>VXAK01010979.1:4911-15751 GCA_013399435.1 Arenaria interpres
CCACACGTGTGGCTTCCTCGGGGACACGTCCCTCTAATTGCCGGAGCCCCGCGCCTGACCCCAGCCCCGCTGCCTGCGATAGCATCTCCGTCTGCAGGACCGGCGTAATGAAGCGTCAGTTAATTGACATGGATTAGGACATCCACTTAAGTACCCACCGAAACGTGGGTGATTAATGCCGGGAGCCACGTGGCCGCCGTTCCCGCGGGAGCTGGGCGTCGCGCAGAGAGAGCCGGGCCATTTCGGATGCTGGCGAGCCGTATTTTAAAAAGAGCTCCCGGGAAGAATAAACTCGTTTCCTGCAAGTAGTTGCCTTTCATGGGCTTCCTTATTAAGTTCTCTTTGGGAAGGATGAGGACGAGTCACTCATCTTCTTGTGTCTTGGCTTTGTAAGAGGCTCCCTGCTCCTTCAGCGTCCTCCAAAGTGAAATACTCTGGGCTCCCATCGCAGTGACACGTTCTCTGGCAAAATCGATTCTGCTAGTTTTTAACGGGTGAGGATGGAAACGTTTCTCAGGGGCAAATTCTTGGGGATGCTCTGCTCAGGCGTCCGGTGGGAAGGGACATTATTCCACGTTCTTCCCTTTCATCCTTTCCCGAGGCCCGGACCTGCGCGGTGCGAGGCTGGTGGCACGTGGACCCGGCGCTGGGGGGTGTCTGCAGGGAACCGAGATACCGTGGGAGGCGCAATGAATGGCAGAGATTTGCAAAAAGCGGGAGGTCTCCTGTCCCGCCCGTCTGCCCGGCAGAGACCTCCTCCCTTTGGAGATAACGCTCTGAAAAGTTTAATCGCTCCCACAAAGGGGGTTTTTGTTTCTTCTTTTTTATTTTATTTTTATGTGGTGGGATGCAAAGCGCGGTGGTGTCTGGCTCACTGGCAGTTGGGCCGGGGAGGGTGTGTGCCCACAACCAGCGCAGTGTTTCTCCGAGTGACTCGCGTTCACCTCCATCCAGCAGGGTTTGGCGCCCGCGGCCGCCGGAGCGGGAGAGCCCGCGAGCTGCCGGGATGCTGGGGTGGCCGTGGCGGGGAGAATGGCTCTTCTCCACGGAAAAGAAACTGTTCGGTGCTAAAAGGGGATTTAAACCTCCGTATGAAGGGATCGAGAGCCTTTGCTCCGGATTTCATTCTCCCTGCCTCCGATTTCTATTTTGGCTGGGCTTTTTCTCCATCCTGTTGGGCCGTTCTCTTCCCCAGGGAGGGGTGTCACACCGTGAGCCCTCCCCAGCAGCGGGGGGGTCCCCGGAGCCGGGCTGGGGAGAGCCCCGGCCGGGCGATGCGATGCCCTGTGCCGGGCCCCCCTCCCTGGCACCCAGCTCTCCCGCCTTTCCTTTCTCCAGGTTTTCCTATTGATGTTTCACACCTTCAAAGACTGCTCCGCTGCTGCTTGCTTTTTTTTTTTTCTTTATTGCATTTCTTGCTCCATAAAAGCCATCTGGCTATCTGTCTGCTTTCACAGCCTTTATTTCTCTCATCTTCTCCATTTCTGTAAGAGTTACTGGGTCTTTTGAAATTCTTTACACTTTCTCTGTGTTCATTCCCGTGCGCGGCCGCAGAGGTTTTGGGGTCCCTGGGCTGCTGGGAACTTCCCAGGAGAAAGCCGGGTTTGGATCTCGGATACTCCATTGGAACTAGGACCCGAAACAGTCGGATTTCCCATCCATGGATGCAGACGTCCATCCCTCACCGTGGGAAGGGGATGGCTTGGCCTGTGCTCTTCATCTGGGCGTTTCCAAACAGGTCAATGCTCATCTTCAGTCCTGGGAAAAATGAGCTCTTGGGGAAACCGTCATTAAAATCCCATTGGGAGATGTTTTCCCCCCAGGTGTTTTCCGCAGTGGCAGCGTTGTAGTATTTCCCATTGATGCGGATGTCTCGGCGGGCGCGGTGATGGACTCCAGCGAAGCCCTATTGTCTTACAACAACGCAACGAACCCATTTTAATTATTTTTGTTTTAAAGCTCATTAACCTGCTGCTTTATACGTACTGAGCTCACTTATCTTATTTTTTTAGATCAAAGCGGTTCCTGCGTACGTCGTAATGACACGCTTGAGCATGTTAATTTAGGAAATAAGATAAGCGCTCGGGTTATTTCCCGGTGAAGCGCTGGTGTTAAGAGGTGGTGTCAGCAGCGGCTCGTACCGTGGTCTTCCTCTCCGTGGGTGCCCTCGGAGCAGGAGGGCTGGGCTGAAATAGCCGCTATCTCTTCAAATCACTGCGCCTTTGTGGATATGGGCTTCAGAGGAGGAAAAACCCTTGTAAGGTTCCTGCTCCAGCCTGAGATCAGGCAGGTGATCGCGATTCTGGTGTCTGCTCCTGCTCCTCCCGTCCCATCCCGTCCCGCAGCCCTCGGGCTTCACATCCCACTGGTATCCCCCGGTGCGGCCACTTGGCCAGAGAAGGAGACCTGTTCGTCCTGCAGAAACCCAGCTTTGTCCGCAAATTGGTTACACAGGGAGTGGCAAAGGAAGAAAATTCACGAGCGAAGCAGGGGAACGAGCGACTCCTTTATTCGTGGCCCCGGGGGAAGCTCGCCTTCCTCCCTGAGCCCACAGCCATGTCGGGAGCCGCTAAACCCAATCGCCGTCCTTATTTATTCCCTGCAGCATTAGGGATGATCTCCAAGATCCTGGATTTAGCGCTCTCATGCATATGTCACGGTCCCTTCCCTTCAGCAGCACGGGGTTTTGCACGGATTTGATAGGAGGGGAAGGTGTTCCCCGTTCTCATGGTGGGGATGGGAGAGGGCAGCCTGGTCCTGCACGCCTGGGTGGGTGTTAGCGAGGGAGCGATTTTGTGGCGGTGGAATACATGAGGAGGTTTTGATAGAAGCTAAAATAAGGGGGGAAAAAAAACCAACCTAATTTCCTTAGGTTCATGGGATTTTTTTTAATATCGCCAAGAGCGGAGCTCAAGGCTGTGACTCTTCGACCAGATTTCTGGTGGATTTGGAAACCTGAAAGAAAATTCCCGGCAAGTTGTGCCTGACGTGAAGCTGGCGCAGGATTCGGGGAGGGGGGACGAGGAATGGGCTGAGCCGGCGGCAGGTGCCGGTTTGGGCTGGGAAGCCAGGGCTCACAAACGCCCTTTATCCGGCGGGACAAAAGCCGAGTGTTCTTCCCGAGGGGCTGATGAAGTGCCCCACTGTCCGGCCCTGCCAGGCTAAATGCAGGCAGTGTTTGCCGGGGGGGGGTGTTTGCCGAGCGGTGCCCAACGGAGGGGATGCTCAAAGTGGTACCCGGGCGGTGGGGGCTGAGCTGCGTCCCCCGGCAAGCGCTCGGGGCGGTTTGTTGCCCGGCTGGGGCAGGAGGCAGCGTGGCCACCGTCCCCTGCCCGCAGCGCAGGCAGCGCAGGCAGCGCAGACGGGGCAGGCAGCTCGCCCAGGCCCTGCCTCGCCAGGGCTGGCAGATGAAGCCACATCCCGCTGGGTCTTCCTGGGGGAGCCAGACCGCGCCGGGAGCTCCTTCTGCCGCAGCGGCAGCCGGTGAATCACCGGGCGCTGGTTTAGGACAGAAATTCGCCGAAGACGTTTTCTCTGTCTGTGAAGGCGCCTCCCGGCTTCTGGGTTTCCTGCCCCCGTCGCTTTTCAGATCCCATTTGAAATAGTCCCGCAAAACCAGCAAAAACGCTCAACGGCAGAAAACGCGTCCCTTTTAGAGGCAGTTGAACCGGGCTGGGTGGGGGACGTTGGCCGACGTCTGCCCGCTCGCTGAGCTCTCACACTCATCCTCAGGCCGGCTGCAGGTGCTGAGCACCCCTCAGTCCTGTCGGCATCCTTTTAAGTGTTTAAAAAATGGGAAATGACCTCAAAAGCCAAGGTTGAAGTTTGGCAGCCACCAGGCACTTGGCCACCGTGGAGCAAAACCTGCCTTTCCTTTGCAGCAATGCCCCACGTGCCCGTTTTCTCCATTTTTCTCCTTTCCCCTCGCAGCGTGGGGTGCACCGGGGGGGGGTGTCTCTCACCGGGGGGATCCATCCCCAGCCCCGGGGCTTTGCCCTTTCTGTGCCCGCAGGGGAGGAGGGGGCGCGGGGCGAGTCGGGGCTCTGCTGCGCCAGATCCGCCTCCGACAGCCTTGGCAGGGTCTGCGCCTCCCGCATCAGCATATTGGCGATACCGCTGGGTATTAATTATGCCTTCCGCACTCGCGGCTATTCAAATGGTAAAATTGTTTATTTGCAGCTGGGTGAGCTCAAGACAGAGGCAGGGAAGCGAGCGGCTCCCCTCCGCCGCCCTCCTGCCCCCCTTCTGCTCCACGGGACGCAGCTCCCCGAGAGCCGGCAGGGATGGATCCGTCTCGGTGTTTCTGTCCCTGCTGCCCCCCACCCCCGGCAGACCTTTTTCTGCCCCGTTTTCCCCGGAAAATGGGTGCCGCCTGCCCGGCCGCGGAAGCGTGGCGTGAGGATTCAGCCTGTTTCACCCTTTGCTGGTTTTCCTCTGTGACCAATCCCATCCCCTCTGCCGTGGGAAGCCGTGTCAGTTTAATTACTTGTGGGGAGAAAGGGGAAAGCAGAAGAACTTAGGACTTGTTTTAAATATCACTTTTATTAGTAGGTAATCCTGAAGCTCAGTTCTGTAATATAGATAGGTGGTGATGTGGCACATTTAATTTACCTTGGTGCTACTGTGTGTCGGCTTTTGTGCCTTAATTCCCAGTCCCGGCTTTAGAGAGCTTGGCAGCCATATTTTCTCAAATTTATAATTATCTGGGAAGAAGTCATGGCTGCAGACAGTGCAGGGAATGGTAAGTTCCCTGTTCCCACTGGGTCTGGCTTCAGAGCGGCTTGTCCCGGGGTAAAACATCTCTCAGGAGAGAGGTGCTGGGCTCGGGGCAGGGTGCGGGGGGTGGGTCCATGGGTTCTCCCACTGATCCCATGCATGATGTGCCTTTTGTCACCTGTCTGTGCCACCCTGGCGTGGGAATTCCTTCGGATTCCCTCCTCCCAGCCCCAGTGGGGGTCCGGGTGATGCTCTATTTCCATGGCGATGGCTGGTGGTGTCACAACAAAGGGCAGTCCCTGCACTGCAGGGATCCCGGCACACGGGAAGGGCTGCGGCTGCCGTCCCCTCCTCGGCCAGGACACGCCATCGCAGCCAAGTATCTGCCACCGGCCCTGAAACCTTCCCCTCCGCCTCTCGCTCCAGCGTGGAAGTCACCCGCCGGGACGCAGCGGCCTCCTCCTTTCTCCGTGTGAAGCCAGAGAGTTCCTCCTGCACGTTCTCCCATAACGTGTCGGGCTGGGAGTGCTTTTGTGGGACACGCGGCCCCGCGCCACCAAGGATGCTTCTCCGAGAGCCTGGCACCCGCTTTCCCACCACGTCTCGCCTGGGACCCCCAGCATCACCGCCCCGTCCCTCCGGCCACGGCTCCCGCTCCGGGCGTTCGCTGGAGTATTTTTGTCTGTGTCTGGCTTGGCGTTGGGAGATATGAAACGCTCGGAGTCCGTAAATCATCCCAACAAGGACATAACCTTGATTCCCCGTGCAATACCAATAGGTTACCTAACAGGAGGCACGAAATGGAAGAATGGCTCCATTTGTATAATTCTGCATTAAAAATCAGCCTATTCTGCATTTAGTGCTGCCTGTGAAGTGCCTCCACGCTCGGGGGAGAAAGGGGCCGGTGCTGGAGAGCAAACAAGTACCTTGTGAAAGGGACGCAAATAGGCACCTCTGCCCGGGGATTCACACTCCAGTGAGCCCTTTGAGGCTGCGGGGACACGGGTGACGTGCAAACAGCTTGCAGGCTGCTGACGGCCCGTGTTCTGCAGTTTGTCGGAGCCGCTCGGTGGCCATGATCCCAGTTAATTGCTGGGAGGGAGAGATTACCCGACCGGGGCTTGGCGGGGGGGGATTTCTGGGCTCACAGTGGTCTCCTGCTTATGCAGCCGCTGGATTAACCCGCCTCCTGCCCGCAGCATCGGGGCTCGCCGGCAGTGCCACCGTCCTCTGAGGGTCCCCAGCACCGGAGCAGAGGGGTTCCCCTCCCACCGGCCGCGCTGGATGTTCTGTTTCCTCTCCTGTGTGTCTGCAAGTGCCAGCGGCCGATTCCCGGGGCAGCATCCCGAAGCGGCGCTGGGCTTCCCAGCCTTTGGAGCCTGCGTGGATTAAAAGCCCTGGGCGTTGTAGCCAGGCAGCAGCTTCTCTGGAAGCTCTGGCTCTCACTGGGGAACGGCAGGGTGGGCAGGAGAAGTAGCCTGGCACAAGGGTGAGGTGGCACCAAGCCAGGGACGGGCACTGGGATGCCACCAACTGTGGGCTTGGGGGGGGCCTCGCTGCCATCGTGCTGCTGGACCCGCCTCTGTCCTGGGGGTGCTCATGCCGGCTGCCTCTGGGGGTGGGAATGCAAAATCACGTGCGTGGAGGGTGGCAGAAGATGGGTTTTTCCTCCGTTTGCCCCAACTGCTCTCATCTTTTGCTTGTCCATCACTTTTCCTGTGGGTTTCTGTCCGATTTCCACGCTGTGCCGCTCTGCCGGTGCGCGCAGCTCCCTCGTCTCCAAAGCACTGAGCAGCCCTCGGTGCTCCTTCTTGGGCTGGGCACGAGGTGTGGTTGATGCAAAGGGCATCGGTGCCGCGGTGGCGTTGCAGGAGCCGCGGTGGCGTTGCAGGAGCCGCGGTGGCGTTGCAGGAGCCGTGGCTCCGAGCGGCAGCCCTGGGGCGATGGGCTCCGGTGATGCCCCGGGGGGTGGCGGGTCTGGGTTCATGGGGGACACACAGGTCGAGGGGACCCGGGGCTGCATTTCCCAGGCTGCTGCCTTCACGTGTTTATACGGTAATCCCAGGACAGGGGTAATCTTGCTTTTCCAGCTCTGCAGCAGTCGGGATCGCTAATTACCAAAGCATTTCTCTTGCTTGTGTGGGCTCCTCAAAACGCTCGGGGCCTCCTGGCTGTGCACGAAGCTTCGTCGAGGTGGGAGGGATTCGGTCGTCCCAGCTTTCCTGGTGGGAAGAGCCGCGTTGCTGCTGCCCCAGGGGGTGGTGAGGCCGAAGGAGCCGGGCAGCGTCACCCCGTCCTGGCCCTGGGCATGGGAGCCCCCCGGCAGCATCCTCCCGACCAGCAAAGGGCACGGTGAGCTCGCGTCCTCCGGCCTCCTCCAAATTAATCTCTCTCTTACGTGTCAAACTCCCTCCTCTTCAGAGCAAAGGGCTGCGTCTGGAAGGGTTTGAGAAAAGTTTTTTTTTTCTATGGGTAGGATTCTGAAACGCGTCGCGTCCGTGACTCCGTCGCCTCCGAGGCAGAGACGGGCTGGGTCGGGCTCAGCAGAGCAGCCCCCGAGCGCTCAGCGCACACCATCCCTCTCCTTATCTGGGTGCCTTCCCTGAAATCTTTTTCGCTTCTCCCGACACGCAGGTAAATATTTGTGGGAGTTTCCCGGGCTGTGCGGGAGCGCGGCCGCCGCTCCGGCCATTAAGCCGTGGGAGCGGATTTGTGGTTCATGGGAGCAAAGGCTTTGGATGAGGAGGGTGAAGAAGGGATTTCATCTTCTCACATACCTCCACTGCTCGCTTCTTATTTTTTTTGAACCCAACTTCATAGATTGACTGAGTTTTTCCTTGAGTTTGAGAAATTATTCTGGGGTAAGACTCCCATTCAGCCCCAAGATGGGAAAAGAAATAAGATGGAAATTGCCCGCACTCGCCCCGTCTGTCTTTGCGATGGGAAAAAAGGTGCGTGTGTGCGGAGGGGGGAGTCCTGAACAATCAAAATCCTGATTTCCAGAGGGTTGAGAGAGTGGCACGTCCTGCCAGGGCCATCTCCGTGCCCCTGCACCGAGGCAGACGGGTGCTACGGGCACGGACGGCCGATTTGTCCCCTTCCCTCCACCAGAGCCCCCCCTTTGGCTCTGTGCTGTGGGGGAGTTGTCCCGTGCCCTGAGAGCCGTGGAGGTGCCTCTTGGCTCGTCTCTCCGGCCGGTGGGATGCAGCTGGAGGAGGGTTCGTGCCGTTTGATGTCTCAGCAAAGCTCAAACGTCCTCCCGGCAGCGGTGACTTTCTGCTCCCGCCTCCCAAGAGGCGACCAGATGCTCTGCTGCCTGTTTTGGCGTTGGGGGGCGGAGGCGTGGGGACCCCCCGGGGACAGCGTGCCCTTCAGGGGCCAGCCCGGGTTTGTTTGGGGCAAGCAGAGGGAGGCAGGACCTCGGGGCTGGCCGTGTCCCCGCTCCCTGGGCTGCCCTTGGGATGTGTCTCCCTGGGTGCCCCCTTTGTCGGGGTGCTGGGGGGNGGGGCCCCTGGGTACCACCGGCCCCGCCACGCGCTGCCGCATCCCGCCGCCGCGCCCAGCGCATCGCGCTGCGTTGCCTTGGCAACGGCAACTCCTACACGCTGCTATTTATTCTGAAGGACACTTGCTCTTATCTGTTGTTGCAAAGCCCTCAAAAGATGTGCATGCCAGGCAAAATTCCCCCGAGGTAACCGGACCCGCCGCTCCCCCCACACCCCCCTCTTACAGCCGCCTCCTGGGGACGTGCCAGCCGGCGGGGTGGCCGGGAGGACGCTCCCGGGGTGACAGCCCCTCGGCTGGCATCGCTGGAAGGGGAGGCAGGCAGGAGGAGGGTGACCCACGCCGTCCTTGGGGTAGGATGGGGAGCTCCGCCTGCCTTGGGGTGCCCCGAAGGAGCCGTGGGTGTCCCCCACCCTGTCCCTCCCCGTCCCCAGAGGCTCCCACCTGGGGAGCGATGCCGGGAGCCAGGGACACCCCTGTCTCTGGGTGTCACCTGGGGGCAGCGTTCCTGCCTGGAACCGGGGGCTGTGCGTTGTGGTTGTGCGTTGTCTTTTCCCCCGTGTCCCCTCGATGCCGCAGGGATGCTCGGACAGGTCCTGCACGGGAGCAAACCCCCGTGAGCTGGGGGGTGCCCAAGCTGGAGCGTGTCACGAGCACGCGGGAGGAAATGAGAAGAGGGGGAAAAAATTCTGTATCTTTCCTGCCAGCTGCCAACCCTGAGCAGCGAGGACGGGCATTTTTGCCTTTTGGCGGCTTCTGCCCAGCAGCTGGGATTTCGGGAGCACCCAGGCTGGTCTGGGCACATCTTCCATCACCCCCTTCACCGTGGGCACCCCTTGCTCGCCCAGGGCTGGGAGGGGGTCTGGGTGCCCGAGGTGGCCCCCGGGGCGAGCGTTGCACTGGGGAGGTGCCGGGCACCTCTCCTTCCTTGTAGGGAGACCTTTGGGATGGCGTTAGGGAGCCGGTTGTGCCGCCGGAGCCAAGACGAGCATTGGGAAGGTGGGTCCGTGTTTAACGCTCTCGCTGGGTGCCCGGGCTCCTCGCGGGGGGAGACGGGGTGTTTGCGGCTCCGCCGATGCTCGGCACATCCACGGGGGATGCTCTCCCTGCTGCCCCCGCGGCACTGCCACCGCTCTGCCAGCCTCTAAAAAAAACCCCCCACCGACAACATGTTTTGGGTGGTTCGGGTTTTTTTGAAGCTTTTGAATTCCTTCCTCCCCCAGCCTGAACTATTTTGGTTTATGTTGTCTGTTCCTGGCTCTTCCCTTTCTCCTTCTGTGCGTTTTCCCTGCGTCGCCTTGTTCCTCCCCAAAATAAATGCTGCTACGCTTTGAAAAAATACCCAATTAGGAAAAAAAAAAAAAAGAGGGGAAAAAAAAAAGAGATCTTCTGAGCAGAAAAAGGCTGTGCCTGAGAGTATCCAGGTCAGCTCCTTTAGCTTCGTTTGCTCACGCACGGAGGGAGTGTACAAATGCTTCTGTCAACCAGATGCACATTTTGTAGTGCTCCCAAGGACTTTACGGGGCGCAGCGCTGCGGAGGATTAGTCTATTTAGCCATATAAAGCTCTCATTAACTCCTGCTGAGTTCGACAAAAGTCTTTCTTGTGTAAAAGCTGAATAAAATGGTGTAAAGATTTTTGGGCTTTGGCCTAATGATTTTTTTTTTTTCCTGAAAAAAAAAAAAAACAAAAACAAAAAACAAGAAAAATTTGTATATGAGGCATTTTCTTACCGTGAAACACCGAGCTTCATGGGGGGTTGCATCGTAGGGGAGGATGTGAGTGGAGCAGGACCTGGAGAGGTGCGGTGCCGCGGAGGAGGGGAAGGGAGAGGCTTTGACGTGCCCTGACCTGATGGAGACACGTTACATCCAAGCAAAATTGTGAATACTGAGCCTGCTGACGGTGCAGCACGGCTTCCAGCCGTTCTGTGACCGAGAAAGGGGCTGTGAATGGGGCTGCTCGTCCGTCCCTGCTGGGGTAAGAAACTCCCAGTGGGTGCCCGGCAAGTCCTGGTGCCGTAGGGTTGTGTCAGGCGCTGGAGATGCTCCTGTTGCCGCGTGGGCCACCTCCTCAAGAGGAGACGGGTCACACCTGCGAAAGCAGGAGCCCACGGACTCTTCTGCCTTGGCTCGTTGAGGGATTCATACCACTGCCCTCCGTGGGCTCACTCCTTGGCTTGGAGCAGGGGCCGGGCTCCCCAGTGCCCTGGTGCCATAGAGATTCCGGTTCGGCTCCTGCCATCTGCTTTGGATAATTCATCTAAAAGGGCTGAGTTTGGGCAGCACAGACACTGGCATTTCACAGTGAAACCCATCCTGGGGTCGTTCATGGCATTCGCATGTCAGCTGAGAAGGAGCAAAGTCGTGGGTTTGGATGGGGGTCCTTGGTCTGCCCCATTGATGGTGACGGGCTGGTGGTGGGGAGGGGTCTGGGGAACCCCGCGGTGCTGTTTTTGGGGGCCCTGATGGGAACACGGCGGGAGGACGATGGCACCGCTTTCCCGCGCTGCCAGGGGGTGTTGGGGGTGGCCGGGCTTGGGGAGCCCCTGGGTCGCCCCTCTGCCTTTCTAACACGCTGGCTGTCTGTCCACAGGTCAGGTTGCCCGCTCGGAAGCCAT
>VXAK01010979.1:26491-37006 GCA_013399435.1 Arenaria interpres
GATGGGGACGGTGGTGCCTTTCCAGCACTAAAGCCTGTGGCATCGCCGGGATGGCTTCGGAAAGGTGTTGCAGGAGAAAATGGGGTCTTTTTTTATGCTGAAGCCTCCAAGCGAGGTGGAAGCACCTGGGCTCTTCTGGCTTCCCATCACGTGGTGGGTGGCTTTGGGGACCAGCACATGGCCAGGGTCAGGTGGCCACATCCCACGTGCTCATCGCTGCTCCGGGGTCACCGCGCTGAAACGTGGTGCCACCTGATGAGGCCAGAGTCCTGTGTTTGGCCACGGTGGGTGTCCCCACCTGGGTACGGGACGACCCTGCGCTGGGTGGTGTCTCCTCTGCCCCCGCCTTAACCAGCTTTATGCTGCTCCTCAAGCCACCCCCGGGCTGGACAAGCCATGGGGACATTTTGTGACCTTCCCCACCCCTCTAGGGACCGAAGGGCATCTCCTGACCCCCCGGGTGCCGCCGGTTTGAAGCGTGCAGGTCCCCCGGAGCTCTCGTGCGCTCCTCCGGCTGCATTTGCTCCCGTGTGTTCTCTCGGCGTGGCTGGGCGTGCGGCAAAATAGGTTAACGCTTCGCTTCAGGTGCTCGTGACTTTACCTATTTTCCCAGGGAAACTGGCCTACTTTGAGGTCAGCCTCGCCGGAGCAGCCATCGGGCTGATGCTCTGGGCGAGCTGCCGGGCTCGCCGGCCATTCTCCCCTCTGCCCCCCCCCGCCAAGCATCCCCGGGGGCTGCAGCAAGTCGATTCCCGCACCCAGGAGGATGATGATTAGGTGATGAAGAAGCCCTGGGATTAGAGGAAAAGCTGTTTGCAGGGCTACCGAGTCTCGGCAGAGGTGTAGTGAGACATTCAGCTGGCCAAAAGCACTGAGTTACTTGCCCCCCCCAGATGAGTTTGCTTTGCCGGGAGCCTGCGGGGAGGCATCGGTGATGCTCGGTTTTGTATCTCAGACAGGATTTACTTTACTAAACTTCCCCAGCCCCAGCAGTATTTAAATGAAAGAGCGGAAAATACTGTCTAAACCACTCCTGGGATTTTTCTCTAATAGCAGTAGTATCATCGATCCGCTGACCACGGCACAGCGTGAGGGGCCTCGTGCTGGAGCCAAAAAGGAGAAGAAAAAATAAATACAGAGCTCAGTGTAGAATAGAGCACAGACGGATCCGGGAGCGCTGCGGGGCCACCAGATCCCATTGGAGCCTCCAGAGCCGGTGGGGTCCCCCGGAGCAGGGCTGTCCCCCCAGCCATCCCTCAGCTGAGGGGGGGTCTGACTGGCAGAGCAGTTTCTGAGCTATTTAGCCCAATACTTTAAACCTTTTGGTGCCTCCCAAATGGAAAGGGTTTAAACTTCATTGTTCTCACCTGTGTCTTTTCACTTAAAAAAAGGGCTTTCATTTCCTGCAGGTGTAAAAGTATGACTTGGTAATTCCTCTGGTGGTAAAAAGCTTGTGTCTAAAATTTAAATTTGATCCTTAAAGAAAAGAAAGGCAAGCCCAGTGACCGCCTGGTGGTGGCTGATCTTTCCAAAGTGCCTGAACAGCTTCTTTTGATGCAGCCCAGGATGTCAAAGGAGGCCCCGGAGATGCTGGGGGGGCTGGAGCCCCTCTGCTGGGAGGACAGGCTGAGAGAGTTGGGGGGTTCAGCCTGGAGAAGAGAAGGCTCCGGGGAGACCTTAGAGCCCCTTCCAGTCCCTCAAGGGGCTCCAGGAAAGCTAGGGAGGGACTCTGGATCAGGGAGGGGAGCCCTAGGAGGAGAGGGAAGGGTTTGACCCTGAAAGAGGGGAGATGGAGATGAGATGAGATGAGATGAGATGAGATGTGGGGAAGAAATTCTCTGCTGTGAGGGTGGTGAGAGCCTGGCCCAGGTTGCCCCGAGAAGCTGTGGCTGCCCCATCCCTGGAGGGGTTCAAGGCCAGGTTGGAGGGGGCTTGGAGCGACCTGGTCTGGTGGGAGGTGTCCCTGCCCAGGGCAGGGGGTGGCCCTGGGGGGGCTTTAGGGTCCCTTCCCACCCAAACCATTCTGTGATTCTATGAATTCTAATCTGCTATTGAGCGATGTATAATTACCGGTCAATAACACGAGTTCCCCTGTGGACACGCGGGGTGTCGTGTCCCTTCTCCTCCCCCCGGCCCCAGCTGCGCGCAGAGCGGGCGCCCCCGGCGCAACAGCCACCAGCGCAAGCTGGACCAGCAGGAGGAGAGCTGCCAGAACCTGACCGACTTCGCCCCCGCCCGCGTGCCCAGCGCCCTCGACATCTTCACCGCCTACAACGAGACGCTGCAGTGCTCCCACGAGTGTGTCCGGACCCCCGTCCCCGTCTACGCCGAGGAGGCGTTGCATTCGCCCGGGGATTATAAAACAACCTTCAATGGAAACAGGTGAGGAGGCGCCGGGTCCCTGCGGGTTGGGGATCCGTTGCCAGCCATGTGCCCTTGTGGCCAAGAGGGCCAACGGGATCCTGGGCTGCGTAGGGAAGAGTGTGGCCAGCAGGTCAAAGGAGGTCGTTCTCCCCCTCTGCTCTGCACTGGGGAGGCCACAACTGGAATCCGGCGTCCAGTTCTGGGCTCCCCAGTTCAAGAGAGACAGGGAACTGCTGGAGAGAGTCCAGCGTAGGGCAACAGAGATGATGGAGGGATTGGAGCATCTCCCTGATGAGGAAAGGCTGAGAGAGCTGGGGCTCTTGAGCCTGGAGAAGAGAAGGCTGAGGGGAGACCTTATCAATGCTGACAAGGATCTAAAGGGTGGGTTGAAGGAGGATGGAGCCGGACTCTTTTCAGTGGTTCCCAGTGACAGGACGAGGGGCAATGGGTGCAAGCTGGAAGATGGGAAGTTCCACTCCAATCTGAGAAAGAACTTCTTTGGGGTGAGGGTGGCAGAGCCCTGGAAGAGGCTGCCCAGGGAGGGTGTGGAGTCCCCTTCTCTGGAGATCTTCAAGCCCCGCCTGGATGCTCCTGAGTGATGTGCTCTGGGCAACCCTGCTTTGGCAGGGGAGTTGGACTGGATGATCTCTGGAAGGTCCCTTCCAACTCCTAACAATTCTGTGATTCTGCTCCGGGGGTCTGCTACCCCCTCTCTTCCCTGGGAAAATGCCCTGGGAGCTGCCTTCCCCTGGCTCTCCAAGCCACCAAGATGCTCACCCACCCCATAGCTCAGCGTGGACACGGCCCCTGGACCACTCATCCCGCCGAGGTGGCTCACGAGCCCCGGCAGCCTTTGGCACCACATGTTTTTTGGGTTCCTGGCTGCTGCCGCCAGCACGTAAACGCTGCTGGATCCATCTCCCAGCGTTCGTGCTGTCTCCGAAGCGGCGTGGAAAGAGCTGCCGGGCTGCGAACGAGCCGGGTGATTAATGGAGGAGTGGGTGGCGAGAGCCAAGCGAAGCGTTCGTCTGGCGTGAAGTAATGATGCATTAACGAGGGGGCTTCGCGGCAGCTGGTGGCACAGCGGGAGAGACGCGAGCCCCGGCTCTGCCTGCCCCTGCCTGCGCGGGGAGGGGGCGGACGGGAGGGTGGGAGAGTGACCACCCCACAGAAGCCAGAGGAATGACCAGGAGGAGGGTTTTGAGGGAGGAGAGGAGCAGCTCATGCCCCAGGCAGCCCGTGGTGTCCGTGCCACCCCAGCTGGTGGCCACCGGCACGAAGGACAGAACCCTGGGAGCCAACAGCTTTAATAGACATCTTTTAAATCATCACCTGCGTGCGTGTGGGGGGGGTTTGCTGGTTCATGTTTTTCAGGGTTTCCCCAGGTTTTGGAAGGCAGAGAATCTGGGGGGGGTTTCAGACCATTCCCTTGAACATCCTCTGTGCACGTTGATTTTGGTGTGATATAAAGTCTCTTCCAACCCAGCCTGTTCCATGATTCTATGGATCCCGCCCCGCCAGGGTGCCCTCCTTTGGGCTGGAAGGGCTCCCTTGCTGCTGTGCCATGGGGTGATGCTCTCTGGGACCCTGCCGGCCTCGGTGTGTTCTCAGTCCAGCCTGGCAGAGCTGGCGATGGGCACGGCAGCCCCACACGGGACCCACGGCAGGGGGATGGAGGGACAGGGGGGTGGCATCATGCCCTGGTGCCCTGTGGGGTCAGGCATCCCCAGGGCGATGGGCTGCATTAGAAGGTGCTCGTGCACAGGGGAAAAAACATCCGATATTGCACTCCATCATTTTCTCCTCCTTTCTCTGCTTTGCACCACCTGGTTTCCAGGGCCAATAAGCTCATTCAAAGCACTACTTCAGAGATATTATTTTTTTTCCTCTAAAAAAGCTGATTTTTGCGGCAGGCCTCCTCGGTTTGCTCCTTGTGTGTTTTGTACCAGCACCTGCAAGCCCCCTTTTTCTGCTCGCTGCAGACCCTCGTCTTCTGACCGGCATCTTATTCCCGTGGCCTTTGTGTCTGAGAAATGGTTTGAAATCTCCTGCTGACTGGCCGAAGCCTGTTTGACTTCTGGGGGCAGGGCAGACGCCGTCGGGCTGTTTCCTGGTACGTACCGCGCTCCCCCCGCACCATCCCCGTCTCCATCATCCCGTCCCCACCGTCCCCTGCCCCCCGGCAGCCCCTCTCCTCCCTGCCCGGTGCCATCCTACCACTCCTCTTGGGACATCGGACCCGAGCGTTGCCTTAAAGGGTAAAGCAATTTGGCAGAAAACTACCCCCCCCTGTATTCCAGCTTGTCCTCAGATTTCAGAGGGCCCGGGGGCTTCGATTCTGAGTGGTCCCCGATGCCAGGGTGGCTGGAGACATCTTCTGCCGTGGAGGGGAGGTGGGCACCAGCATGGCTTTTCGGTGGAGGTGAATTCCAGATGGGCCCCAGCTAAAAGGCAGGGACTGGGATATGGATGTGGACTTGGAGGGCAAAGGGTCCCTGGGGCTGCCTTGAACTTCAGCCTGATGTCGTGGCTCCAGCCCACCTCGGCACCTCGGTGGGCAATGGCAGTTTCCATGCGGTGAAACGGCCTGATCTGTAATTAACCTCGTGTTGCGTGATGGACAGACAGCCCGTCTCCTTCGGGAGCCAGGCATCCCACACGCAGGCTCCATCCCTACCTGAAAGCTCTGTTGGTGATGTTTGCCGTCATTAACACCTCCATGCTCCCGCTGCGAGGGTGCTAGGGTCCTCCTCTTTCTCCTCCTCCTCCTGGTGCTAGGGTCCTCCCTCTCTTCCTCCTTCTCCTCCTTCTCCTCCTCTTTGCCCCGTGGGAACCCGACCCTCCAGCCCGTGTGTGCCATCCCCAGCAGCCGGGTTCATGCCTGGGGTACTGCTGCCACCGAGGGAGTTCAGTGATGTTGCACTGGTTTTAACAGTTCCTCATCTGGGGAATTGTTCCCTTTTTTTTTTCTGAGCTGGCTCGGGCCGTTCTCACCTCCTTGCGCTGCTGTTGAAGGTGCCACGGCTGACAGCGGTGGCAGGAGAAGCAATTAGGGTTCCCCGCGTGCCAGCTCGCCGTGGGGCAGCGGTGCCCGGTCGAGCCGCCCGCTCAGGTGAATTAATTGGTCCGTCCCAAGTCCCGGCTGTAATGAATCATATATTCAGCATAAATGAAATTTCCAGCCTTCCCTGACTGCAGCTTGCTCGGAATAGCCTGTTTAACATTATGCTCAGCTATTGAACACAGAAATGTAATTAGATTAGAATGGAAGGGGGGGAAAAAAAAAAAAGGAAAAAGTGAATGTTCTGGGCTGTGCTGGGGGCTGGCCCTGTCTGGGCAGGGTGAGGGCTCAGCCGTCGGTGCCCGTGGGGTCCCACTGGCTCTGCCCCCCCAGAGCCGCCCTAGGGCTTTGCTGTTAATGTGGAAAGGCTCTTCCTCCCCATCTGTTAACGTTCTCTGGGTCTTTCTCCAACTCTTTTGCTGAGGCTGCGTTCTGGGGGGGGGGTTGCCTGGCTGGGGGGGCTGATGCTGGGGAGCGAGGGCAGCGGGGGATAAACGGGAGAGGTTCTGCGGGGGCTTCCTCAGCGGCACCTGTGGGTGCTGGTTTGGGGAGCAAACGGCCAGAATCCGCTCTGCCTTTGCCACCATGAGCTTTGTGGTTTGTGATGTCTGTCTGTTGGCTTAATATGATTTTAAAAAAAGCTCCAAAGCAACACAAAAGCCACACCGGTCGTACTTGGGTGCCATCAGCATCTCTCCTGCCTGAAGTCGAGGGATGGAGAAGGAGCGGCTCCGAGCCGGTGCCATTCCCAGCGCTCCTGCCCACGGTTCTGGGGAGCTCTGTGCCAGAGACCCTGCCCCGGTCACTGCCATGGATTTCTCTAAATAGTCCAAAGCTGGTCCATTATGCCTTATTAAATCCTTGAAATTCTCATTGACCCCTTTTCATGGAATCCATAAAATGCATATTGACACGCTCGGGAAAAATCTATCCGAGTCGTAGCTGGAGCACTGGGTCCATAATAGCATTTCAATTATTTATACAGTTCTGGAAGCTGATGTTTGGTTTCATTAACGTTAAAAAAATTAAGCCCAAAAGTGTTCTCTGCATGTGTGCACGTGTATGTGTGTATTTGCAGCAGGGTGTTTCTGGAATAAGTGGTACGTTATGGTAAAAACCAGGTGATGGCTGCTGTGTGGGGGGAGGCACGCAGAGAGTGTCACCACGGCGCGGGTGCCAGGAGAAATGGTGACTCCCCAGGGCTTCCCGGGAGCCCGTGGGCCAAAGACGCTTTGCAGCCCCACGCAAACAGCGTTTTGCGTGAGTGTGTGTGTGCCGGTTGGGACATCCCACGGACAAAATGAATATTTCAAGTTTCACATGTCGCTGTGTAAGGTAGAACCTTCCGAGAGCAGATGGCACTGAGATCTCTCCCCGGCAGAGTGTCCCCTGACGTGGTGGCCGCCTTGTGCTGTCACCGGACAGATGCTGTGAGCGCAGGAGGACGGGGGGGGACAGAGGATGCTTTTCTAGCTCTGGTTCCTGGAGGAGATGCTGCTGGAAGAGGAGATGGAGCTGCGTGGGGCTGCACCACTGGAGGGGTGGCATGTTCCTGGCTGGCATTTGCAGGAGCAGCAGCGTGGCCTGAAGGTGGCAGTTGGTGGTGGCCTGAAGGTGACAGTTGCTGGTGACCCGCTGCACCTCGGCAGGGGTGGAAGGATGCCGTAGAGCACCCAGAGCATCCTGGCTGGAGGGTTTACCTGCAGCTTTCCCTTCCCAGCCCCTTTCTCTCGGTGTGTGCAGGGGATGGACGGGGGGTTGGGGGGAGATGGGGGGGTTCTCCCCANTGGGGGGGTTCTCCCCACTCTGCAGACACTCGGTGGGGTCAGACGCTGCACCGCTCTCCGCGCCGGAACCCTCTCTCCTTGGAAAGGCTCAAAGCACTTCACAAGTTTTAATTGATGGCACTTCACAGCTCTTGGCTGACTAATAAGCAAATTATTACTAGTGGATGGGCAGCGTCTGAGCTGGAGGCACGAGAGGGACGATGTGGCCGGGGAGAGGGATGGCAGGGCAGGGAGGGACCGGGGACATTTCGAGTGGAAGGGCACCGCGAGGCCGCTGGGACTGAATGTGGGCTTTAGCTATTACAGTCCATCTGTTGTGATCATTGCGCTGCCCAAATGGCAGCCTGGCACGTGGGGACGCTGGTGGCACCGTGTGGGTGTTGGTGGCACCGTGGGGGTCATGGTGTCACTGTGGGGATGCTAGTGGCACTGTGAGGATGCTGAGGACACTGTGCTGGTGGCACCATGGAGATACTGAGGGCACCATGAGGATGCTGGTGGCACCGTGAGGATGCCGAGGGCACTGTGAGGAAGTTGGTGGCTCCATGAGGGTACTGAGGGCACCATGAGGACGCTGAGAGCATCGTGAGGATGCTGGTGGCACCGTGAGGATGCTGAGGGCACCGGAATGTGTATGTATAAAGCTGCAGGGAGCAGATGTGAGGGACGGTGCCGCGGAGCGGTCCCCAGCCTGGAGAGCCGCAGGCAGCGCGGAGGTTGTGTCAGGAAACCTGGTGGAACTCGTCCAGCTACACGGCGAGCAGATGTTGAAGTTATTGCCTGGGGTCAGATTCATCCCGCGCCAAGAGAAGCGACGGGGAGGAGGGTTCCTGTGCTGCCGGCGCGGTCCCTGCCAGGGAGCAGCAGCTCCTGGAGCTTTCCAGCACATCACCAGTGCTGGGATGCTGGGAGCACTGGCTGGGGATGGATGTCACCCCTCGGCAGCCCGGCGTACGGGTGCAGCAGAACCGCCCAGCCCTGGTCTAGGGGGTTTTAGGTGAAGGGGGCTGGTTTCAGTGAAGGGCAAAGCAGGCGAGGAAAGGATTTGTGCCAGGGAACCCCCTGCAGAATCATCTGCGCAGAGGAACGGGAGGGAAAACGCTCCGTGCCCCGGTCCCGGCAGGTGACGGAGGGGACACAGCGCCAGGCAGGGTCAGGAGCAAACCCAAAGGTGACATTTGCTGAAGGCTGGGGTGGCTTTGGCCGGGCAGCGCAGCAAACCCTGGCTGTTTTGGTGCGGCTTCGTACTGGCTGGGGGGGCTTTCTAAAACAAAGTTTGAGATTTGGCTTTATTCTTGTCCTTTAATCCTGCTCTCTTTGACTGAAAAAACCCCATGGAATGAGATTATCCAAAAATCTGTAAGGTTGATCAAGTGCTGACCTACTTTGCACGGAGAGGCTATTTGGAATACAATATGAATTTCCCATTCTGCGATGCATGCATTAGGCAGCGTTCATCCGGAACTGTGTAAATGTTGGGCGTTGCTGTCGGGGAAGTGGCGATTTGAGACCCAAAATTCGTTCTGGTAACAGTAACATCGACCTGACCCCAGCTTTTGCACAAGGCAGTTAAAATTTACAGTGTTATATGGTAATTCTGTGCTTTGAACATGGCGAGCAGCTGCTGTGATGGCCCCGTTCTGCCTAACAACAGCAAATGGCTTGTATTAACATTAACAGATAATGAGTCATCATAAAAAATCCAGGCTTGTCTTCGGAGGAATAACAGCAGTCCCAACACAGCCCCGGTGCAGGAGATTAAGGACTCTGTAAAATCTGTCTCGCTAATTAAGGCTTCGCTGTTGTTCTCGGAGATGGGATATATTGGGCATCTCGCTTAAAAATAATGTTGAAGGAAGAACCTTTGAAGGAATGTGTATGTATAAAGAAGCGTGTGGCATTTCTGGAGGGCAATAGCTGGCCAGTCTGAGGTCACAGCGTGGGTTAGGGCATGCATGTCATGGGTGCTCTATAGGCAACAATTGTGCATACGCTGTAAATGTATACATGTGCTGTGTATACACGGGTATATGTGTATATACCCTCACCTGGGGAGCTGGCTCAGGCACACGGAACTGCATTACAGCATTTATTGCGATACATCAAGTCACATATTTATAATAAAGCAAGTGGCCGCACGCTAATGGTGGGGAGTAATTGTCTTTGCATAAAGGTTTAGAGATTACGTAGGGAGAGCTATTTCAGAAGGCGGCAAATAAATAGCTTAAGAGGAACTTCAATAGGATCTCTGTTTTTGATGCTTAACCAATTCTCCATTGATTTCTTTAGGGCATTTAACTTTAGAAAATCTTGTTAGTGCTCATCATCATCTTCTCATCTGCCAGAGCCCTCGCTGCTCTTAGCCCCAGTATGAAAAGCTGCAGAATGCAAGGATGCTCAGACATAAATCACACTTTGCCATAGGCCCTGAGGAGATGGCAGTGGGCAGGAAGGGCTCACCAGTGCCTCGTAGTCACTCCCTCTCACCAAAAGCATCCCCGTCCCAGTGTGAACATCCCCCCTGTGGGGGGGGCTCCCCTTGAAACAGGGCTGAGAATGGGCTGGTGCTTCCTGGGAGGCAGCAGAGTGGTCCCAGTCCCCCCGACATCCCACTTCCCCCGTACCCCGCTTCCCCGGGATGCTCCTCCTGCCACTGGTGTTTGCTCCCCTGAGCCTTACTGGGAATAGGGGAACCCCCCAGGCTCCTGGGGGGGCATCAAGGAGTCGTGATGCATTTCCCTGTCGTGATTTAATCTTTGTTTTTCTTCTTGTCCCTAACAGGATTCCATTGGTGAACCTGTAAAAAATATAAAAAAAATAATGGGTTACCTGTACCTACCATTTCTGTTTACCAGTAGGAGACTCAAAGAGCAGCGTTCTATGGGCCAAATATATTTTTATAAAAATGAACACGCCTATAGGTAACTGCATTTTTCAAAGAGCGCGGTTTTTTTTGGAGAAGAGAAGGACAAAATGTGTGAGCGAAGAATCCTGTGGAGGAAGAGGAACCGGTGTGGTGAGGGACGAAGGACGGAGCAGCTGGAGCCTGGACGCGGACTGTGACTCTGAACCTGTGCCAATAATACCATTATGTGCCATGTACCGACGCAGAGACGCGGCGAGAAGCCGGAGCTGAGGCTGCCGCCCGGAACCGGCGTGGAGGAGGACAACGAGCGGGGTGTCTCTTCTGGTGGGGTCATTCATTCCGGTCCATCCGCATACATACATACGATATGTGTAGAGAGGAAAAAAAAAAAATAATATATATATATATATACACACACAAACACTTTTTTGTACTGT
>VXAK01010979.1:37012-68531 GCA_013399435.1 Arenaria interpres
AAAATAATATATATATATATATATACACACACAAACACTTTTTTGTACTGTAGCAATTTTTGGAAGATCTTAAATACTCATTTTTAAAGAAGATGTCATGGGCTAAAAGTCTCATTTCTTTAACACGCATCGTATGAACTAGCTGAACCGATGTTTTCTACTTTGGCAACTTGCCTTTCAAACCTATATGTGTATATATAGGTAGACATATATACATATATATACGTGTGTGTGTGTATGTATAAACATATATATGTATGTATACATATATATATACAGTTTTGGTTCTTTTTGGAGTTTCCAGTTGTGGCGATGGCTGGACCGCGGCAGTGGGGATGGCCGGGGCTGGCGTCGGTGCTCGCCGTGCTGGAGCGGGGCAGAGCCTTCCTTCCCCAAAGAGAGGAGGAGTGTGGTGGCTTCTGCGCTGCCCCAGGGTTCCCCCAGCTTTAGAAGGGACGGCAGAGGGTCCAGAGGCTGGTCTGGAGGGACAGGAGAAGGGAGAGGGGCTGGGATTGTAGCTGGAAGGATGTGTCTGGGTCGAGTTCACGAAGTGCATTGATGCTGTTGAGGTTCCCTCCTGCCGCCGGCCGCTGCTCGTGGGGCGTTTGGCCGCCCCGAGCCCCCTCTCCCCACTGTGGGGTGCTGCGTGGGGCAGATCCTGCTCCTGCTCCCCACAGACCCCATGTTGGAGCTGGTGCTCGTGCCCCATGGTGACCCCGGGAGCAGGGATTGCGGCGTGGAGCTCGCAGGGAGCTGGCAGCAGGCAGGTCCCCCGGCTCCTGGCAGCTTGTCACGGAGGGGAAGGGTATTCCCAGGCTTCTGTAGCCCAATACGTCGTCAAGGTAGAGAGAAGCCCAAAAGCCTGTGTCTGCCCCCGGCTTCGCAGAGCTGTGGTCCCTACTGTATTTATCACGTGAGATGCCCCAGGGCTGGCCAGGGACGGGTTTTAGGCACGGACTTCCAAAGGATGGGCCTCTCTTGGCACAAGAGACAGATTTCAGGAGTAGGATGTGGGAGGCTTTTTTGGAAAAATGGCTTCTGAATTGACCACAACACCAAAGCTTGCTCAGCCCCTTGTGAGAAATGAGAGGAAGAAGCCAGTTGCCTCCTGACCCAGCCCGAAGCCAGGGAGCCCCTTCCTTTGCTTTCGTGGTCTTGGCTGGGTCTGCTGTGGCAGGAGAAGATGCAGCTCCCTCTCCACAGGCACGGGGATCATTAAATAGCATTAAAAAGGGAATTTTTCCCAACGGTTTGCCAGGGAAGTGCAGTTCTGCTGGCTCTGGTGTGGTGCGTTGCTCTAGAGACAGGTCCCATCGCTCAGCTCCTGCTGGGGTGGGTGGTTTTGGTGGGTGCTGGCACACCAGCCTGCCCGCAATTCCCCCAGGTCAAGTCTTTCCACAGCGTGGGGGCTGCCATCGGTGCTGCCGTCGGTGCTGCCGTCGGTGCCGTGCCCCTCCGAGCCGATGCCACCAGCAGAGTGGCCCAGGATTGCCCACGTAGGTCGTGCCACGGCAAAGCTCCCAGGAGATCACACCGCGCGGCTTTGGGCAAGGGTCTGCTTCAGGTGGGTCCAGGAGGGGTCCCTTCAGCGTTAACGCGGGTGGGAACGACAGCAGAGTTCAGACCAAAGTCCTCCACTTCTTTTTGTAAACTGCCCTTCCTAAGTATTAGTGATTTTTTAGACTTGTCCAGTTCCATGTTTCCACTCATTTGCTAATTATTCGACTCCATCTCTTTATTGTAGTGAGTGTGCAGTTAAAAGAAAAAACAAAACCAAGTAGAAACTTCTGGTATCGTGCATAGCCATGTGTGCAGTCTCTTGTTTCTGGACCTTTTCTGCCCTTTCCTTATGGAATTGCACAGTTTATTTTCCCGGTTTATTTTTCCCACATTTTTGGAAGCTGCCTTGAAGTCTTCCTTGCCGGACCCGGCGATGACCAGTGGGGCTTGAACCAAACCTCTCCCAAGGCACCGTTCCCGGCGACTCCGGTGAGCCCTGAGCGTCGCCTCGGGCGCGTTCTGCCACGGGGTCAGTGCCGACGGCAGCCGGAGGGGGGTCCTGTTGCCCCTGCCCTGGTTTTAGTCCGTGATGGAACCAGTTCCCTCTGGGGAGGTGGTTTCTCCTGAGCGCTGAGCTGGGTGGGCACCGGTGGCAGCAGAGATGTGTGCCCCCGGGGGCTGGGTTTTGGGGGTATTTGGGGGTCCCTCAGACTGCTGCACCAGCAGGGACCCGCTCTTTTTTGGGTGCTTTGGCGGAGCAAAGCTTTCCATGGGGCCGGGCAGAGGGGTGTCTGTGGGGCAGCTCTTGTGTTCAGCTCCCCAGGGTGATGCCTCCTTGGGGGGGACAGTGTCTCGCTGGAGGAGGGACCCCCTGAAGCTTTAGAGAAGCTTTAGTCTTCCCCGGGAAAAGCAGGGGGGGTGTGTGCCCTGGGGGTGTCCCTGGCTCTGCCCTGAGTTGGGGGACACAGCAGTGCCATGGAGGGTCCAGGGAGACACTGCGGTGCCGTGGAGGGTCCAGGAGGACACAGTGGTGCTATGAGGGGTCCGGGGGGACGCAGTGGTGCTCCTGGGGGGTCTTGGCAGGCTCTTGTGGAGGGGGGGGCTGCACTGGGGTGCAGTTAGCAGTACAGTGTGTTTCCTTGTCTGGATTAGCGATGCCCCCGCTCAGGGCAGCACCCGGGTCCTGCTCCCCTCCCCGGCTCTGCCAAAGCCACCAAAACCCACCCAGGGAACATGGATTCTGAGCAGCTCCTCCAGGGCCGTCCATCACCCCCGCACGCTGGGCTTTTGTGTTTTACTGATGTAAATGGTGTAGCCCCCACAAATAACCCCCCCGGCCCAGTATTTGAATCCTCCTCCTTTGTTTGCCTTTGCTGGCATCAGTCCCTCCCGCTCGGGAGCCGCCTCTGTTGTGCTTCACCCACTGATCTCCTGGTGTATTTGGGGGGGCGGCTGCACCCAGCAGCCCTTGGTGGCTCTTCCAGTGTCATCTCCGTTGCCATCCAACATCACAGAACACATCTCGGCTCCCTCCTTCCCGAGTGTTTGGAGCATCGTTCTGTATTTGTGCGTGTCTGGAGCCCGATGCCCGACGGGGAGTCATCAGGTGGGGGCTGGGGGCTGGCAGGGTGACACTGGTGATGGTAACGGTGATGGTGATGGAGAGGTGATGATGGTGGTGATGATGGTGATGGAGAGGTGCCCTGCCCTGACCCCAGCGCCCAGTTCCCAGGAAATCCCCCGTGGAGCCGGGGGCAAGCAGGGGGATGTGTGTGTGTGTGTTTATGTGTCAGGGAGAGAGAGAAAAGGCAAATAAGAGTAACTTTGACCTCAGAGGAGGGGAGCAGGTTTCTGAGGGCAGGCCTTGCACAAGCTTTCCACGTAGTCTGCAGAAGGACACGTCCTGGTCACCGAGGGGTGAGCGGTGAGCCAGGGAACAAAAGTAGATGCACAATCTTCCCTTATTTATAAGGACCAACAGCACTTGCACTTTATCAGAGAAGCCCCCCGTCCCTATGCATGCCAAGCACAGCCAGGAGGGACGACTGCCCGAGGAAGGACAGGAGGGAAGGAAGGGCCGGAGCTGGGAACGCGGTGAATTATGAGGCAGGATCCTGGCACCCCCGTGACTCGTGCGGTGAAGAGAAATGAACTGGGGTTGTTTCGTTCCCTACTGCTGATGAAAGCCAAAAAAAAATAAGAAAGAAGTGAAAAGAGAAAGTCACATTTTAGTGGAACAAACCCATCGAGCAGATCTTTTCCCTCCAGGCAAGCGTGGGGTTTGCAGACCCCCTGCCCTCGTGAGCTTTGCCACGTCCCCTGGCCCCGAGGTCCTTTGGCTGCGGCAGCCGCAGGTGGTGGCTCCGACGGGCTCCTTCCACCTGGGAATTGCGTTTCCTTGGCTTGAGCCAGCCCGGAGGTTAATGAGCAATATCGGGGCAGGTTTTGCCAACGCTCGTGGCACCGGGTACTCGGAGTCGGCTGGAGCCACTCGCCCGAGCAGCGGGGTCTTGCTCCTGCGCGGGGACGGAGGGGTCTTGGGCACGTTTGGAGAATCGGTGATTTTTCTCTGGTCATGCCGTAGCCCAGCCCGTTTTCCAGCCCCACGGCGTTGTGGGGGGGAGCAGGAGATGTTCCATCCTGAAACACAGCCCCGTGCACTGGTCGGCATCGTTTGCATTGTGATTAATTGAACCGACGGAGTGAGAGGTGGGGAACGTCCCGGGGGGGGGGTCACCGCGCTGCTGTGCCGTGCCGGGGGGTGGCGGGGTGTACGGTGAACCCAGGGGAGCAGCCCCGACACGGCATCAGGCACCCACCACCGCCTGGCAAAACCCCATTTCCAGCGTGCCCTTTCCATGGGAAATCAGAGCTTTTTTTACCGTGTTTTGTTTCATTGCGGATCTGGCAGCTTGAGTTAAAAAAAAAAAAAAAACAAAAAAGGTTTTGCTCTTTGCTTTGCGGTAAACTCCCAGCCAGCTGCTGCCTGTTCCTTTTGGGTTCATTTTACACATTTCTTCCCCCCTTGGTGGCCACCGAGGAACGGGTCCCAGCTGCCGAAAGGCTGCCGTTCCCCCGGTGTGCAGCGGGGTGTCTGCACGTTGCTTGTGGCTCTGTCTTAGAGAGAAAAAGGGAAAAAGGCTTGGGATGAGCCCATCCTGAGCTGTTTTGGGGCTGCTGGTGTGAGCCGGTGCGTGACAGCCCCTCGGGGTGCAGCGGCAGGGGAGGGGGGGCGGCAGCATTTGGAACTCAAACCCTTGATTTTTGCAAAGCGGGGTGTCCCCGAGGGCTGCCCGTCTCCCCACATCGCATCCGTTCTCTTCACTCTGTCTTCCCGGCTGGGGAAAGGGGCAGCCCGGCGCGGCGGTGGGGCAGGGACCGTCAGGGGGACGTGCCCCCCAGTCCCTCGGGAGGTGGGAGCAGCAGCAAAGCCAGGGCGGGAGAGCGTGCGGGGGCGGCTCTCGGGTGCCTCTTCTCCATTGGCAGCTTGTTGCGAAGGAAGGTAGTCCAGCTCAAACGGTAGTTAAATAGTAGATATTCTACACATATTATATATTTTGTAAAAAAAAAATAAAAAAAAATTTAAAATAAAATAGAACAAAAATATATATATATATACTATCTCAGCCCACCCATTTCAGGATGAATGTGGTTGGAATTTTCATTCAACCAGGTATAAAATCTCTAAAGCGACTTTTTCAAAACCAGCAAGAAATCCCTCACCATTTCACAAGTCCGTGGATTTGGTCTCCAGACCTCATGTAACGCTTCTCACACATTTTTAAGAATTATTCTCAGCGTTTGTAGGTACATTTTTAATAGTGTCACGAGTGGAGATAATATTTACTTTGAGAAAAAGTATATGTTGCACAAAAAAGTACACTAAGGGCACAGATTTCTGACCCAGATTCTTCTATTTTAGGTTCCGAGGGGTTTATTTTTTTGTTTGATAGGACATGTACAGTGAAGTTTACACTTTATTTTTATTTTGCCAAAAAACCGTTTTTCTAACACGAGACAGGCTTTTACTTTGTAACCGGTTTTACATCACTGAGTACTTCTTTTATTTTCCTGGGAAAATACCCTGCTCCGCCAGGCGTCCGGGCGCCTTGGCCTGCGACGCTCTCGCGGGCGCCGGTGGATGCGGCCGTCACCCTCCGGCATCGCGGTGTGTCCCCCAGCGGCCGCGGGGTGACGGTGGGTGCCGGAGGTCCCGAGGGGGGGGGTCCGGCTGCCCGTGGGGCCGCGCAGGCGAGAACTGTTTTTTCTTCCCAAGTGGTTTTTAATTTGTCTCTGTACTTGGAAGCTGTGTATTTGGAAGCACTGTAAATGCCGCCCTATACCGATTTCCCTGTGTATATTTAGTACTCTGATGTTGCTATTAAAACTGATATGAGAACCGCGCAGCCGGCTGCGGACTGGCTTCCTCTGCGCGGCGGCCACGGGCCCTGGGGGGGACCCAGGGTTGTTTGGGAGGGTCTGGGGGGGTCACCCCTTGGCAAGAAGGAGCCCGGGGGCTTCTCTGAAGAATTCTCCCTGGCTCCCCGGCTGTGCAGCCATCGGCTGAGAGATGGCCCTGCCTGCATCCCGGGGGAGAGGGTCTCATGCATCCCACTGGGGTCTCACGCATCCCAGGGAGAGGGTCTCGCGCATCCCCTTGGGGTCTTACGTATCCCATCGGGGTCTCGCACATCCCCTCGGGGTCTTGTGCATCCTATTGGGGTCTCACGCATCCCCTCAGGGTCTCACATATCCCCCCGGGGTCTCGTGCATCCCAGGGAGAGGGTCTCACACATCCCCTCCGAGTCTCGCACATCCCATCAGGGTCTCGCACATCCCCTCGGGGTCTCACATTCTATTGGGGTCCCCTGGCTCGCTCAGTGTCACATGGGGCTCTGTGGGGGACATGTTGGGACAAAGGGCTTGAAAGAGGGAAGCCCTTTAATAGGACGGTTAGGGAGTTAATTAAACGTCACTAATGATGTTTTAAATCAAGAGCTGTGCAATAAGGTAAGCGGACGTTACGGAATATCCCTTAGCCTGGATACGTCTTTTACATAAAGAGAAATCTTTGCCATGAGCAGTTGTGTGTTAAAATGATATTTTCTTGTTTGCAAATTCGCCCTGAAATGGGTGATGGTGGTCGACACTGGGGCTGTCTGTGCCCTGCCCTTGCACAGCCTCGTACGGCCGGACAGACAGACAGACAGGCAGCCGTGGGGACCCGGCACCGCACCGAGGGGGCTCTGGTCGGCAGCGGGGACAGCTTCAGAGCCCCCTGTGCCCCCGCCAGCCCTTCCCCAGGACACTGCGGGATGGCCTGGCTGCTGTTCTTCGAAACGCCATCTGACCTAGAAAAGGGGGGAAAAAAAAGCCTTTTTCAGTGTCTGTGTCAGCTTTGAAGAGGGGTGACCTGTCAAGACAGAGCTCGGCACAGCCGCCCGCTGCTCTCCTTTCCCGGCGGCGGCAGCAGCCTCCCCGCGGGGCCGGGACCCTCGGCAGCTCCCGGTGCCGGGCCAGTCGCTGGCAGCACGCCGGGATGGGGACCAGAGATGCTCCCCATCCCCAGCCTGGCCAAATCCTCCCCAAAATCTCTTCTGCAGGAAAATATATAGGAATATAGGGAGGGGCAAAGTGAGACGCTCTTCGTTTTAGGGCCAAATTGCCAGCTTAAATCACCATGACAATGTGTACAAGCCAACAGGATGCGAGCGGCCCCGGAGCTGCATCCATCAGCCAGAGCGCCCTGTTGGCTTCCAGATACAAGTGGGATTTCAGGGCATGAAATACAGTGCTGGGATCTCATTCCTTTCCCTGCGATTTATCACAGCCGGAGTCCTGCTCGCCAGCTTGAATTGTTGCGGGTGTCGCTGCTGGGAGGGCAAAGGAGAAATATTGTGCTGAGCCGGGTGGCGTGGGAGAGGGGACGCGGGGGATGCGGGGGAGCGGAACGGCTCGGGAGGGAGGGTGGGTTCTGCCCGGATTCGCACGAGTTCTTGTGCTCCGTGAGAAGAAAAAAAACCCACCCCATTGCTGCGGGAGCTGTTGCCCAGCTCAGCTTTCTGCATTGCAGCCAAAGGGCAGGACGAGCCAAAACGGTGTCCCCGCAGAGCCAGCCCTGCAGAGCCGGCCGTCCCTGTCCCCCTCCGGCACCCGGAGCCAGGAGCATCCCCTCCCGCTGCTCACCCACCCCACCATGGGGACCGGGGCAGAGCCACCCTGTGCCGTGCCCTGGGGTGAACGGTGCCTCCATCCGTCCCCGGGGCTCGGGGGGGCTCCTTGGCTGGGGCACCGTCCCCTTCTCAGCGCCGGAGGCTGCCGTCCCCGCATCCCTTGGGGGCTGCCTCGGCCCCGCAGCGCGGCCAGACTGAGAAACGAGGCTGGAAACAAAGCGGGAGCGCGCTGATGCCGCAGCGCACAGTTCTGGTAAAAAGTAGGACTAAGCATTATCTGAGTTTAATTATTATAATTATACCGGGGCAAAGTAATTGCTGGAGATATTTTAAGCATCAATCAACATGCTAATTTGAAAAACGAAGCCCTGATTTATCCAGGGCTAGGTAGTAACCATCAACATGCAACAATGCTGCCTGCAGAAAGAGGAGCCCACCGGGAAAGGGGGTTTAAGCTGGTCCTGCCTTCTTATTCGCAAACAGGGATTTGGGAGGGGGCGGGAGGGGGCGAGACGGGAAGGGGGAAGGTAGAAGGGGGTCCCCTGGCCATGGGGAACCCTTCAAGATGTGTGCAAGGAGCCAGGCTCCTGGTGCCAGGCTGGGCTGCAGGAGGAGCATCAGCTTTGGGAGGAGGCTGCGGTGACCCCACCTCGGGGTGGCTTTGAGGAAGATTGGCTGGGGCTGGATGATTTAGCGATGCTGAAATCATTTAAGCTTGTTATTGTGGTTTCTATGGCTCTCTGGCTGGATGTAACAAATTGTCTGCATCATTTTCCAGATGGATCATTCTTAAATCATCCAGGACAGGCTTCAGGGCTCAGCACTGAAGCAACAGAAGGCCCTTCAGTTCAATAAATGCTGGAAATGTGCTGTATTGAGTGCTATTTCTTATTAAAAGTTTAAGTACATCATCCAAGCTGATGGGCCTCACAGCCAAGATCTCCACGCTTCGCACCCTTTCCGAGTGCCATTGGTTCCTGTGGGGATGGGGGACAGGGACGGGCCTGTGCGTGGGTGCCCGTGGCCAGAGGCAGGACCGGGGGGACGCTGGCAGATGAGCTCTGGTGACCCCTCCTTGGATGGGCACCAGACCCCGGCGTGTGTCCAGCTCCCGGCGGGTGGCATGGCCCAAATGTGTCTGCACTTTGGGCTGAAAAAACCCCTTTTACTGCCATTTGTATTATTCGATTCATCAAAAAGTGCCATGGTGAAACGAAAGGGGTTTATTTACTGCTTTTACCAGTCACTGAGGCAAACCATGGGTCACCACCCCGGCCCCCGGCAGCAGCCCTGCGGCAGGGCTCGCATCTCGGCGTTTGGCCATGGATCTGCGTGCCCGACAAACGACAAGCGCTGAGAGAGCGGTTCATTACTGCCAGGCAATTTGTGCTAATAAGCAGTTTGAAGCAGCAAAGCCTCTCGGCAGAGAGATGAATTATGGCAGGAGGGCGCTGGAAAGGAAGAGCCCCGAGGATGCCGCAGTGGAGGAGACCTGCATGGAAAGTGCTGGCGTAGCTGCGGTGGGGTCAGTCCGTGGGGGGGTCAGCCCATGGTGGGGTCAGCCTATAGTGGGATCAGCTCATGGTTGGGGTCAGTCCATGGTGGGATCAGCTTATTGGTGGGATCAGCCCATGGTGGGATCAGCTCATGGTGAGGTCAGCCCATGGTTGGGATCAGCCCGTGGTTCTCCTCCGCCTGCCCACCTGGGACGGGGACCACAGAGGCTGCCCACAGTCCGCGCTGGGGACCCACTCCCTGATGGGAGTCGTGTCTTCTCCTGAAGACTCAGGAAGCACGTACGGATGCGATTTGCGGGATTCAAATGCCAGGCTGGTGTTGGATCTAATCTCGGGTTTTATTGACGCTGATATGACCTGAGCCCTGAGACTCGGGGACCTGCTCAGCTCTGCCAGGAGTGACATGTCTATATGTTTTTAATAAACTTACCAGAATGAAATCCTCGCTGCTCCTGTAGCTCTGTTCATCCTCCGAGCATGATATTAACTGAAAACTCACATTTATCTTAGTTCCTTGTCAGGCCAAAACGGGGACGGAGTTTCTGCGGGGTTATTATTATCTTTCCCTTGCAGATTTTCAAGCGTGAATAAGTGATGTGACTGGAGCAGAGGACGGGAGGCAGGAGCTGGTGGCGGGCATCCTAGGAGCCCCCTCCTCGCCTCTGCCCTGACAAGGACCAGCAGGACCAGCACGGGAGGTGCGATAGCAAAAGCCCTGGTGGGACCTGGGGGCTCAGCAAGGCACCGTCCCCCGCGGTGTCCTCTCAGGTGCGGTATTTATTGACCTGTCAAAGGGCTTAGACATGGCTGACCACGCTTCCCCCTGCAGCAATCGATTTCCGTCAGCTTAGATCAGGGAACAGTTGATTTCTTTGCCTGATACTCACTCCACTTCGACAGCGCCAGTGGTTTCAAATACATCACCGGGTTTCACCGCCCGGGGAGCATCGCCCAGTGTTCCCAGTGGGCAACATGAGCACGCATGGCCCAAGTACGGCCTTGGGGCTTCACTTTCCCAGAAGAAGCCATAGTTCAGCAGTGCTCATTCACCCTCTTGGCACCAGTGAGGATTTCCCAGTTCTCTGCTAACCCACAGGACCACTCTGTTCATGGGGGTGACGGGGAGGGGTGCAACCCGCATCCCATTTTTGCCTGAAAAGCAGGATCCTCTCCATGACAGCTTAACACTTTCTTCCATGTCCCCTCTCTCCAACCTCGCTGGCCCCGTGACAGGGCAGATCTGGAGCTGCTGCGAGGGACACAGCCCCTTTGGTCTCCATCCAGCATTCCCTGGATGCGGGGAGTCGGGGCTCAGCATCCCGGTCCAGGGCTGGCCGGGTGTCCCCATCGCCCGGTGATACAGGAGCCCGCCTGCCATCCTCCCCGGGCACGTGTTTCCAGCACATCTTTCTCTACTTCTCCATGTTTAAATGGCTGGCCGGCACTTTGCCCTGCGTCTATAAAAAGCACAGCTTGACATTTGTTTTTCCCTATCTATTTCTCATTCGTGTTTTCCTTCTCCTTGCTGCAGACTCCGCGCTGACACCCAGACCGACAGCTCTGCACAGAGCGGTGGATGGCAGCCAGCGCCGTCTATAAAACGGTTTTGTGAAGCCATGAGAAGAGCAATATCCATGTAACAGTCCATAAACCTGTACATGGAAGCGATTAGCCATGAGCACAGTCCCTGGGACAGAAAAGCCCCACATTCACCAATTTGCTTTCAATCAGGCCAGAGAGATGCTCAGCTGGGAACCATCCCGCAGCCAGCGACACCCACGGCTCCTGCTGCTGCTTTGGGCTGCTGTATTTGCGCTGTTATTCTCCTGGGGTTTTCGAAGGCAGGACCCCTCAAAATGTGGCCTCCTGGGCAGAGAAATGGGGACACTGGGGCTTTTCCATGGCCATATGTCACCCGTCATCCAGGCAGGAGCTGGCTCGTGCATGCTCAGAGGCGCATGATCTTTGCACATCAGGTGGAGCATGCGGCTGAAAAGCAGGAGCCAGGGCTAATATTTAAAATGCAAATAAAACCTTTTTCCTCAGGGCTGGCAGGTTTTAGCGCTGTCTGGCTGCAAATCGTTGACTGGGGCAGAGCAGCGACCACCTGCACTGAGCTGTTTAACCCTCCCAGGGTCTCCTCTGCCCCGGGGGCGGCTCAGCGGGGTATGAGGGGAGACGCAGCCAACAGACCCCAAAAAACCCTCTCCTGAGCCTGCAGCCCTGTTCAGTGCCAGGACCTTGTGCCTGGGAGACTGGGAGCAAGCTGGTGGGAGCAGACCCCATCCAGGGACACGACATGCTGGCAGAGACAAAGCCCGGTGACAGCTGAGTGACACCAAGCAGCCCAGGAGCATCCTTTCTCAGCACATGGAACGAGCTCACGCAGGGAAGGGACAAAAGGCCCAGAAGATGCTGCGCTCGCTGGAGACCATCCGAGCGCGGTTCCGACCCTCGGAATTGATGTGGAAGGGTTTCCTGGCCAAGCACAGCCTCACGTCACGCTGGGGCTGCACAAGTGGAGTGTCAGCTTGAGCCAGGTTTGAGGGCTGTGAAGAAAGGAAAGTGAAGGTTCACAAAACCTCCATGAAATTTCTCCCCAGAGCCCAGCTGAGGCTCCCTGTGAGGGAGCTGAGCGAGGGAACGCAGCGTCCCTGGCAGCGGCAGGGCCAGCATCGCGAGCCCAGGGGAGGGGGGAACTAGAGGCTGCGTTTTCAAGGAGAAAAAGATGAGAAAAGGGAAAGGAGTTGGAGAAAGGAGGCGAGGCATCGGTTGGCTGCGGCAGGAACGGTACCAAATGGGCACTTCTCAACTTAAGCAAAGTTTGGAAGAGCTATTAAAGCGGGAGATCAGTGAAGGGGGAAATTGAAACGTTAGGGGCTGGAACGGAAAATTAGGCACAGATAATGGCACAATAGCACTGGGGCTTAAAGCACCCTCCAATAATTTGTTGTGAAGGGCTGTAAAACGCTCCCATGTGAGATCGCCTCTACCCAGGCACCCAGCGAGCAAAATCCCCGAGGCAGCGGCGTGACGGGCACGGCCGCCCCCGGCGCCACCGATCAGCGGGATAAAGCCCAGGGATGAAGAAGGCGCCGGAGATGCTCGAGTGACGCACCAGCAGCAAGACCCGGGGGGAGCCGATTTCCACAGCCCCTTCACAAAAGGCAGCAGGAGGTGGTTTGGCCGCCCCAGGGGCTCCAGATTCTGCCCCTCTTGCCCAGAGGGGATGGGACCAGTGGGTACCCGCAGGCTGGCACCGTGCTCAGCACCGCAGAGACAGCGGGGATCAGGGCTCTGCCTGGGAAAGCGAGCGATTGGGCTGAGGGGGACGAGAAGGTGCTTTGAAATTAGTCAGAATCAAATCCTTTTTGATCTAAAGAGGATTTGGAGTGGAGCCGGGCATGCTCATCCCCCCTGCACGTTCCCTGCCAGCAGCGGCTAGCATGGCCAGCATCCCCCCCACCCCGGCGCTTGCCACCGGGCGCTGTGGCCGCCCCAGCCTGGGCTACTCCATCAGCAATGGGTCCCAGAGCCCCCGAACCCCAGCTCGGTGAACACTCTGTGCTCCAGGGCTCGGACAGTGTTTATAAGCCCATGGCTACTTGTGGTGGGGGCTCCCCGCGTTATGTGATCTCCGTGTCTGTACCCCTGGACCCAGCTGGAAAGTAGAGTAAATCACTCCTGCAGCCCCAAGGGGGGGTTACACCCTCTGTCAGCGCTCTCCCATCACACACAACCGCGCGTGGAGTCTGGATGTTGACACAGAAAGCTGTGGCAGAGCTGTTCCCCAGCTCTCGGGGGCTGTGGGAAGCCAAGGGAAATGGTGAATATAATGCATGAACGCGCCAGAGGCCGAGCATGGCACGTGGGAGCCAGAGGGATGGACGGAGCAACCATGTGCGGTGGGGTGGGAACAGCAGCAGGGCTGGGCAGCGAGCCCCTCCGTCACACAGGTGGGCAAGAAGGGGCTTTACCACGGCTACTAGGGCTTGAAACACCATTCGCTCCACGGAGTGAGAAAATCCCTGCAAAGGAAATTGGCTACAGCTGGCCGTGCCGCAGCCGGAGCAGGGCTCTCTGTAGCCCGGCTCTCACAGCCCAGGGCTGGGGGGCCACCAGCGCCCAGGTCACAACCATCTCAGAAGGAGAAGCTCCTGCTGATAGCCCATGGTGCCGAGGCTGGGCAGGGGGGCGGGCAGGCAGCTGCCCGTGGGGCGGGGGCTTCCCAGGTTGATTGGGGCTGGGGGAGAGGTTATTTAACAGGCAGGTGAGGAGCCAGAGCTGCCTGGAGCTCCTTCCCTGCTCATCACCCCTGGGAACCTGCTGGCAGCTTGTCCCCACAGGTATGTGGGGGCTCGGTGGGGGGACAATTGCCCGTTTCCGAAGGCTGGCATTGCCCACTCCTCCCTCTAGCCCTCCGGCTCGTGGGAATAAGCCTGGCTTAGGGAGATGTGCTAATCTGGCAGTTGCTATGAGACCCACTCGGTGGTTTTGATGCAGCGTGGAGGCAGGTGACTCATTAAGAGGAATGTTGTGTTTTCTGGCACCGTTTGAGGAGCTGCAGAAGTTTCCCGGCGGTCGGGGAGATGCCGATGCTGAGGGTCCCGGCTGCCCCTCTGCAGCAAGGGCATGCACCCCCGGGGGGGCCAAGGCCTTCTCTTCATCCTGGTTTCTCTTTCCTTTGTGGCTTTCCAGCCTGTCGACCTCCAGCAACTGCTCGCTGCTTACGGGGGAACGTTTCCCAGGGTTAATTCTGAGGAAGCAAGAGCTTAATGTGCGCTTGGCTCTTAATTGCGGCTCGGGCTGTGCCAGCAGAGTCTGGGCTGCAGCCCGGCGGCTCCCACTCTCCACCCATCCCACTCTCCACCCATCCCACTCTCCACCCATCCCACCCTCCATCCATCCCCACAGCTCCTCTGTCAGCCCAGTGTGATGGGAGAGCCAGTGTGGCCGTGTGTGACACACCGCAGGGACACCGGGGCGAGGGGACACCGTGTCCCCCAGCAGCGGGAGCTGGGGCAGGGTGGGGGTCTCTTCCCCGGGTGTGGATCCTGGCTTTTCCCGGGTCAGGAATGGTCCCAGAGGGGCCTCGGGCTGCGGCGCTTGCACCACGTGCAGTAACGGACGGGCCCAGCGGAAGGAAGCAGCGCAGCAGAAATTTTTAATTATGTATTTGACACTAGTATTCTCAGTTTGAGCTCACACAACGTTGGTTAGTTACCTCAGTTAATTAGAAATTTTACAGATGGATAAAAAAGTTTATAAAGCACTGAAAAAGGGCAGGGCATTCGAAATGGCGAGGGTCTCCCCCTCCCTGTGTTCTAGGGAAGTGAACGGCTTCGGAGGAGCCGAGCCCCGGCTCCCGCTGCCCCCCGGGAGGGTTTGCTGGTGGGTGCAGACCCGCTCCCCCCACTGTGAGGGGTAAGAGCTGGTGGAACAGCCCGGCCAGGCCCGGGCATCCCCTGGGGGGACGTTAAGTGAAGCATAATCTAGTGGTAATTCACGGTCACATTACATGTGATGGATGGGCCCCAGAGGTGGGGACGGGGCAGTCACTTGGCAGCTGTGATTTAAGAGCGGTCCGAGGCCAGCGGATGGTGGATCTGGAGGGCTCTCTGTGCGGGTCCCCCGGCTCCTATCGACACACCCGAACCTCTCAGTCAGGTTTCGTTAATGAGGATTATTTTTTTTTCCTTCCTGGCATCCTTTTACGGAAGTCTGATGGAGCAGAGGTTCAGGGAGGACAATAATACTCACCTTGACATTATCAGCATGTTGGAGAAACGGAGGTTTGCCCCTTGGGGATGCTGAGCTGGCTGTGCCTGTGGCGCTGCTCTGCCGAGGGGTTCCCGTGGCAGTCACGCATCGGCTCGCCGTGTTTTGGTCCTGGGGGGAAGAGGGATTCAAGGAGGAAAACATTAAAATAATACCCATTGTGAAGTAGTGTAATGGCACAGGCTGCTATTTACATTTGAAGGATTAGCCTGGCGCTGTGTGAGGGGCAACCTGAGGAATAAAATCGGTGGATGCTGCTCTTTGCTGCGGGTGTCTCATGCCGGAGCCTGCTCCTGTGGCTCAGCAGCCCAGGATGCTGCTCGCTGGGGCTGGGACCCAGGGGCAAACACCCTCACTCCCCCCAGTCGCCAGGTTTTTGGCCCCATTCGAGCCCGGAGCTTCCCAACCTACATGATTTTCAGATTTGGTGCCATTAATACACAGAAACAGTCACCACGGAGGAAGGTTTGAAAGGGCTGGTGCCTCACACAGATGCTGAAGTCTCCTCTGAGGCTTCCCAGCCTTGCAAATGGAATAAAAGTGTTTCTTCCTGAAGTGTTTGAAATCAGTTTTATTTATGTAATCTGACAAGTTATTATGCACAGTCCGTATCCGACTTCATGATTTATGGGAAAGATCCTCAAATCTATATTTAAAATTACTATTAAACAGAATTTTTTGCCTCTTCAGCTGAGATAGAAGCGCCATTAACAGTTGTTGCCCTAGAGCTCAAGTACTTCATTAGTTTAGGAAAATTAATTTTTTTCCATTAAATCTTCCTAGGATTCTGATGCTATATTTGCTTGTAAACTTTCAAGAATAAAGAAAAACTGTTCTGCTGGTCATGATCTTTGGTTTCCTCCTGGCTGTAAGGCCTTGGGTAGATGCAACCTGTGGCTGCATCCTTTGGCTCTGGGTTGAGCACCAGGAAACGCCGCTGCTGTTTGAGGGGGGAAGGAGAATCACCTCCCGATTTAGAGAAGCTCATCTAGTCCTGCTTCTCGTTTAGAGTATTGTAACACTCTTTCAAGGGGTTACTGGAAAAGTTGGAATTTCTATGGCTAGGCTCCTAATTGGATCTAAAAAGCTTTCGAAACCCAAAGTGCCAGTTGTGCCCGTTACCATCTCTCCTCATAAGCAGCAAAAAGGAGGCAGCTTCCAACCTGGGGAGAGGAGGAGCGGAGCGGGGTGTCCTGTCCTTGGGGAGAGGGGGCTGGGGGGCAGAGATGTCACGCCTGGGGCTGTGATGCCCCATCTCTGCGGTGAGGGGTTATGCAAGATGATCTGCAGAGGGTCAGGAGGTCAGTTCCAATACTCAAAACCGATGGTCTACAAAGAAAGATGATGGTGCCATAGGATGAGGGTGAGGTTCCTGCCCCCAGGTCATGCTTAAATACCCATCTCTTCTACTCACAGCTCAAACGAAACTCATTTTGTCTGAGCTGGGAGCTGATCAAAACGGCAGATGGGACCTTGTCACCGACCAGCCCATCGCTGGCAGCAGGTCACAGCATTTGCGTGGTGCCCAGGTGGTAGGAGATGCTCCAGGACCACCTTGGAAGTTCATGGTGCTCCTCTTCTTCACCCATCTGCAGCTCAAATCCTGCAGAGAGGTAGCTTTTCAAGTGAAGACTAATCTGAATTAATTTGGCTTTCTCTTCATGAGCCCAGAGGAAATGCCAAAGACTCTTCTCGTGTGCAGCTACTTCTGGCAGGTTCGAGATCTTGTTAGAAGACACGTTACTGTTTTCATGCTCCTCCAGCTTCGTAACAAAAGAGCTGATAATGATCGTGCATATATACATATTATTCCTGGCCTGGGATATTAATTTATATTGAATTCTATCACATTTTCTTACATCTTTCTAGTTTAACTTTTTTCTTCTCCTACTTGGATGTTATTCTTAAGTTTTGATTCATGCAGTGATCGAGATGGGGTGCGGGTCTCCTTCTGATGCCTCCATCTCCCCTGAGGATGCCTCTGGTGCTTTATTTGGAATCACATAAGGATCACAGAGGTGAGGACCTCTGAAAGGGAGCTGAGCAGGGGGGCAATGGCTGTGTTCTGGAGCAGCAGGATTTGTGGAGATATTCAGTGCTTCATGGACAGCAGAGTAAATTTCCCTTTAATAGAGCCTTAAATATTCACTCACAATATTTACATAAGCATTGTAACAGCTGCAGAGGAGTCATTAAGGACTACTTACAGACATAATCCCGATTTTAAAATTCCTTTAATGTGCATTTCCAGGGAGATTACAGCCACATCTATCTGGTCAATAAACCGCACGTGCCCCTCGGCAGGGCTCGCGGGCAGAGCGGGGAGGCAATCGAAAATAACTGGGCAAAACGATGGGGATTAAGCTGTGTTTGTTTCTGGCTTAGTTTGCAGCCCGATGCCGTTGTGAAGGGATATGGTGTGGGCTAATTAGGTGCCGCGCCTGAGAAATCAAAGGCACAACTGATAAAATCAATCAGTGCCCCCAATAAAAGGTTTTCCTCATCCAGTTGGTTCTGCTGGAGTTAATATGTGCCAGTGAAGAAATGTAGGGTTTTCCATAACTAACACCACGAGGTATATCCAAGCTGTGACACTTGTACTGTGTGAGTCAGGGCTGCTGTTGGGGTGAGTTATTGATCATTAGGTGTTTCTGGGGCCATTTTGTTATGGTTTATTTGCTTTCCAAGTTTATAACCTTCCTCAGCATCATCTCCTGGCCGGGGCGAGTGTTGCCTGTTTCCCATCGCAGCACCGATGCACCTCGGCTGGGCTGCAGTGGCTGCTATTTCTATATTATTTCTATTTTCTATACATCTTGTGTATGAAGTTTAATCTCCTTTCAGAGCCTTGCTTGTGCAAGTGGCTTCCTCTGTGGCTGTTCCCTGTAGAGCCCAGTTCCCATCTAAGAGGAAGTGGAGACCGAATTGCCAAGCGCCTTCTCACAAACTCGGCAATAGCAGGGTGTTTAATGCAAGTTAAACAAAATATAAAAGACTGGAAGATCCTGACTCCTTCCCCTCCTTCAACATTTCGGCTGGCCGAGTGCGGAGAGACACTAATTTGAGCTGGCAGCAATTCATGTTCACTTTTCAGGACAACAAGGCATCAGAGAATAGGCAGGAGCGGAGCGCGGCTGAGGAGTAGCTGAGAGGCTGCGGGGAGGGATGTGGGGGGAGCGGTTCACAATGGATTCAATGGGAAAAAAAAAAAAAAGAAAAGAGGAAAAATCAGGCTGCCAGACCCTACCTAACAGCGCTCCTGGGCTCGGAAATGCGTTTTTGTGAGGTTTTGCTTTTCATTTTCCTGGAGGGACGGCAGGGCTGGGGGGTGAGGAGGGGCAGGAGTCGGGGACAGAGGTGGGCGAGGGCAGCGTCTCCTCCGCAGCCCCTTCCTCGTGCAGCAGAGAGCACGGGCTGCTTGCAGACCCCAGGTGCAATCGCTGGCAGAGCTGGCAGCAGCCGCACGGACCTTTTTTCCCCTTCCCTTAATCTTACAAAATGGGAAAAATTCACTTGGAAGCATGAAGAGATAATAAATATGGATCGTGTTGCTTTACGAGTTTCCTGCACGGAGCAGCACTTTAAATTAAGCACTGTAAAGCGCCGCTGAATGTAATGGGAGAACAATTCTGGGTTGAACTGAATGCAGAATTGCCTTTCCTTTCCCTTTCTGTCCTCTCCTTCCTTGCCCGCTCCTGGTAAAGCCCAGACCCTTCCCTGCTGAGGTCAGTGTCCCGCTCAGCACTGGCTGGTGGCCCAGCAGAGTGGGCCGGTGGCCCAGGAATTGCTACTTCAGGGGGTCACTCTGCAAATCGGGGCACGGGTGGCGTGTTCTGGTGCAGATCTGTGATGAGGTGCGGGTTTCCCAGCCGCACACCCTTCCCTCCGTGGGCAGCACGGGACGGGAGCAGCCCTGGGGGTGGGCTGGGGAGCAGGATGGGTGCCACGGTTGGGAGCTGTGTAAGAGGCACCAACCCTCATCGCTTTTAACGCCCTGTCGTCCTTCCAGCCCACACATGGCTCGTTGTGCGAACGCTGTGCTCACCCACCTGCCTTCTGTGGGAATTGCTGGCCCTGGGGGCTCGCCAGAGCAATCTTCATTCCACAGGGCCACAAAGATGATGAGGGGCCTGGAGCATCTCCCTTACGAGGAAAAGCTGAGGGACTTGGGTCTGTTCAGTCTGGAGAAGAGAAGGCTGAAGGGGGATCTAATCAATGCATACAAATACTTAAAGGGTGGGTGTCAGGAGGATGGGGCTGGTCTTTTCTCAATGGTGTCCAGTGACAGGACAAGAGGAAATGGGCACAAACTTGAGTATAAGAAGTTCCACCTAAACATGAGGAGGAACTTCGTTACTTTGAAGGTGGCAGAGCCCTGGAAGAGGCTGCCCAGGATGGTGGTGGAGTCTCCTTCTCTGGAGACATTCAAACCCCACCTGGACAAGTTCCTGTGGGACCTGCTCTGGGTGGACCTGCTCTGGCAGGGGGTTGGACTGGGTGATCTCCAGAGGTCCAACCCATAGAATCCCAATGATTCTATGATTCCTTGACTCTGAGGCTCAGACTCCGGAATCTCATCCATACGACAGATGAGCCGGGATGCTGTAGGCTTTCCCAGCTGCCAGCGCACGCTCCCTCGAGCAAGGGACCATTTGCCGGGGAAGGCGGTGATGGACCAGCCTCGCCGTTCCTGCGGCGCCGGCGCGTTCCCCATCAATTATTCACAGGTCACAGCAAAGCCCAGCTTTGCCTTTCCATCGAAACCCTCATCCTGCAGGACTTGTACTTCTCCTGGTTATAAATATTTGATTGTGGCTGGGATTTCGGTACGCTATGAGCTGGGGGTAGTCACCCCCCCGTTCCCGTGCGATGCTCCCCGTGAGGCTGGGTTGAGGCAGTCGGGGCCGGAGCTCGGCCCCAGCCGCTCACCCGAAATGATTACTTGGCGTTTTACACAGCGGCTTAGACCCAAATCTGCCCGGTGAGAGTGATTTCAATAACTCTGCCCTGCTTCTGCATCCACAGAAGTTTACGGCACTAAACTGTTGGGTGCTGGAGCGGATTTGAAAGGGGCTCACTGGGCAGCCCCGCTTCACCGAGCCAGCAGCGCTTCGTTTGAAACCTCTCCAGCCCAGTGACCTCCTCCTGCCTCCCGGGCTGGGGTCTGGGTCTGGCACACTGCCCTGCAGCAAGGGACTCACTTTGGAACCAGCCCAGATTCAGGAAAATACGTACTTTTCCTATCCAGAGAAGCCTGGCTTGCTTTCTGCTTCAGTCCGTGCCCCAGCAAGCTCCAGTTCCCACCAGTGATGCCCCAGCACTGCCCTTCGGCAGATCCCTGGGCTCTGGGGGAAAGCTTTTGGCCAGGAGGTTGCTCCCTGGAGCTGGTCCTGCTGATAGGGGCAGAAACCGGCCCCGGGGGGTGCCTCAGAGATGCTTGTGGGGCTTGGAGGAGGATGCTGTGCACGGGGGCAGATGGACATTGGGGTCTGGCTCCATTCAGGGGGTCTGGGAGGGGTTCAGTTGTCGTGTCCTCTGCTGGACCGTGTCCTCCGCTCCAAGATGCTTGCAGCAGGCAGAGAAAGGCCAGCGGGATGTCCAGCAGTTTTTCCATGGCCCGCTGCAGAGATTTGCTCGTTTTCAAGAGCTCAGCTCTCAAGCCCCTGAGTTTCCTTCCCTCCAAGCCTAATTTTCATCCCTGGCGTAAGCAAACAGCGCTCCATAGAAACCGCGTTTTTCTTGGGCTGTCAAATATTGTTTTGCCTCTGCTCCCGGAGGAGACAAATGAAAAATTTCAAAGTAAACACTTGGGAATAGGTGTAGGGGAGAGGAAGCGGGACCCTCAGGATATTCTCCCTCTCTGCCAAGACTATACACGCTCCTTTTAATTTCAAGTGGTATTTATAGCTCCTTCCTTCCTTTCCAATTATCGCCATGAGAAGGCGATGGAAAGGAAGGGGAAAGCAGGAGGGAAGCGGCTCTGAAGTCCAGGGACGGGAGCTGGCTCTGCTTGGTGTTTCCTCCCCGATCACCGCGGTCCCACCGGCACATTCCGGAGGCTGGACCCCGTGGCACAGCCCGGCCGGGGGAGGCATCGCCACCTGCCCCCCTCCGAGCCAGAGGCAGCTGGGGAAGGGGGGCTAAAAAACCAAAAGCCAGAAAACAAGCTGCAATTTCAACTGGTAATTTTATTTGGTATGTAATAGCTGGAGCAATAATTGTATTTGTGGAGCTGAAAAGTGAAAGGAGATAAATGGTTTAATTTGAATCAATATTAATTTTATGCAATTTAACTTTTTATCACAGCAAACACAATTATCGTACTTGGGATCCATCAAGAAAGGAAAAAAAGTCCTTTTAGCTCAGAAAATGCTCTAGCTAACGAGGCAGGGCCTTGGCAGGCTGAGAGGATTGTTTATCATCTCGACTTTGAGGGGCTGCAGGTTCCTGCTGCGGAGGAGCCGGTCCCCGCGGGCTCGGGCAGGCAGGGCTGGGGAAACGGGGCTTGGAGAGAACCCGAGTGCCCCACTGCCTCCGCTTCCCTGGCCCTTCAGCCACTGCCATCAGGGAAATGCCTTAAATTAAGGAATTAGACTTCTAGCATTCGCTAAGAAACAAGAAACAGGAATCCACTCCCCTCGTTATCTTTCTGATGGCAAGGAGTAATCAAACTGCTGCAGGCTGAGATGCGAACAAGGCTGTTTCTTATCTTTCTCCTGGGCAGGACTGGGGCAGGAGCGCCCAAAGCTTTTGTCCCCGGGGCTGGGGACGCCCATCGCACACCTCACTGCAGCAGCCAGAGATAATAAAGGGGTTTTTAATGATGGCACCCCATATCTGTGCTCGGTTTGAGCAGCTTTCACAGCTGAGCTGTGTTCCCCCTGGGAGCATGGGGCAGAGATGCCCGGTGGGGTCTGTCCTGCCCCATCTCCCACCCGTGGGGTCTGTCGGAGCGGGGCTGGGGGATGCCACCCACCGGCACGGTGGCTCTGGCCCGGCGCTGGCTGTCAGTGCGAGCGGGCAGCGCTGCAGGCAGGGGCAGGCAGGAGCTGGCGGATGCGTTTCTGGTGACACCCAAATGAACAACGGTTGTGAATCGTGTCACTGGAAGAAAACAGAGCACTGTGGCCCTGCCGCGAGCCCTCACGTCTTGCAATCACCTTTTAAAAATATCAGAAAACTGCTTTGGACAAAAATAATCTTTTCCTTTACAAGCCCAAGCTACATGCTGCCTGCCTCTTTTTTTTTTTTTTTTTTTTAAGTTTAAATCCATGGGAAGGTCACCAAAACAGACCCACACTTGGCTGCAGCAGTGCCCCAGCACCGTGCTGGTCCCAGCATGGTCCCCCCATAGGATGTAGGGGCTGGGGGGGGCTGGCACTGTGTCCTTGGTGCATCCTCAGGGACCAGCCGTCTCAATTTGCCGTTGGAGCTCGATCCATACCGCCCTCCCGCTCTTCCCCACGTCCGTCCTGGAGAGCTTGGGTTAACAAACCCGGAGTGTCGGTGTCCTTAAAAACCGTCAGTGTAAACTGTTTTAAAGCGAGTCCTCGCAGGCATCTGTTTTATCTCTTTCTCAAGTGTCTCTCCTCAAACCCCGCACCAGTCGAGGGGCTGCGTCACTAATGCGCAGGCATTAATTGGGAAATGCTGGTACCATCTCGTATACACCAAGGACAGCTTCTTGAACAATCATCACTGCAAAGTATTAAACACAGCATTTATCTTTCTGAAAATTGGTACAGGCTTTGAACATTGATTTTTACCTTAGGGCTAACGTGTTACTTTGGGGAAATGGCTGTAGAATAAAGGATGTTTTGATCTGTTTTGCTTTAACCTTTTTAAATACATCTCGAGCACAAGTGCTGACTGCTCGTTCATTACCTGCTTTTGATCGCCCGCAACATTTGGAGGGGGAGAGGGGGGCGGATCAGAGGGACGGAGCGGTTACTGCTGCCAACAGCAGCCCATGGGCACCGGCTGTGGCACAACGTGGCTCCCACCCGCGCTGGGACCGCGCCGCGGGGACGGGCACCGGGCAGATGCTCAGCCGGTGGCCGGCAGGACCAGCTGCAGCACAGTGTGGCTTGTCACCTGGGCACGGCTCTTTGTGCTGACTCGGGGTTCATCTCCATAATTTCAGGTAGCCAGAAGCTTGGCCCATCACTCCGCTCCCCAGGTGCCCCCTGCAAAAAATGATGTGCCAACCCAGGGACGCTCACCGCGGGTTTGGGGTGAGCCGGGTACGAGCATCACCCTGTCCCCCAACACACCTGGGACATCGCTGGTGCTGTGTCCGCATCCCACAGCCCTGTTAGTGCGGAGCCCGGGGGCGAGGAGAGTCCAGAGTCCACAAAGTCGGGAGAAAAAAACCCCTTTTGGGGCTTTGTGGAGCAGCAGTGGGACAGCCAGAATAACGCGTTCTTTCTGCATGGGCCTGGGGGAGCTCTGTCGGTACTGCTTTCTTCTGAGAACCAAAGAAAAACCCACCAGAGACAGATGTCCGAATTTTAAGGTCATTTTTTTTCCCTTTTATATGGTAATGTATTAGCTGAGCAGAAGCAATCCTCAGTAAGTGCCTTAGGACAGAAGAGCTGTTTTTTCGGGAATTGGCTGTGCGATACTATCTTTCACTTAAAGAGCAATAAATAAATATACTTTTCTCTTCAAAAAACATGGGGAAGCTATGCCATGAATCTTCCAGAAAGTTAGAAGACCTTTGAAGCATTCAGTTTTAGACGTAATCAGTCATGTTATCCATTTAAAAAGCAAGCAAACTGGGAAACCAAACTGCAAACCTCTCTGTAATGTGCACAAGTTTTGGAGAGTTCCATTTTTCAGGGTGACTGATGGCTGAGCGGGGCCCAGCCTCTTGCTGAGATCTGCATAAAGATTGCATTATGGTAAAATTTATGATTTTGAAAGATGTCTTTCACACGCTCTACTAAATCCCTCGTGTTTGACGCCACCTCCTTATCAGTGCCAGGCAGGTATTGTATGACACCGACGCTCCGAGATGTGAACTGAGGGTGAGGAGCTGCTCTCTACAACTCCCTGGAAGGAGGGAATAGCCAGGGGGGGGTCGGTCTCTTTTCCCAAGGACCAGGCGATGGGACAAGAGGAAACAGCCTCAAGTTGTGCCAGGGGAGGTTTAGGATGGATATTGGGAAAAAACCCACCAAAAGGGTTGTGAAGCCTTGGCAGAGAGTGCCCAGGGCAGTGATGGAGCCACCATCCCTGGAGGGATTTCCAAGCCGGGCAGACGTGGTGCTGAGGGACATGGGTCAGTGGGGGGTTTGGCAGCGCTGGGCTGATGGTTGGACTCCATGGTTTGAAAGATCCCTTCCAACCCAGACAATTCTGTGATTCTAACAGCTCTGAAAGCTGCAGGCTCCCGCTGGAGCTGGTTTTCACGGATGCCATTTCCCCAGCAGGAAGTCACGGCATTTTTGCAGGGAGCAGAGGCAGCTCAGCACCCACTGCTTCCATCCATCCCTCCCTGCCGGGGCCGGGGGGAGCCTGGCGAAGGCGCCCACCCCCCGGTGCGGCGATCGCTCAATGACCCTATTCATCAGCCAACACAAAACACGGGAGCGGAACCAACCAGGATTTTTTCAGGACAAAGCAAGCGGGTATAAAAGACCATTTGGAAACAAAAAGTATTTGGGATTCATTGTTCCCTTGGAGCAAATCTCACTTTTAAGGCAGAAAAGCCTTTTGACTAAGTGCAAAAGCATGTACTGCCTTCTCCTGGAAAGAAAAATGTGTGATTTGCATCGCTTTTAGTGCAAAAACCTCCCAAACCGATATGGAAAGGCTGTGGCAATTATTCTGCTTGCAGAGGCCCATCATCTTGCCCAGGGATGTGACATAGGACGGCGAGGGCAGCGTCTGCCCAAAAATGCCCCAAAATTCCCCAAGATGCTTCTGCGGGTGACCAAGCAATCCTGCTCAGCATCTCAGCAGGGTTCCTGACACCAGGGATCAAATAACGCGTTTCCCTTCATCTCCCATGTTTCTCCTCTGTCTAATCATTAATTAGAGCATGTGTCTGCGCTCCCGTCTCAGAGTTCTCACTTCAATCGCGGCAGAGGTCACGGATTCCAGGAGCGAACAGCCTGGCATCTCTTTCCTGTGAAATCTCCCCAAAAGAGGGCCAAGCAGCAAAGCATTTTAAACGTCTCCGTGAGCTTCCCACGACGCGTGTGGTCTGTCCTCGGTCACTCCGTCTGAGCTCGGGCAGTGTCCCCTGGGGAGACTTTTAAGAAGTTTTAAGCTTTTAAGAAGGAAAGGGGGGGGAAAAAGAAAAGAACTAAGTTTAAGGATTTAAGCAGAGGCCTCTTGGTGGTGGAGGGAGCTGCCCGGGGTAGTGGCTGTGGCCGGGATGTCCTCGGGGTGATGGGTGTGGGTGCCCATCTCTGCCCACCCGGGGGGTGCGAGGGGAGTGGAAGCTGCTTAGGATGGCGAATTTGGTTCAAGGCTCATCGGCACCCGGGGAGTCTCAAGCTGGGTTATAACGACACTGGTGATCCCAAATAGTGATGAAACGCAGTAGGTTGTGTCAACAGCTCTGGCTTCCCGTGGCAGTAGCTGTGCTGAGGCAGCGGAGGGCACAAAAACTCTGGAAGTTGAGTGGGATGAGGTGAATCGGCCCCTTTCCCGCAGCTGGTATTTCCCAGCAAGTTTTCCCTCATTTCAGTAACGTAAAAACACTTCAGTGTATTTCTGACATTTTCACATCAAAACATAATTACGTTTCACTATTCAAATATTTAGAAGAAAGTTCTTAACCAATCCTTGCTACATTAATTATTCCTATTAATTATGTATACATTTATAAATAGCAATATAATTAATATTTAACAGTATTTTTATTTGAGAATTTCAAAAGTGTGTTAAAAATCTGCATATCTGAAGCGCTACCTTTTAAGTCTAAGGACAGTTTTCATCTTCTTCCTCACTGTCTTATCAGCCTGAACGCTGTCCACGCTTCTCCCCAGGGGTGATGTTTTTAGTTCGGGGGTGGTTTGTTTGGTTTTTTAATCATCATTTGCAGTAGGATGCATAAATCGGGTGCTGCTAATTAGAGCCGATCCCGTGCAGGCGTTATTCCCAGGTGGGGAGCCGGGTGAGGGCTGTGCCTCTGCCCCGGGGGATCGCTGCACCTGCGGCTACTGCGGGGTAATTAATCACTGTGAAGCTGATTGATTTGCTCCTGGGAGGGCTCGGAGCAGCTTGGGGATGCTCTGCTGACCAGCTGGAGATGGCAGGCTCGTGGTGGAGCAGTAACTCCCATGGATGCTGCCAGGTTGGGTGGCCACGAGGCTGATGATGCACCTTTGGTCGGCGTTTCCCAGGCTTTGCTGGTCCAAGAGACCACCCGTGAGTCCTGCATGTCCCACTCCTCTCTCAGGGTGTGAAGGGGACCCTTCGGGACCAGCACCCACCGGGAAACCCCAGCAGCCCCTCTGTGTGTGCGACTCAAAGCCCAGTATGGAAAGCCGGGGTGAGAGGGGTCTCAGCCCCACCAGGACCAGCGAGCACAGGCGGGCGCTGGGGTTTGCCCAGCCTTTGCAAGGGCGGGTTGATTTGCCTCAAGGGAAATAAAGATGACTGGGGACAGGGATAGAAAAACCCCAAGGGTTCCAATTGTGACTCAGATAATGATGCTGTGCTCCCTGTCCCAGGAGGAGGGGACCCTCCCACCCCCGGCAGGGGTCTCCTGGCTTCGTGCTTGGAGAAAGCGGAGTGAAGTCTCCTCTCCTGGTGGAGGGGATGGGACAGGAGGGTGACACCATCTCCAGGGAGGTAACGCTCTGACCACCCCGTCCCCATCCCCGGGGCTCTGCTCTCACCCTGGCTCTGGCTGAAAGAGGAGCGTGGTTGCTCCTCCCTGTGTTCACCATCGCCTGACGCAGGAGCGGATGCCCCTGTGCCCGGTGGTACCCGGTGCAGCCCGGGGGATCCAGCGGCGCTGGGCTGCGGTGAAGCCATTTACACAAATCCCTCAGCTCCTGGGATGCCGAAAAGAGCAAATCAGCACCAATCCTCCCCACCACACCAGGTACGTGCATTTCTCTATTAACATAATGGGACCCACCCGCCTGCCGTGCACACATTGTGTTTTTATTTGTGGCGCCTTTTACTTCCCCAACAGCATCCCCCGTCACCCCCAGTGCGGTATTTCTTGCCTCTGTGAATGTTTCTCAGCAAGAGCATTCTCCCCGGCTCGGGGATGGGCCCGTTCTTGCTTTCTCATCACTTCCTCACTGTTATTTGAAAAGAAACTCCAGGTTTTGTTGCTGATTTTATGCGGAGTGTAAGGTCCCAGGAGTAGCTGGTGAACCTCCAATGGGGCATAACATGCGCCTGGGTCTCTAAATTACAGGGTGTATGTCCCTGCGATGGCCAGTCCCGTCCACACCGCAGCAGGGGGTCCGGGGAGCCCGGCGGGGTCAGAGCCCTGGAGGGTGATTTTTGGTAAAAATTATTTAACTATTTTCTTAAGAGAATGTGCCTCTATCAAATGAGAAAATTATAATCAGCTTTTCTCCTGGCCTGCTCTGCAGACTAGGACAAATGAAGGAAACAGCCCTAGAATGAACTAGTGGAACATTTTGGCAGAGTTTTAAATTGAGGAGAGGGAAACCGAGCCCGTCTGCCGGCATCCCCCGCGGAAGGGGCTGCGTTATCCCGGGGACGGTCCCAGCCTTGGGAGCAGGTTGCTGCGCCCCTCCCTCGCCTCTGGAGTTGTTTCCAGTCTTCCATCACCTTGAAAAAAAAAAATCTGCATATGGTGATGACACTTGGGTCATCAAGATTAATAACGATAGACTTCTGCTAGTGTTTAGTCAGGGAAAAACACCTGGAGCTGCTCTTTTATGACTGATTAATTAGGGGGAAAAGAACGCTGTGGCTCTAATTGGCATTTGAGTTCTTTCTGAGTTTTAACATTCATGCTATGCAAATATATCAATTCCTAACAATGTCTAACAAGATCATTTGAAAATGAGTCTCCCTGGGGGATTGCAATCACGGCTTTGGGAAAGGCCTCAGCCTTTTTGCCTTCCCTGGGCTGGCAGAAATCCCCAGGACCGTTGGCATCTCCCAGTGCGCATCCATCGGGAGCTGCCCCAGGGGTGGGGGGGTGACCCCTGCCCCTGCCACGGGCTGCTCCTGAGCACCGGGAGAAGAGGCTTTTCATCTCACCATGGGTCCTGTGCCCAGCTGTAAGAGCAAAGAGGGGCTCCTGCTCCTTTTTCGTTCCCACACCTCCCCTTTGCTTCACCCCCACTTGCTTCCCTCCCCAAGACGCTGCTCCTGCAGCCTCCAGCCCCTCTCCTCCCCGCCTGGCACCAGATGTTTCGGCAGAGGGAACAGAATCGCCCATGATTAATTTATCCTCATGAAAAATCCATGTCTGACTCCAACTAATAGCTGGCTTTAAGGGCACTGTGTAACTTGGCTCTGGGAGGGAGACCTTCGGGGCTGTCTGGGCGGTAGAAGGTGCTCCTGGGGGTCTTGTTGACATCGGAGCGATGAAACGAGTCCTCGGCATATTTTAATGTGCTAATTGGGGGTTATTACGGCCCTTTTTATTTATGATTATATTACAAATGTAATACGCCGTCTCGTTTTGCTCTGCACTAGGAGCTTTGAAAGGATGATAATTACCTCTCATGTAAACCTATACTTATATAGAAAAAGTGACGTGTGGAATGAAAGGCCTGAAGAAGCGGCATAATCTGTGTTTGCTCTGCGTCGACGCGCGGGAGAGGCGCCCGCGCCGCGCCGGGGGGCACGGGGTATTCGCACCGCAGCCGCTCGGCAGCGCCGGGCACCGATGGCAGCAGGAGGGGACCCCATCCCTGCCCCTTCCTGTTGGGGCAGCCCCTCTGCCCGCAAACGCTGCCCGGGAGGGGATGAGTAATTCACGGCCGGCTCACCGAGCGGGTGGACTTTGCCTCGTTTCTCCCACCCGGTCGGAATCCTGCGTGCGAAGGGCATGGCTGCCCACCCCGGGGCCCATCACAGCATCCAGAGCAGAGCCAGGATGCCCGGGATGAACCAAATCCCCAGGATTTGGGCTTCAAATGGGGTTTGGAGGGTCTGCTGGCGATGGTTTGCGCAGCTCCACCCCCGAGTTTGGCTTTGCCTCTGTCCCTCTCGTTACACGGGGTGTGTTGTGCCTCAGTGTGAAAGGTTAGGCACGGATTTGAAACAAAAAAAAAAAGAGAAGTAGAAGGCTGTAAAAGCAACAGGTTGGCGGGAGCAAAGGAGCGACGGGAGCCCCGGGGGGTGTTGATGCTCTCCCTCGGCAGCGCATCCTTTCCCTGTTCCTGCAGGAAAACCCCATCAGCTCCGGGCGCTGGGGAGGGAACTCGTGGCCGCAGCTTTTCCCTCCCGCTGCCTTTTCTGTTCCTTTTCTCCTCTTTTTTTTTTTATCTCTGGGGCCTCAAGGCGATAATTATTTTTTGGCTGGAACAATAAGCCAGAGCTCTGCGACTGGCAGGGATAAGTTTGGGCTGTTATTTATTTTAAATGACTAAGCTGATTTGCTTAATGCTCATCTCCCAGCCGGGGATGCGGAAGGGGCAGCTCCGCTCGACCTCCCGCTTTGCTGCCGCGGGGAAAAGGTAAATATTTCCTCGGGCAGAAAATTTCTCCAGGTCTGGCACGATGTGGCAGCCGCTCCTTCCAGCACGGGGTGATCCTGCAGCCGGCAGAGTTAATTTAATAGAGACTCTGGCCCCACCACTGCCCCGGAGACCTTGTGGGGGTCTGGTGCAGCACGAAAGCCTCACGGAACTGGGGGGATGCTGGAGAGGGACAACCCTGAGCTCAGGGCTCCCCACGGTGCCTCTGTGTTCCCCTGGGAATGACGGCAGAGGAGCAGAAGGATGAGGTGGGCTGTGCTGGGCCCCCTCCATCCCCCGAGCCAGGATGAGGGGGAGGTCGGACCCCCGGCACCCAAAGCCCGTCTCTCTCTGGCAATGCCACCAGCAAGAGCACATCTCCGTTGCATCAAGAATGAAATTCTAACTAAATTTGAATATATATATTTTTTTTTTCTGTTTTTTGAAGTTTGCCAGGAAACTTGCTAAGAAGGCTAATGCGGCGGTTTAAGCCTTTGCAGAGCGAAGCTGCCTGACCCAGTTCAGTCACCCGTCCCCAGCGTAACGGGGTGGCTGCTGAACCCCCCGGTGCCACCCGGGAACCGCTGCAAATCCCCCCGACAGGGGAAAATGGGGGAACGCATCCCACTGGCTCCATGCTGGGGTACACTGGGAATGGGGAACGGGGTAACGCATCCCAGTGGCCCTGCTCCAGGATACACCAGGGACAGGGAATGAGGTAACACATCCTACTGGCTCCATGCTGTTGTACCTGCGGAGCAGGTAATGGGGTAATGCATCCCACTGGGTCCGTGCTGAGGTACATCAGGAGTGGGCAATGAGGCAAAACATCCCGCTGGCTCCATGCACAGCCACATCCCTCCCTGCGAGGTTTATTTTGGTCCCGGGAAGCATCAGGATCATCCCTTTACCCTCAGGCTGGCTCAGAGCGCTGGAAAGGGTTTGCCTTTGGTGGATGCAGCTCACAGCCCGGCCCTGCCGTCGCCCCGCTGCACGCTTGCCTCGCTTCTTTTTCACTTTATTTTCCCAAAGCGTTCACAAATAAGCTGGTCTCTGCCGTACAGCCCTGGCAGCAGCAGCCTCCCACGCCGGCACCCGGCTCCAGCTGGTGCTCCAAGGGCATTTCATGGAAAAACACCCAAACCACTGGGAGCATCGGCCGTGTGGTGGGCAGTTCCTGGGGTACCACAGGGAGAAAAGGGCTGCAGAGCCACCGTGGGGTCCCCGAGCATCCCTTGGGCGTGTGTGCTGCCAGCAAAACGTGATGCCAGCAAGGCAGGAGGGGATGTTTTGCACCCAGGACCAGGCCAGGAAGCATCTCTGGTACGAGCTGCCACGATCCTCCCTAAATATTTGCATTGCAACAGATGTTACTTTATGCGTTTTCTCTCCCTCAAGCCTGTGGCTCTTCCGCAGAGGCAGGGATGCCAGGTGTGACTCCAACTACCAGAATCAGGGCTCGTTCAGCGCTTTGATGACATCAATTAGCTCCAGGGTGCAAGTGCCAAGATTTCTCCAATTACGGCAGGTAAAGCTCTCAGTCTGTAATAATCTCATCTGAAGTGCTTGAAATGAGCTCGGTTTCTGTTAGACGGAGGCACACATCCATATGCACCTATCTATGTGAAGTAGAAAAGTTATTGCCAGACTGTGACTTCTGCCTACAAAGTCTCTGTTTACATATGCAATAATTTTTCAGCAGAAAACTCTCTTTTCTGCTGGTGATGGAGGCCCCAGTGAGTCGCCAGCCCAGGGAGCTTTCTGCAGGGAGAGGAACACTCCCCAGAGCGAGCTGAGACTTCCCAGGTGGCCACTGAGGACGTGGCTCCAGATTCCAGATCAACGTGGGAACAAACCTACGGAATTACAAGTACCAAAAAAAAAAAAAAAAAAAAAAAAAAAAAACAAACACACA
>VXAK01010979.1:68554-143340 GCA_013399435.1 Arenaria interpres
ACACCAAACCAGCCAATTTTCAAGACGTGGAAGATGAATTTCAGACTGTCTGGGGAGTCTGTTCTTTCGAGGACTCTGTAGCTGGATGAATAATAATGCAGTTTTCAAGTGTTTTCTCGAGGAGGGAGGTGCTCGGTGCTGCTCCATGGGGCCCGTGGAGGCTGAAGGGCACCAGGAGGAAGGATGAGCGTCCAAGGTGATGCCTCTCCACTGGGCAAATTCCTCCTGAGCAGTTCAGCCCAAGCAGGAGAAGGGAATTTCAGAGATCAGCAATACAGAGGGAATAATTCATGGGGCATTCTTGATCTGGAAAGCGCTTCATTTAAATCCAGGTGAGAACCAGGACTGTGGTCCCTCATCACTGCCAGCGCTGGGCACACACCGAGCCGTCCTGCGCGGGGACGAGCCTTGTTGTCCTTGGTGTAACTGTCGGGTGGATAAACAGCCACGTTTCATCTTCAGGGCTTTCGCTTAGACACCTTTCATCAGAACTGCATTAACTTCTTTTCTTTTTTTTAATGAGGCAGTCTTAAATCCAAGAGGATTTGCAGCAGAAGGGAGTTTCATATCCCAGTTTCCGCACCCAGGAAATCAACTACTGAGTCCAATCGCTGTCAGAAACAGTTACCAAAAAAAAAAAAATAAAAAGAAGAAGAAGAAACTCAAAATCTGCACAGAAGAAGAAACACAAAGTCTTTGGTGTGAAGGGAAGAGGCGTATCTCCCTGGAGAATATGATAATTTATAATGAAACATTATCTACAGACCCATATGTTACATTTTCTATTTATGGCTAATTTGCTTAAGCATTTATAATGTGCACCCCAAGGGAGGACAATTTGTCTTTGGGCAGCTGGCTGGCCGGGGAGGGGAGAAACAACGCGCTTTTTCAGCTGAGCACGCCAGCAGCAAACAGCACCCGCCAGGGAAGGTGACACTTCTGGGGGGGCAGCTCTCCCTGCGGCACAGCCGGGGTGCTCGCCAGGGCCAGGGGACCCCAGGGCAGGAGTTGAGGGGACCCGGCTGCCCTGAGAGTCCTTCGGTCCCCAGGTCCCTGGTGATCCTGGGCCAGGGGCTGCCCCAGCGCATCCACCGGCTCAAAAAGTTAAATCTCCGCTGCTTATAATTTCTGGTGTAAAAAAATTAAATTAGGAGGAAGCTTTTCCCGAGCTGACGAGTATCCCTGGTGTTTCCCACCAGCATCTTGTCCCTCTTGACTGGACCCGCTGGGGAAAGGGCTCTGGCCATCCACTGACATTGTGGCACGGGATGTGGCGTCCAGTGACGCTGGATGAGGAAGCGCCACGGCAGCCCAAGGAGCAGGTAGGGAAATGATGAACGCTCCTCTCAGCCTTGCTACGAGGCTGAGGAGATCCTGGGATATAAACATGACAGTTTTTACGCCGGGTATGACTGCTCTGCTCTTCCCGGCTGATATTCAGCCACAAACATTTCAATCACATCCTCAGCGAGGGGTGGATAACCCAGATGACTCTCTGAATCACTCTCTGCATCACTAAAATATTTTCAGATCTGATCCTAGGCGTCTCAACAAGATGTTCACAAATCAGCCCAGGAACGCGTCTCCCTGCCTCTGATGTTCAAATTTCGCCCTTGAGCTTTCAGGGCACAAAAAAAAGAAGAAGATTTTGAGATTTCCTCCTGCTATTTGACCCCGATGGCTCCTTGTGAGCACACGGACCCATCAGGAGCCCAGGGGGTGCTGGCCCCTCTGCTCCTGGCATCAGTGGCCCCACTGCAGGAGATGACTTCGTTTGGCTCGTGCAAGGCTTCCTGGCACGAGCTGCTGGGGGAAGGGGTGGGATTTTTTCCCTCAGAGGGAGATGGTGGCTGCTTCGCTGCAGTCGGGGTTCCAGATGCTCTGCCCCTGCGGGGGCGATTCATTCCTCCTTCGGTGCCTGGGGCCGGTCACACCAGGACGGAGGAGCATCGTTAATTTGCCGGCTGTCGGTGGCATTGGTATCAAGTTCAATCACACTTTCCTTTCAGGGAGCAGAAGGTGACAGATTTGGTCTCAGCTCTGCTGATGGTGGGTGTCAACGCGGGATGAGCTGGAAGCGGGGGATCCCCGGTGCCAGGAAGGGGGGTTAGTGCTGGAGCTGCAGGTGAGTGTGTGCCCCATGGGAGCCCCACGGGCACCTCAGAAACACAACAGTCCATCGGTGCCATCAGCCCCTGCCCTTCTCTGGCCAGTTACATCCCCATCCAGCAGCAGGGACGAAGCTCGCCCTCCCCGAACGCTCCAGTGACAAGGTTGTGGATACTTCACTCCCCTGTGCCATCAATCCGGCTCTCGGTGTCACCCAGGCTTTCGATTAAAAGCATGTTAACGATCGATAGCTGCTCTAATTGCACGGCTGCTATTATGCCCCCCTCCTGCTGCTCTCGCCACGGCTCTGGTGCTCAGTGGCAGCAGCAGCATCACATCGTGCCATTCCCTCTCCCTCGCCCCCTGGAAGACGTGCTCTCTCGGTCCCCTGGTGTGTGACCTGGGGTCTCACATCTCCCCGATACAATATCAGCCTCCCGGAGCTGATTTCAATAGGGGAAATCAAAGTGAACTATTAAAACTCATTACCATTTTTATCTCAAATGCTGCAGATTCTATTTGCTATAATTCTATTTGAATGTGAATGCGCATTGTATTTGCACAGGCATGAGTCCGCTCGCTTTCTCCCCTGCTTTCTCCCCCTCGTTTTTGTTCTAAGGAACGCTCGGCCGTAACCATAAGGGAAGAAGAGCAGCCACAAGCATCCCTTTTACCACCAGGCTCTGGAGAGAAGAGCGGGTTTGAAGTGCTGGAGCTCGGGGGCTGCGGAGCCACTGGGAAGCCTGGAATGTGGAGAAGGAGTTTCAATAATACAGGCAGGCATTTTTAAGTATTTGAAGCATGTTTAAGTATTTTAAACCCATCAGCGGGTGTCCTCTTCAGTGTTTTTCCTCGTCTTAGTGCCTGGTGTCACTGAGCAGAAGGACAAAGGGAAAGGTGGGCATGACCAATCTGGGCATCCTCTCGAGACCCCACTGAAAGCAAGTGCTGGAGTCGCCTCCTTTTGCCAAAACACGAAGTTCAGTGTCTGTTTTTACAGCAAACCCTGATGCTGTGTCTCCAGTCCCCGTCCAGTGTGTTCCCTTGAGAGTGCTCCTGCGCTCCCCACGGAGAGGGATGTGGTGCCAGCGGGGAGCGGGGGGCCGAGCAGCAGCCTGTGTCCCTCTGTGCCCCTGGATAGAGACGGACCGGACCCCCAGATACAGACAGACCAGACGCCCCCTGCACTCGGGCTGCTCCCCAGCCTCTGTCACAGTCTGGGACACAGGGTGCTGGGGCTCAAGAACAACATCATGAAACTCGACGCATCCCAGTGGGGCTGTTGAGAGCAACCACGGGAATGAATCAGTCCAACTCCCTCCTCCATGGAGGGATGCCAGCCCTGACCTGGAAGGACCCAGCTTGGCAAGTCCCCCCCCAGCGCCCCATCCTGCCCGGTGGCCCCGACATGGGCACGGCCGGGTACGCCCCACAGTGGCCACCCGGGTCTGGCTTTCCCTCGCCCACCCAGGCGGACTCATTTTTTTTCACGCCCGCCTCCTCCGCGGGAGGAGCCGCACATTTTCCCTCACATCATGTGCGAAACCGCGTTTCGCTGCAGCCCACGTGCTCGGTAAAGTTAGAAATGGATTAACGTGGTGCTGGCACCCGGGCTGAGCACAGAGCAGCACAGAGCATGGCAGCTTGGGGGCGAGCTGGGTCAGCACCCCCACACACCCCCTGAGCCCCCCACAGTAGCCGGGGGCTGCCAGGCTGGGATGGGGCCGGCAGCAGGAGCATCCTGTGGGATGCCGGAGCTCGGGATCACCCCCAGCCCCTGGGTTCCCGCAGCAGCACCAGCGCCACGTTTCCCGCACTGCTAAAAATGACCATCAAGCAGCAGATTAACAGACCCCTGTGAAGGCAAAGAGCTCAGATCTTCCTCCAGCGCCGGGCTTTGATGTTTCACTCAAAAACACAAGGAGAAAGCGCCAGGAAGGGAGAGCCACACGCCGGTATTTTTAGAGCCCAGCGGGTGGCTGTTGCAGCTGCTGAAGCTGCTGCAGTTTTGGGCTCATTATAAACAGTTTGTGCTTTTCCGACAGCAGCCTGGCCACTGGGATGGAATGATCGTGGCCGTGGGAGGGCTCCCCACACCTCCCCGTCCATGCCCTGTGCCTGAGCTGCTCCGTACCCGCCGCTGGAGCTGGTGCCAGCCACGCTGCTGGCTGTGCCAGGGCTCGCAGCTTCCCCGTCCACCAGCGGCCGCCTGAAGGGAAAATGCTGATGAGAATGAAGATGCAAAGATGTGAATCGTGAGGTGAAATGTCACCTCGGTAATTGAACATCTCTGAGACAGGAGGCGAAGGAGCGGGCATGGCCATCACAGGTACCTCTTCCCTCCTGGACACGGAGCCAGACCTCTGGGATGGTTTCCCTCCTGAAATAAATGATGCCCAGTTGTGTTCTCACCACAGGCCCACCCGGTCATTCACTTCAGCAACAGAAATGTGAGCAGTGGGAGAAGAAGAGTGGTGTTCCCCCGTTTCTCCAACCATCCTGGGTGCAGCCAAAGGCAGGGATGGAGACGGGGCTGGAGGACAGTGTGGTGGGGACATGGAGAGCTCTCACCACAGCCTGGAGAGTGAAGGCTCTGGCTGGTGGAGCAAAGCCTCGCTGCCCAATGTGGAAGGCACAGAGGGGTCTGGGACCCTCGTGGGCTGAGGCTGGGCTGGTGTCCAAGAGGTGGGACAAACCCAGCCGACACTGGAAGAGGGACATGACAGCAGTGGGAAGTCACATACTCCTTCCCATCCCTGGGTTTCCTTCTCCTCTACCCAACACCAGTAGGTTGCCATGATGGTTTTCATTATGAAAACAATATATTTCATAGTTTGCCAAAAGACAATAACAGTATTGATTGACCCACAACAGCCCATTTCATTTGCTGTTAAATTTTTATGGACCATAACGAGCAGTGTGGTGGATGTGATCCTTCCTGAGCACTAGTGCAATAGCTCCAGTAGCCGTGCACATCGCTGCTGGGAGCTTTCACACACATCAGCTGCTCCGTGGTCCCCAGGTGCTGGAGGTTCCTTGGCCCTGGGATCCTTTTCTCTCCTTCCCACTGAAAATCCAGCAGCTCCTCACCCGGAGGAGTCAGACGGCTTCGTTGTCACGCTTCATAGTCAGAGCCAAAATAGGAAAGGATTCAGAGCAGCAAGAAGAGGCTTATGTCAGGGCAGAGAAGATGCTTTGCTGCAGCTTGCTCTCCGGCGCGGTGAATATTTAGTCTCTGAGACAGTTTTCCACCTTCCAGCAATTTATGGGCTTCCCCGAGACACGATTCTGTCTATCGAGGCACAAAAATTTGTTCTCTGCTACCACACGTTGGGGCTTCGTCTGGCCGTGGTTAAGGCTCAGGACGCTGAGGAGTCGCTTTTCCAGCACTGGCTGCTCTGAGCCTCTCTTCCCATGTGCCGCAGATGTTCATCCCAGCTGCAGCCAGCCTGGGAACGCAGGGAAATGATTTACAGCCGGGAAAAGACAGTCCAGCTGAATGCAGGTAACTTCCAAAACCTTCCCCGAGACATATTAGGCAGCTTTTCGTGATTTCTCTCTCTAATTTGTCATTGTTATGCCGCTGTAAATTCTGCCTGGCAATAGGTGCAGCAGATGCTCCGTGGCCATTTACTTTTTAATGCCCGGGCCGTGCATAAACGCACCGTATGTAAAACCAGAGCTATAGGTAGACTCGGCCTCTTGCTGAAGCCCAGCCTGGCTTTGTGGCCCGTGTCCCTCTCACTAGCGATATCCTGCCTAATAAAAAAGGTCCTGGCATTTCTTAATTGGGCCACAATCCTCCTGCCGAAAGCCTCAGCCGCGTTAATTAGAGTTGCCCATCGCTGCCAGGCCGGGCGCTGGGAAGCAGAGCTGCAACGGCAGCTATGGACAATGCCCCCCCCGCCCCCGGCACACAGCAAAGTAATAAAAACTATGTACTGAGGTAGTATCATAATGAAAAAAAAAAAAGCTATGGAGCAATAAGCAAAGTAATTAAAAGTAAGGCGTAGCACGTGGGACACAGAGCGTAGTGCGTCCTCTTGGTTTCCCGGGAGGTTTGGGGATTATTGATGCAGAGGAGAATAACCTGGGGTAAGGGGGGGAATTTTGTGCCATTTTCCTGCAGAAAGCACTCTCTGGATGGAAAAGGATTCCCGGAGTCACCGCAGCATGGGGAGACACAGTGCCTGGGGTGTCCTCACACCTCCTGCTGAACCAGCTGGTTCTGCCAGAAAAAATGCGGATGGAAGGGTCAAAAGGGAACTGGTGGCCGGTCCTGAGGAAGGCGCCCGAGCCCGGCCCGTCCTCTCCATCAGGGATGTGTCGGGATCGCACGCCCTCTGCTCTGTCCTGCACTGGGGCAGACACAGGCTGTCCCAAAACGCCGTCCTTTCTGGTGAAGTCCTATCCCCTCTCCGAGTTTCAGTACAGGAATCTAATCTTTTGCAATGAGCAGAGGTTCTTTTTTGACAGCCAAATTAATATTCATTATTCGTAAGGGGAAGAAAATGCTGAGCTGTTTATCATTGCTTCATTAGATTTAGCCAAATACCAGCTAAACATAATTACTTGCACAAACTCCTGTGGCAGGGCTTGAAATTTTTAGTCAAAAAAAGGGAAATTTAAGGATGGACGGTGGAAATTGGACTCGTGGGTCTTAGCGGGGGCCTGAGCTCGCTGCTGGCTCCTGAGTGTGAGCTGGAGGAGTGGGCTGATGCAGAAAACAGGCAGAAAATCTCCCCATCTTTGTCATCTCCTTTTCTGTTGGCTGATAATCGGTGAGAAGACGCAGACGCTGACTGGCAGCAGGTTCCCGACCTGCTCCGGTCCTGCCTGCCTGAGCTGGACCCAGCAAGAGCACGGGCGATGCCAGGGGATGCTCCCGGTCCCCGCATCTTCCCCGTCCCTCCCAGCGCTGCCGGTGCCACACGCCTGGCGTGGGAAACCCGTGACACCCCCAGGACAGAGCTCAGTCCCTCAGGGCTCTGCCCAGAAAAGGAGCAGGGGAGGTAAACATCCTCCTCCTGCTACCGACGTGTTTTGTTCTGGTTTATCCCAGCTCTGCCCTTGGGGATGACAAAAAGGCTGGACCTCCCTTCTGCCCCCCCAGGTGCCCCTATTTGGTGAGGAAATGCAGCCCATTTCCCCTTCCTACACACTTAATTAAACTAATCAAGCCTTCCCCCCTCCCCCTCTGCTTCCCTGCCAATAAGAGCAGTGGTGTGGGGCTGGGTGAGCCCCCGCTCCATCCCAGCCCACCCGACAGAGCCCACCCAGTGACGCCGAAGGATGCTCTGCGGCACATGAGGAAGGCAGGTCATCTCTCTCCATCCTCCTCTTCATCCTTCTCCTCTTCCTCTTTCTCCTCCCCCTCTTCCTCTTTCTCCTCCCCGAGGTCCCAGCCAATATTAAATACCTCTGACAGGCACCCAAAGAAGTAGCAGAGGCTCTTCTCTGCCTTTTAGATCCACTTGCTAATTGCAAAGTGCGTTCATTTTAGCACCCTGCTATCCCATAATTGATGTTGGATACCTCTCACAATGAGCCTGATTTAAATGTATACATGTTTCTCCTTCTCCTGAAACCCTGCTGGCTGTGAGACACCTAATTAACAGCAGAGCTTTCAAAGTCTCCCTAACAAATGCATCCCTGTGTTTCTTAGCACAAGGACTCTCATTAGTGAAGCTGTGCTTTGTGATTATTTATACCCCTTCTATAATTAAAAATTCGGAAAGCTAATTACAATTATCCATCAGTTTTTCAACATACCGCGACTAGAGATCTTAACCTTTTTTTTTACCATTGTTTTTCTTTTTTTAACCGGCATCCCCTCGTCCTTCAGGCACGGGCCTGTGACAGCCCCCTCCCTGTAACCACCTCCTCCTCCTCTTCCTCCTCCTCCTCCGCTCGCCTTCCCCTCGCCGCTGGTTATTTGCTTTCGTGATGTGCTTTTCTCCGTCGGTGCCAGCGATGGTGTTTGCTCTGGGAGCTGGAAGTGGAAGCAAGTGGCAGCGATTGCTCCCGGGAGCCGCAGGAGCGTGCGGGATGCTGGTGGGAGCGTGCGGGATGCTGGTGGGAGCGTGCGGGATGCTGGCACGTGCCAGCCCTGGTGAAGCTGCGGTGCCGAGGAATTGCATGTGGCATCAATTAGGTTCCCCTCCCAGGACCAGTTGTCCCCTTGCCCTTTCTCCTTAGGTTTAGGGCCTTTTTCCTCCGTTGCCATGGCAACCCGCAAGGTGAGCTGGGTGCTGCATCCCCCCTCCCCGCCCGTGGTGCATCCCCCCTCCTGCCATCACGGCCAGTGGCGCCTCTCGGGGCTTCAGAGCAGGACTGAAAAGGGACCGTGAAAAATGACTTTGGAATAGAGCGTGTTCCCTGCCCGGGCTGAGTCTGGGAAGTCATAATCTTAATATGAACATCTTTAAATATCCTTACTAATGGGCTCATTCTTTAATTTCCTGAAGCAATGACAGTTTCAACAGACCCTATATCACAGCGAAGATGGGATCTGTCACTGAATGGCTGAATTATATTTCATCCTTTATTTTTATCAGCTCTGCTGACTTATTTATTACATTTAGAGTCTCGGCTGGCTTTTGTCTGGCCTGTACTTTGCTGCTGCTCATAGAGGAAAAAGCAATAGTTTATAAAGCCATTTTCACAGCGTCCCCATAATTTTAGGCCATGTCTGAGGCTTCATTTTGAATGAAACTCTGTAGATAAACTGTTATTCATGATGATGCCTGTGAAGTCCTTGGCAGCCCCCAGAGAACGCTGCCTGCTTATAAAGGGCTTTCCCTCAGATTTATTTTTGAAGAACAAAGGGCAATTTTCCCATCTTCACAGCAGCAGCCCACGTGGCAGATGCCGCTCGGGGTGTTATCTTGCAGCGCTATTTTTTTTTTTTATTGAAAGCGTAATAAAACCCGGGGCTGCGTGTGGCCACGGAGTGAGCCCTGGGAACCGCTTCCAGCGCCGGAGCCGGTGGGTTGGCGGTCGGCGGCGGCTCCGTGGGTCCGTGCCAACCCCACTTCCAGCGGGGATGCTGAGCAGGGAGGTGGGAAAGCCCTTGGGTGGTCCTGCCCTGCTGCCGGCAGTGGCAACCGGCCACTTCGCCCCGGCACGAGGGCGAGAAGGTGACTTCCCACCCAAGCCATCCTCTAGAGCATCGCTCCCAGCAGCTCAGCCTGAAACAAGCCCCCGCCGGGCTTTAGGCATCCGGGCAGGAGGTGGGAGCAGTCACGTCTCCCCCTCGCACCCGAGGGATGTCCCCAAGGGAGAGGCACGGGTGTGACTGAGCCAAGACAGCATTTGGTTGTGTTGTCCAGGATACGGTCCCCATCCCCGTGTGTTGGCTCCGGGGTTGCGCGTGTCCCCGGGAGCGATGAGCATCCCCCAACCCCGGCGCTGCCGGCACCGTGATGGCCACAGCTGTGCCACGATGGCTCAGCACCATCTGCGAGCGTCGCTGGCATCTCCCGCTCGCTGCGGGGCACGGGGACGAGCTGCCGGCAAATGTCGGTGACCTCCAGCCAGCCGCAGCTTTGGGGACAGGGAATTTTCCAGGCCAGACGAGGAGGGCAGAAAGGAGCCGGGGGAGCGGAGGCGAAGCACATGAGCAGCTCCGAGAGCTTCTCCCGGGACCCAGCAAGTGCCAAAGTTAATACATTTAATATATTTCGTACGCACTATGCCAGCCATTAGGAATGTGCTTGTTCTGTCATTGCTCTGAGGCAATCACGGTGAAGCATTTGTCCTCTGAGTGCACGGGGAAAAATTAGAGTGCCCTGAGCCGAATTGGTCAGCTAAAAATAATGTACAGCTTCATCCTTGGGAGGAAATTGGGCATTGATTGGAGGACAGAAGTTCGGTGCAATACTTAAAGCAATGTGACATTTCCATACATTAGGGAAGCGTGCGCGGGAGGCGTAATTTGGGGCGTAAATCACCGGTTCCCGGTCACGCTCCTTCGCGTGCCTTCGCCCGTGTCCCGGTCCCCGCTCGGCACATCGTCCCCCGGGAGCAGCTGTCATCCCATCGTGGAGGTCACCGCTGGGATGGGGGATTTAGCACCACCGTAAAACCTGGAGTGGGGAATGACGGGAAAGCTCATACCGTCGTTGCCACACACCGATTTCTCAGCCTGGGGGTGGGGGGGGGCAGGTGATGGAGCGAATGAGCTTTGGTGTAAAGCCTGGACCCAGCCTGACCTGCTCCCTGCCCTCTGCTGTCACACAGCTCGGGGAGGGGATGACCTGTCACACCTTCAGTTTTCAGGTGTGCGATTTTTACAGCAACAGCATATTTCCAAGTTTTTTAGTGTTATTATTAAAAATCTCCTTAGCAAGTGTTTATGCGCCTTCAGTTCCCATGCCAATGGAGATTAAGAGGGGCGGAAAAAAGCAACTTCTGGCGTAGGTAATTATGAGATTGCTTCTGTTGCTGCTGGCACAACGGTGGGAGTATCGGAGCTTGATTTCTTCCCGGAGAAAGGCTGAGGGAAGAGCCAGAGGAGGAGAGACTTTGCTACAGCATCCTGCAGCACCAGGCGTGGGCAGCTGCCTGCACGCTGCCTGCACCCTGCCGGCGTGGGCTCACGGCTGCTCAGCAAGCCCTGGGGGGGCTGGAAACAGCAAAACCAGGGCACATCCATTCTCCAGCCTCCTCGGAGGACGCAGGAGGGATGACCTGTTGCCGCTCGTGAATAAAAGGCCCATGGAAAAATTCCACCTGCGGATTTCCCCGGGGGTTTGTGGGAGGTGGCAGCTCCTACCGCCCTCAGCAGCCCTGCGGAGGTGGGTTCATTAGTTCCCTGCATCAGGCTGAAGAAGTTGGCACTGGGCTGGGGGCAGCTGTATCCTCACAGGAGAGAAACCCCTGTGGGAGCCTTCGGGCCATGTTCCCGCAGCAGCCGTGCAAGCCAACCGATGCTCATCGGGGCGAGGACATTCTCCCCGTGCCCTTCCTCTGCCTCGCCTCACCGTAGCCAGAACCTGGCATAGCCGCAGGGCAGCGAAGGACCTGGAAAACATGCCGAGATGTCCAGCTCCTGCTGCCCCATGGACGGTCCTTAGCGGCGCGACAGCTCCCATCCCTGGTCCTGGCGCTGGGATGGTGAGCCCCGGGGCACGGGCACAGCGGTGCCCAGGCTGGGATCCTCCATGGGGGACCAGTGGCCACGGGGGGCAGAAGCTGTCCTGCCCCTTGGGCCAGAGGTCCTGTCTCCTTCCAAACCACAAGAAATTTCTCTCATCTCTCTGAATATTTAAAGTTACTTTCAGGATGGTAATGATCTCTGAATATGAAATTAGGAATAATTACGATCCATTCATCCCTTGAATAATGAGTCAAGTAATTCCAGTGCTCATTGGCAGAACTTCTCTGAAAGTTTTCCATCCTGTGGCTTTGTCCCACAGACAGGCAATTTCCAGTTCCCCTCCCTGTGTGGGAGAAGTCTCCTGGTTTTCACTCATTGATTTCGCTGTCGTTTTAATTAGCAAAAGGGGGGATGAAGCTGCAGCTCTCAGGTAAGGAGGGCGTTGTCTGCAGCTTATTTACGCTTTTCCATTTAAAGCCCATCGGTTTATATCTCATTGCACTTTTCCCCTTCAAATAACTCACTCGTAATTACCTGTTCCCGTACAGGTAGGATGCTTCAACTTGGTTTGAAGCATCAACTTGGGTTTTTAAGGCTGCCAATAGAGATGCCGGGGAGACTCGCCTCCCCGTGTCCTCTCCTGCGCTCGCTCTCGGCAGCTGCAGGGCCTCCTGCAAAGGCGGGGGGGCTTTTATTTCAGAGTAAACTTTCCAATTCCAGCAGCAACTTGAGGAATTCCCAGGCACGTCTGAGGACAGAAAGCCAAGTGCTCCTTTCCCAAAGCGAATATATATATAGACAACAAGAGAAAAAAAGGAGCTTATGACTAAACATTACAGTAGCCTGAAGAGCACAGCAGTATTTTAAGCTACTGCCTGTTATCTTTGGACTGTGACTCTCTGATGAGTAACAAAATATTTGCTTTTTTTCCCTTTATGGGTCTGTCATTTCACTGGCAGAATCTTGTCCTATTGACCTGAAGAACCTCAATTTCAAAGCTATTAAAACCTAATTTTCTATACCAGGCTCCTGAGACAGGCACTAACTTTCACAGAATAATTCATTTCTTCCCTCTGACAAAAAAAAAAAAAAAGAAGAGAGAGAAAAGAGAGGGGAGAAAGAGGTTTGAGCGCCCATTCAAAGGGAAGCACGGGACGGAGGCTGCCTGTGTGTTTGCTGCTGATATTTCCCTCCGCAGTGTCCTTCCAGGAGAGGAGCAGAAACGCTCTCTGCCCGTTTGGTGGCCGCGGAGCGTTGGCTGTGTTTACCCAGGACAACTGCCGCTTGCTGATAAAACCCAGCGCCGGTGCCTGTGATGTGTCCTGCCTGCGGGCAGGAGCTGGCAGGGAGCTCCTCTCTCTCCTCGTGGGATGAACGAAGCTTCCAGCTTCCTCCTCTGGAGGTTTGAGACCTTTGGGTCCTCTCCACCCCAGGTGCTCGGTGCCAGTCTGTGGCCAAGCCCGAAGCCTTGTGTGGCTCCGTGCCGTGCTGGTGTGGTGGCCGCTGGGCTCCCACTGTCCCAGGAAGGGGATGGGGGCTCTGGGGGGGCGTTGGAAGAGTTTGTGGCTGCTGGATGAGCCAAGACCACATCTCTGCCCCTTCCTTCACCAAAATACATGACAGAGTAATGCCTGAGCTGCATTTCAGCAGCTGGAGGAGGGTTTGCTGAGGAGCAAACCCACCATCCCAATGGGGGATGTTTTCCCAACCCGTTCGGAAAGAGCAGGGAAGGGAAATGTTCCCTTTTCTGGGGCTGGCGTCTCCTTCTGGTCACTGGGTACGTGATGGTGGAGGAAATGTCCCTCGGCTCTCTCTGTGAGGGGGAACACAGGGAGCGTTTTCCTTGGGGATGAGTAGGAGGGGACATGGAGGGAGCTGGGCGTTGCGTCCTGGCAGCAAACTGAGCAGTATAAGTGGGGAATTTGGGGACTCCCCACTCGGGTGTAGGGAAAGGGTGTTGTTTTGCTGGGCTGTAGCGGGGACATGGAGACACCCTGGCTCTCCCCTCCCTCTGCAAACCCCTTGCCACGCTGGCACGGGCACCAGCAAAGCCTGCAGCTGGCAGTGCCGTGCCGAGCCGCCGCTTAATATTCTCCGTCGTGATAACACTTTGTTGGATAAGTGCTTTTTAAACCCTACAGATAGATAGAGTATCTGGAGTGGCATTTTAAAAGAGAAAATTGAGACAAGATTCATTACAGGCACCAGTAAATGTCAAACATTTTATCAACTGTGTAAAGTGCCGTGTTAAGCTGTCTTTTCCCCCCAAAGCTTGATTAAAACTATAAATGCCTTTTTAATATTAATATTATTCTCTGATCCGTGCTGCTTGTTTGGTTATTTGCGCTGGCAGGGAAGGGCCGGTGGTGAGTGGAGGCGGCGGGGGGGCAGTGAGGAGGGGGTGTGGGCAGAGGGACGCCCCCAGCATCGCTCAGCCCTGGGGACATGGGACCCTGGCTCGGGGTGGCACCCACCAACCCACCCACCCTGTCCCGGGCTGAGCCCTCCGGCTGCGGGACCCCCACCCCGGCTCGGTCCCGCTCCCACATCCTCCTGCCCGCGTTCCTCCCGTGCGAGGAGAGTTGTCTGTAACGGGTCCTTCTCGCTAAGCTGTATTTAATTAAAAGCTGGCTCTTTGTTGCATGCGCTAATTAGCACTCTTTGCTTGGAGGCTCAGACTCAATCAATATCTAAATCCGTGGTCTAAATCTAGCACAATAATAAATAGCTGTGCAGACTGGTTCACAAGGATCCCGAAGCTGCCGTCGTCTGCGGCGTGAATTCAGCAGGGAGCGGGTCTGGCAGAGCCTGCCGGGGGGGTTCGCTCTTTGCTTTCCTCAAAGATCCCCTGAATTTGCAGGAAAGACACACTTTAACATAGTTTTTCTCCAGGAATTGCCTGTGTTTCCAGACAGGATGCCTTGGGAAGAGCTGTCTCTCCCACAGAGGGTCCGGGACCCCCCTGGCCCCTGCCACATCCCTCCTGCCCCGGCCGCAGAGCAGAGCCAGCCAGACCACGCGGCTCTCACCGGGATGATCAAAACCAGCTTTTCAAACAGATTATTCATTATAAAAATTACTCCTTTTACAGATCCATCTGATCTTCCTAAAGGCTGCAGTTTCTGGTAGCGGAACGAACTCATGAAAGATACATGACCTGGAGCGTCTCTAGAATATCTATTTACCCGGCAAGTCCCGCCCGGGGCGTCACGTCGTGCCGAGGGTGCCCTGGCTCTGGAGGTCGCCGCCACCTCCGGGGCCACCGCCGGTCACCCTGCCAGCCCCGGGGCTGGGACATGGCCGGCCTTCCCGTGTGCTGCCAGCGGGCGCCTCGCTGAGGAGCTGAGTTGCCTCTTGGCTGCGGGATAAACCAGGGCAAGCAAAGCCTGTCCTCAGTAGCCACCATCAGGTCCAGTCCCGAGGTCCGGGGGCAGGCGCGGAGCCTCGCTGGGAGGCAGCATCTTCTGCCTCGCTCGGTTCCCACGGCTCTGGGGGGATCACGGCTGCTGCTGCTGTTAGATGAGGCTGAGAACGTGTTTCTCCTGGGTTTTCCTGGTGTTTTCCCTGCAAGTCGCCTTCTGCCAGGAGCCGGTCTGGCAGCTCCGGCCGGGCTTCCTCTCCCTAATTGTGTTAATGGCCCCGCCGCGCTGTGGGACGGAGGTGCTGACACAATGAGTTATGCTGGGCTGTGGCCTGGCAACAAGGCTATCAATTCATTTCATAGGGAGCGATAGGTAACATAAATGAGGGTTAGCGAATTAACTCTGTTTGAGGATTAAGGCGGCCTGTGCACAAATGGAAATGCTCGTGCTGGCCCCGGTGAGGCGGGGGGAGCCGTGTCCTGAGGAGGGGGAGATCCACGGGGGCCATGCTGAGCCCCAAGCACAGGTCCCCTCACCTCATTGCAAAATTGTAGATGAATTATAAGTTCACACTGCTGCGTTAAATCTCCAAACCCATCCTTAAAGATCAGCACTTCACCCAAAATGACAGGGTTATCTGATGGAGGCACCAACTGATGCTTCCTGTCGCCTCGCACCGATGCCCGGCCCCGGCTCTATAGATGTCATTTGGGCAGAGTCACTCAGAGAGATGTGTAAAATGTGAGGAAAAAGGGATGCGGAGAGAAGCCCAGTGAGTGTTGGGGGGAGGCTGGAGGTTGCTCGGCTGTGCTAAAACAGGCATTTAATGCCACTGGGCAAGACTGATGTGTGCTCCGTCGGCAGGGAATGATTCAGCCCCGGTGACTTTGCCTTCAAGTGCTCGCTCTTTACAGATGATGTAGCTGGTGCCTACTTTGTTGTTGCTCGGTGGGTTTGGGGATGCAGTGGCCTCCTGCCTGGGGAGGTGGGACCAGTGACGTGTCCCCTCGCAGCCGAGGGATGTCCCCAAGGGAGAGACACGGGACAGAAAACCCTCTTCAGGGGTAACCTCCCCCTGCATCAGCTCTGATACCAACCCACCGGTTAAACTGGAATATCAGACTCTTAAATCCCAGGCTGGGAGCACCACTGGAGTGGATTAGAGCCAGACATTTAATTACCATAGCAAGGTTTTTATTTATTTTTTAGGTATGGGCTGGGAGCAGGAGGTTCAGGCGAGCACAGAGAAAACGGATGGTTGGCAACTCCCATCTGTGCAGTCCCACAAATCACCCGTGATTCACAGTTATATAAAGCTTCTTATATAGTAAACAATCTTGTTAATAAAAGCAGAAGTACAAGGTCCAATGTAATCCAGCGAGTGTGACTAACTGGATTTATAGGCTCCCTCCCCTTGCAGAAGCAGAAAGATTCCTCAGATCTTACAGGAGCTCATTTTTGCAAAGATCCTCAGCCCTGATTGCTCCCCCCAGGGAAGGGGCAATGACATGGAAAGAGGTTGCTGTGATTTATTTATTGTTTAATTTCCTTTCCCAGGGTCACACTGGTACTGCCCACCCTCTACCCACATGGGCTTTGCGTCTGCGGGGGGAGTCCAGCTCCCGTCTCCCCCCAAAGCCACGCAGGGGGAAGCCCAGCCCATGTGGAGCAATCGCAGCCCCCCCCCCCTTTCCCTCCTGCAGCCCTTCCTCCAGGACCCCCGGGTTGCTCCAGAGGTGATGCTCCCAGCCCGTGCTGGTCCTGCCGCTGCGGTGGCTCCCAGCCTGGTCCCCATCCCCGGTGGACCCCCCCGCCGCACCCCCAACCCCAGTGTTTCCTTGCTGGCTCCGTGTCAGGCCAAAAAACTCTTTTTCCTTTTAATTAAGTGGTGACCATGGGGTGGCTGTCACCTCCCCGCGTGCTTTTGCAGAGAGGAATGTGTTCCCCTGATCCGTGGTGCTTCATGTCTTCCCTGTCACCAGAGGGTTTCCACCTCCAGGTGTGATGAGTTGGGTCCCCCCGTTCCCGTGGGGTTTTTGTTGGTGCCGTTCGTCCCCCCCGGAGCGGGAACGGCGAGGTCTGGTGTGCGGTGGGGAGAGAGGAGTGGGCTCTGGGGAGGGCTGCTGAGAGGGAGGCTTTGAGAACAGTGAATATTTATAGAATATTACAGCAATGGCATTTGCAGATAATTTCGGATATGAAGGGAAAATAGCAGTGTTTGCTCTCCGGCTACGCGAGGTATTTGTGCTGACAGCCTTCCCCGCCACGGCACCGGTCCCAGCACTCCCCTGAAGCCTCTCACCACTTTCAGTTATTCTCAGAGACAGCCAGGGGGAGAGTTTTGCCCTTCCAGAGGGACCTTCACCACTCCCAAACCAGGAGACCCCTTCAGAGCCTGCCCTGGGCCTTGGGACAGTCCCATGGGGGGGTCTCGGTGACCCTCGTCCCCTTGTCCCCGCGCTCCGTCTGTGCTGCTCTTCAGAGGAACAGAGAGTAAGTGGAAACAATCACGTTAATTTTAGCACCTGCCAGAGCTCCACCTTTGCTCGAGTGGAATAAAATTTTATAATTATGCGAGTGTGCTTTAATTATATATTTGAGGAACCGAAGGTTCAGCCTTGGCGTTGACAGGGAGGAGCCTGTTAATTGGTTTATTTTATCGCCCGGGGGCTGGGCTGGGGGCGATGCCCAGGGATGCTGGCACAGCCGGCAGCGTCCCGGTGGGAGCCTTGCCCTCCCCGGGGAGCGCCGCGCCGCTCGCTCTTCCCTGGCCCTACCCGTGTGGATGAAACCGCCGAACGCCGAGGTGCCATATGTCACCCTTCCCCGCAGCCTTTTTAAAGTGCGAAGAAGGAGACAACTGTGAGAGGTGGCATTTCCACCCTCGGTACCGCAACATATGCTTTTCCCGAATGAACTCAGCCCATTATCATGCGGGCAACAGGTAGGGTGGCATATTGCCAGGCGGGTCTGGAGGCTGGGAAAGCGCAAGCGATGGCCTCCGAGCCAGCCCTTGTAAAGACGCTGCCTTCCCGGCATGTGTTCGGGGTCCAGCAAAGGGCTACCGAGATGCTGAAGGGACTAGAACATCTCTCTGCTGAGGAAAGGCTGAGGGACTTGGGTTTTTTTAGTGTAGAGAAGAAAAGACTGAGGGGGGATCTGATCAACGCCTATAAATACTTAAAGGGTGGGTGTCAGGAGGAGGGGGCTGGTCTTTTTTCAGTGGTGCCCAGGGACAGGACAAGAGGAAACGGGCACAAAGTGGAACATAAGAAGTTCCATCTCAACATGAGGAGGAACTTGTTCCCTGTGAGGGTGGCAGAGCCCTGGCAGAGGCTGCCCAGGGAGGTGGTGGAGTCTCCTTCTCTGGAGACATTCAAACCCTGCCTGGACACGTTCCTGTGGGACCTGCTGTGGGTGGACCTGCTCTGGCAGGGGGTTGGACTGGGTGATCTCCAGAGGTCCCTTCCAACCCCATGTGGTTCTGTGACTCTGTGACATTGGTCCCTGTTGGTACAACCCAGAACACTGCAAACCCAGGAATGCAGCTCTCAGACAATACAAACCATGTTTCCGGCTCGTTTGGCTGCGAGTCCTCTTCGGGCCGCTAATGGCCGGGATCCAGCCGCTCGCTGCAGACTCCCCACTTGCTCAATTTCCCATTTCTCTCTTTTCTTTCTTTAAAATTCTGCTTAAATCTGCTCAAGCCCAACAACCACCACAACATCCCTGAGAGCAGGCGGTGGGGCCGGCTGCCTTATGTAAGCGAGGGAGGGACCTCGCAAAACTTCCTCCCTTCCAAGGCTTAATTAATTTAAAAGCCACTTTTATGGTGCATGTGCTAATTATAACTTTTTAGCCCAGAGGATCAAAAGGAACCTGTTGCTTATAATTCTATAATTCAAATCCGCTGCAGTTAGTTTGGGTGCTCAGAAATTTTAAGAATAATTCATCTATATAAATGTGTTTGGCTGAGATGACTTTTTTTCTCACTTGAACTTTTCTGGTTCACTTATATGCACAGGAAACTGCCTGAGGATATGTTTCTTGCAAAAAGTAGGGATGCTGATTCTTGAAACTATTATGCTGGTGAACAGTAATAATTATCCATGTTTTTTTAATACCGCAGTGTAAGATATCTCAGGCAACTGAGCGCTGCAGAAGGGGAAAGCGCCCTGGGGAAACACCGAGCCAATTTCTCTGGTGAGAACGGCGGCGATTTCCCTCCGGGGCGAGCTCTTGAGGCTTTAATTTGGTGTTTTGCTTAGAAGTGCAGAGGCCGCCCAGGAGCCGGACCCCGGCTGTGATTGAAGGGAAAAGGGTGGGAAAAGCAAGAGGCCGTCGGTCCCTTGTTGATGACCTGCAGGTACTTTCCCTCTGGGGCAGCTCCGTGGCAGCAAAAAAGAGGATTTCAGGGTCTGGAGCGACACTTTCTGAGCAAGGTTCAGGGAGGTTTGAGGTGGTGGCTGGCAGAAGGAAGGCACGGCTGGTGTGGAACGGGCCAGAATGGCGATGCCGAGCCCCTGGGGGGATGCAGCCTGGTCCGAGCCGGTGCTGTGCTCTCCGTTCTCCCTCTCTCCATGGCTGGAGGCGTTGGGTGTTGTCTGTGACAGCGATGTTGGAGCCACCGGCCAGGGGAGCTGCTGTGGTGCCCTGCCTCTTCACCGGCGTGGATTCGGGTGGATCACAGCCCTTCGATGGAGACATCCTGCTGTCGGGGCATGCGGTCCCTTTGCCACAAGACAATGATTCGGGATGACAGCCGCAGCCCTCCTGGCACGTGCACTACCGATTGCAGTAATTCTGTGTCATAACGAAGCCAATTAGCACCGTGGCTCTGCCAGCACAGGAGCCAGGAAGGGGTGATGGGAAAGGATCCTGGGAGCAACTTGCTGGCCACGAGCTGTGCCGGTGCTGGAGCATGAACCCATGCTCCTGATATCTCTGTTCCATGCTGGCACGCTGCTGCCAGAGGCCACGAGCCACAGAGACGTGGGGAACCGGAGGGATCTTGTGAGGCAGCGGTGTGTCCCCTGCCCCAGCTGAGGGTAAGTCACAGTCCCCAGGGACGTGCCCCGGTGCAAGCACCGACCTGCCCCATGCCTGTCGGAAGAGCCATTCGTGGCCTCTGTGTCACTGCGTTTGGACAGACCAGGGAAGCTGAAAAGGGGAGAAAAAAAGACTAGTCAAAGTTCGGAGTGGAAAAAGGGCAATGCTGAATTTATTCTGAGAGTGGAGCCGCGTCTCCTGAGTACAAGCAGCAGCTGCTTTTCCTGAATGCACAGTGAGAGACTGGCGAGAATTCTCCCAGGAGTTTTTAATTTTCCGTCCAGTGATTCTAGCACCGTTTCCATCACGGTGCAGGAGGCTGGAGGATGCATTTGTGCCGATGCGGGAGCTGCCGGGCCCGCTGCCTTTCCCAGCTGTGACCCGGTGGCACTGCCAGCCCCACGGATCCCTTCCCAGGGCACGGATCCCTTCCCAGGGCTCAGATCCCTTCCCAGGGCTCAGATCCCACCATTCAGCTCTGTCCAGAGGCAGCCCGACGAGGAAATGATTCCCACTGAAAATCAGCCCCCCCCAAGCTCCCCACCAAGCACCTCATCCAGGTGGTGGCAATGAGCTGGGCGGCCTGGGGACACCCTGACTCTTCCAGAATTACTTATTCTGATAAAATAGATTGCTCCGGGGGAGAAAAAGGCCATCTGGCCCTTTTTAGGCAGATTTGGAGGAAATCACACTCTGTTTTTTTTCCTTTTAGCCAGTGGCACAGGATGCTCAGGTTGGTTTGTGGTGCATCCCGAGCCTTTGGACAGAAGACAAGTGCCCAGTGCTGCAGTGGCCCATACTGGCCATGGCTGGGCGAGTGCTCCAAGCTGGGCACCGGGTCCCAAATGCCACCCACAGGGAGCCCGGGAGGCGGTTCCCGTGCTGCCGGCTTCTTACTCTGCGCTTCCAGGAGTCCCTGCAACGAGCTGCTCGCTCCGCTTCCACCGGGGAAGACGGCGTTTTTGCTTCAGTTCATTATAAATAAGCATCCAGGGAAATATTAAGCCAGGCATTAAATTCCAGCTACTTACGGGATTGACACAGGAGTACGTGGGCTTAGGCTGAGGGGAGAAATGACAGCAGCTCATGCAGACACGTGGCTCCGGCTCCTGGCTCTGCAAAGGAGCTCCCCAAGCCCCAGGATGGGGATGCAGAAGCCGGGACCCCCAGCCTACCCTCCCCAGGACCAGCCCAGCCCCTCTTCCCTGCGGGCGACAGCAGTGTCGGGGGGTTGAGCACCATCTGGGGCCCCCCTGTTCCTGCCGATGGAGGAGCCAGCAGAGGTTTGGGTCACGCTGCTCAGTCCCCTTCTCAGGCACATCCTTCCCAACTTCTCGTGCGCAGGGAGTTTGCGTTCCAAGGGGGGAAACCCAGTAAATCTCCTTGAAAAGGTTGCAATCTGTTAATAAGTAAATTGCTCATTTAATTATCTTAATTATGGTTTCACTGAGCTAATGTTATTGCCAATACAAAGCAGGGGGGGAAAAGGAGAAAAGAAAAAAAATCTCCTGGATTAGCAAAGCCTCGATTACGGGCACCGTGAGTAACAGGTTTGTTGGTAGACCCTGGATCCCTCTCAGCTGCAGGAGACGGAGACAAGCGGGAGAGAAGGAAGGTCGGGCTGTTTCCCCGCTGTATCAGCCCCGGTACCTGCCCTGACGCTGTGGCTCCGGGCACGGCAGCGGCTGGGTTTACACTTGGCTTTTCACCTGCACCGCTTTCCCCAGCTGTGAAAAGTCAAGACAAATGCACTGGGGATGGCAGGAGCCAAGGAGGAGAGAGGGCTGCCGTGCCTCGGCACCTTTCGCTGCTCCGGTTCCATAGACCCTTTAATTTCTCCACGATACGGTAACTGAAGGCCGTGTCCAGCTGTGCCACATGTGACATTGCTGGCAGTGGTGACGCTGCCATTTCCCAGCCCCTGTTCAGCCCCGCAGAGCCCACCGTAAAACCCCCACCCAACAGTGATGTGTTTAAGCGTATCCTTAAACATTGTGCTAATTAGTGCTGGTGAGAACATGTGCGGTAATTACATTTTTTTGCTGTTAAAACTGCAGCTACTATTATTGTATAAATAGACACAGCAAAAGCAAATATGTTTGTTTCTGCCTTACCTTGTGCGTTGCAGAAGGAAACACCAGCTGCCGTGAAACCCTATTTATTATTCACTCAGAACCCACTTTAAAAAACCAGGAATAAACAGCAAAGTCAAAACATTTGGTTCCTGCAGTGAGGCAAGGCTGCCGAAGGATGTGTGTGAGGAGCCGAGGAGCCAGACGCCGCAGAGCCGTGAGGGGGGGACACCCTGAGATGAGAAGGTCCCCCCTCAGCTGGGGGGGCTTCGGCATCGGGCTGCTGCGGAGCCCGTGGGAATGAAGCTTTTCTGAAACCCTCCAATTCTCTGGCTCTTCACACCCAAAACGCTGGCGGGACAGGGAGTTCCTTGGCAGGATTTACGGGGCTGGTGCCCGCTCGGACTCAAGGCACATCGCTGGAGGGGATGCCCATGGGTATGGGGCTGGAAGGAGGGCTGGCGCCCGGCAGCCGGGGGGTAAATGGTTTAGACGCTGAGCAGTTGGGATTTTCTGAAGGATGCTCCTTTGGGGCTCTCCTCATCCCATACAGGCTCTGATCGCAAGGTTATAGAGATAGTTACCACAGGCATCTTGCCTGAACTCATTTGGGCATTTTTTTTCCCATCAAACTGGGGATGTTTTCAGTTTAAATTATGATGATGGGTGTTGGAGAACGAGTTATGGGCAGGAGGGAAGCAGGAGACTCTGGAAAACTGGAGAAAAGGAGAAGAGATGATGCACATCCCCTGTCCCTCATCCTCCCTACGCACTTCTCCCCACCTCTGCCGGCCCCTCTCCATCCTGGGGGAGTGAAATCATAGATAAATCATAAATAAATAATAGATAACTCCTGAGTGCTGGAACAGGGGGTCCCAGCAGCAGGGACCACCTCCCGGGGCATTTTCCGGGCAGCAAGCCCATGCCCACAACCCGCTTGCCAGCCCAAAGGTGGCGAAATTTTGATGCCCTCCAGAAGCCAATGAGCCGGGGAGGTGGGTCTGGAGCGGCTGGTGGGCACCGGGGAGCCGAGGCGTGGGGTTCCCACCACCCACCTTCCGCGCCAGGAAGCCGAATAATCCGTTTCTCCCCAGCCCCAGCCAGAACAAGCACATCATAAATATTCATCTGCTCAACCGAAAGCATTAGCCCTTGTTTCCTCGAGTGGAACTAACTGAAAATTGATGATAGTTTTCTGAAAAAATGCAAGATTATGTACACAGAAGCAATTATATATAAACTTATCAATTATTTAACAGCTTGTTAATGAGCAAGTTTCGGTCTCGTAGCTGGAGCCATCCCGCCGGTTCGCTGCCGGGGGCGGCCGGGCGCGGGGAGCCGAGGGACCGCGATCTCACGCCTTGAGCAGTGACCCGCAGGCACCGGGAGGGGACGGTGGCCAAGCCGGCTACCGGGCCAGCATCCAGCGGCACCACAGACCTCCTCATCTCCAGCTCCAGATGCCTGCTCACAGCCTGGAAGCATTAGCTGCATTATACGCTCTTGAAATTCTCATTAAACATGTATAAATGGAAAGAATTTGATTTTCTAATGCAAGCGGGACAATTTGCATTGATAGAAAATGCCTGTTCCTGGAGCGGGGCTGGTGCGCTGCTGCTGCGGCACCGCCGGCCGGGCTGCCAGCCCCCGCCTCCAGCCTCCTGGAAATGGAGCTTCTCACTTTTATTGGAATTCCCAGAGATCCCCAGCTCTGTTACGCGCTGTCAGTGTCGGCTCTTTCAAGCCTTTGGGGGTGAGAGGTCTCGGTCGGATCCTGCTGTACCAGGAGCAAACTGCAGTCACTTTGGAGGCGACAGGAATGATAAAGCCTGCTTCAATTCCTGTTCTGCTGCCGCTTTCAGAAATGTTTTTTACATCATTACTCCCTGGGCCAGAATTGAGATATTTGCCTGTAAGCCAGGGGATGTGGGGACGTGGGGCAAAGGAAATCCAGGAAGGTGGTTTCCTCGAGCTCGGTGGAAGATTGGTGCATCATAAAAGTAAAAACTAATAAACACTTGCAAATGCAAATAGGGGAGGTACATTTCTTCTGGTGAGCAGATGATGTGCGGTACTTACACATAGATTGCTCAGGTGTTACGGGAAGCGGAAAGCAAAGTATTCCATGGAATTGTACACGTGGGTTCCTTTACAGGTAGAGATGTCCCAGCACCCTGAGGGACGAGGGTTCCCAGCTGGGGAGGGGGATGAGGGGAAGCCCCCAGGACCCAGCAGAATGAGGCTTCCAGCTGGGGAGGGGGCTCAGGGGGAGCCGGGGCAGGGGGTGGGCTCAGACCTGGTGTGGGAAATTGAACTCAGCTGCAGAGGAAACAGCTTTGATGGCAGGGGGTGAAGCTATAAATTACCTCCTCAGAGGGTGAGTTGCCTCTGAGCACTTTCACAGCCTCCTTCTCTCTCTCTGGGTTGTTCCAGAGTGGAAAAGCCTTGCTCTTTCGTGCACGGCAGAACCCACCAGCCCAGGGAGAGATCGTTTCCCTCTGATTCAGTTAGAGGAGAAAGGCAGGGATCTCTCACAAGGTGAGCAGTAGCAGGATGGCTCTTTGATGTTCCTCCTCTAGGCAAGCTGTGTCTTTTCTCCATGGCAGAAGGGCACCAGATCTTCCTGTTACATGTGCTGCTTGGCCTAACGGCAGGGACATCACAGCCCTCGAGGACATCACAGCTCTCGAGGACATCGCTGCCCAGCCCAGGATGGTGTCTGGGCTGCTCCCTCGGGAAGGCGGTTTGGGAAGAGGCAGGAAGAGGTCGGGAACCAGCAGAAATGGTGAGCAAAGCATGTAAAGGTGGGATGGGCAGCAGTGGGACGGGCACAAACTGGTGTCTCTGCTGGGTTTGGCTGCTGCTCCATGGCAGCGAGGCCAGACAAGCCCGTCTCTGCAAGTCAGCCCCTTGCCAGGCACTGATCAATTAGTCTGCACTCTAATTCTCCTTCCTCCCCAGACAAGAGGACGTTTTAAAATTAAATGTAACCTAGATTATTCAAATTTAATATATTCTGCATCCAGAACCAGGCTGATGGCGATGGTTTTTCCCCCATGAGCTGATTTGCTTGTTCCTAAAGGGAGAGATGCAAGAGCTCGTTAATGGAAATCTGTGGAGACTGTGTTTTTATGTCAGCAAACAGGAAAGCTGTCAGACTGTAATGTGAGCAATGGAAAAATGATTAGGAGCATTATTAGCGACACATAAATCCCATTAGCTTAAATAGGGACAGATAGGCAGGGTTCCTGGTGTCCCAGCCGTCATTCCTGGGGAAGCAGGGTTCCACGTCACTCAGGGAACCACGTCCCCGTTACTTTATTGATGGTTATGAACGTGACGAGCAGAGGGGATGTGACTTCTTTGCATTTTAAACATTAAAATCTGTTGGGGGGGCTTGCTGGGACCCTCCACGGGGGCTGCCCACAGGCTTATTCCCACCCCCCCGGTGTTCCCTCCCCGACCTTCACGGTTAAAAAGCTCTTTGAGGAGCTGCTGGCAGAAGCTGCTGGCAGCAGGTATTTGGGTGTCTCGGTAGAAAGACTCCCTGCAGAAGATGTGGAGGCTTGGGCGGGGGGGGGAAGCAGTCCCATCGCATTTTTGAATCTGTATCACTGATGAGGAGCTTCATTACATTATTCATCCTGGAAACTGTGTAAACCAAGAAAGTTAAAAAGAGGGAAATTGCCACTGTAAGCCGAGGTGTTTTAGCATGCAAATGATGGCTTTTATTCCTAGCGATGGAACTGCTAGATTTTTAATTTTACACGCTGTGTGCTGGGCTCCTGTCTGTGCAGACACGGCAGTCCTACGGCTCTCAATGGGGTCTCCCCTGTTTCCAGTGCTGTCGAGCAGCTCTCAGATCCGTGATAATTTAATTAACCTGCCCTGTTCTGCCGCGGCTGTCGGAGCAGGGGAAAAGGATCCAGGCACCCGGGGAGTTCCTTCTTTGCCTGAGCACATACGTCTCCTACGCAAAAGTCACAGAAGAGCAATTTCCCCACCAGGAAAGCTCATTGTGGATTTTTTAAAAGCATAGATCGTTTTCTTAGATGTGTGTCAACTGCTCGGGGTAAGGAAAGAAGCAGTTTGTCGGATGGATGGGGTCCAGTCACGTGGGAGCTCTGTGGGAAGCTGGAAGCCGGGGCTGGAGGCACCGAGTGCCCTTAGGTGGGATTCCCACCTGGAAAACCAAGTGGTTTGCACAAGGGCTAGGGATCTTCGAGAGTTTAAAGGTAAGCTCTGACCCTGCCGCTTGTCAGTGTGACACCTTGTAGCTCTAAAAATAGAACATCTCTGATGGAGGGAGGGTATTTTTGGAAAAGCTGGTTACTGCAGCCAATCTCACGTCGTCACCGCAGCCCCGGCTCACAGCCTTTCTGTAATTTCCTTCTGCACGTAAATTTTACAAAGTGCCAAGAAAGAGCTGGCACCTGCCCTTGCAAAGCAGCCCCCACTAGGTGAGGGCAGCCCCCTCCTCCCCATCCCCTCTGTTGGGGCATCTGGCCTCTGGGCATGTCTTAACTGACCCCCAGACCATAAAGTATGGCTGGGGACACCAAAATCTGTCTGTTCCTCTGCCCGAGGGCTGGGGGACCCCCGGGGAGTGTGGGCACAGGGATGCAGGATGCTGCCAAGGGCAGGGGAGCCCATGGGGGGATGTGAATCGCCACCCCCATCCTCCTCCCAGCCAGCCCTGCACAGGTCTGAGGGGTGGCTTCGTTCTGGAAGCACACTAACGAGCTGCTGGCAATCAGGTAGTTGGGCCGGGAAGTGGTGGGAGCCCCAAGAGATGCAATTAGTCATCACTTCACTCAAGGCGCTACAGAGGAGCCTGATTTGAACCATTAGAGAAGCGGGTCCCGCGGGTCGCACACGTGCCGTGCAACCAACAGAGGGGAATGCCCCTGGCAGTTTATTTACCAAAATCAGTGCTCGAAACACGCTCTGAGAGGGACTCGAAATAGAGGGAAGTGGGTAGAAATTATGAACTCCAGCTCGGAGAGTGCAGGCGCGTGAGGTGTATTTTTCTTCGTGTAAATGAAAAAAGAAAAATATACTCTTTTTTGCTCTTGGCTCCTAGCAGAGAGCTCGCTCCAGCCCCGCCACCTCTCCCTGATAATGATGGAAACTGCCTCGGATGTCTCCTGCCAGCACTGAAATTAATACCCTTCTTCATTGGAAGTGGCATATTGAACTACTCCCCAAAAAGGTGAACATTAATATTCTGATTTTCAGTTGTTAGACCCTGTGCTCTGGCCTCGGAGCTGCAGACCTGGGGGAATGAGGGAGGGAAGAGCATCTCTGCAGTTCGGGTACCCCAGCTCCATCCTCCCCGTCGGTGGAGGGAGACGCCTCCGGTGAGGCCTGATCCTATTTGAAATGTTGTGCCGTGACGGGTCCCACATTGGATCGCTGTCTCGGAGTGTTTGCAGTGCAAGAAAAAGGGAGACAAATCTTCACAGATGCAGCCTCATTATCTATGTGGCATTTAGGCATAATTTATGCCCGCCGTCTTGCCGCTTCTCTGGTAGAAAATTACATTGTTGGTTCCCCGGCTCTCGGCTCCTGCCGCAACTGTGTCAGAAATATTGAAATAAATCGATCTGACTTGAGTTCCCTGTGCATTTTTATTGCCGATTTATCAGTGTGGGCAAGGTGTTAAACGAGTTATATTGGTGGAATGAGGAGCAAGGTGAAGCCGTGGCAGCCTGGCTGTGTGCACCCTTGTTAAAAAGGGCTTTGGGCACCTCAGCAATCACAGCTGCTCATTGCAGGGATCCGGCCGAACTCTGTACCTCCAGTTTTCCTTCTTTTCTTTTTTTTTTTTATCACATCCTAATTGAGGAACCAGCAAAAGCTTTAAAAAAAAAAAAAAAGAAAAAAGAAAACAAACAAAATTAATGAGCAGCGTCAAGAGAGGGGGGAAAAAAGGGGACTTTTTGGCCGGAGTCCTTGGCATGGGCAGGAAATAGCTGCTCCTCTTGGAGAGCGTTTAGTCTGTGCGAGCTGCCAGCTGAGGAAGTCAAGTGAAAACCAAGTGCCTGGAAGCCGCGTTCGCTGCAGCTCCCTCGGAGCCTCCGCCCCGGCAGCGGGGACTCGGATGTTTATTCCTGGACTAAATTGCTTTTGGAGCTCTGGCTCGTTTGTCAGCGAGAGAGCAAACAAGCTGTCGTATGGACCAACAGCCTGCACAGCTCCTTCCCCTGGTCGTGTGCACTCACATCACAACCATCCTCAGCCCAGGGCCAGCCCCATCCCTGTCATGAGCGGTGCCCGGGCTCTGCCATTGTGGCGGCTGGTGAGCAGAGGAGGGACCGTTAGTGTCTTAATGATTAAATCTTCCCTAAAGACCCAGGCTGGTATTGGGCCCCATGAGCTCTAGAGAGGGGTGACCATCCCTGTGCTCCTGGCAGTGGTTCCAGGAATCCCCTGGAGCAGCCAGGCTCCGTCCCTGCTCCCTGGCAGCCGAGGGCTGGTTGGTGCCAATGTTTTGCCAGAGAGGAGAGAAGGGCTCCTGGCACGGGCATCCACAGGAGAAGCTGCCACAGATGGAACCACAAACCCTCTCAGGGAAACTTTCCCACGTCTGGGAAACATCGGAGCCTGTATCAAACCCTGGAGCTTCCCGGTCCCTCTGGGAGACCGGCTTTGCTCCAAACAAACCTCGCCAGGTGCTCCCTCAAACTGGGATCCTGTCTGGTCTGGACTAGGAGATCAGTAAGAGTTGATAAATCTCCAGCAGTTGTTTATGTACGCAGCTCCCCTTCGTCAACGCCAGCGGGAAGCAGCTCAGGGCACCAACCTCCTCTCACGCATCCCCCACGCATCTCACGCACAGTTTGGGGGTCAGTTTTTCTTACCCTTGTTCTTGACTTGTTCTGGCCAGTGTATATTTTGGTGTTGAATTTCTTTGCTTGTTCTCACCTTAGAGGTTTTTTAGCTGGTTGGCCTCTGTCATCTGTGGGGAACCGGTCCCTCCAAAGCCGAGTCTTGCCTTGCCTTTGGGCATCACCCGATGGCACAGACAGACGCCGCCTGGCTGAGGCCGAGGAAGCGTGTGACTGCAGGCGAGTAAAATGCTGGTCCCAGCGGGTATTTCTGGAGTTCCCAGAGCCATTTTCTGTGGCTTTAAACCTCTCCTTGTGAAGGTTGTTGCTATCATGGGCTACTTCTGCAGCCAGTGCTCCCTTACTTACGGCAGCGTTGCCTTTCCTCACAAGTGCCAAGTTTTTCCTTGCGTGGAAAAACTCATTACAGGGGAAAGATCCATAAAACCTTACCTTCATCCTCAGGGCCTGCTTCTCAAAGGTAGCAGTAGGTAACTCACTGATTCTTACTAACTCTGCCATATATGACTGGACTCTGTGGAAGTCCTCGCTCCATGCAGAGTGCTCCTCAGGCACGTGCGTTCTTCCTCTTTCTCCACCGGCCATCCCAGCTCCCTCCCAGAGGAATCAGCAGTTGTTTCTTATTGTGAGTTGCAGGGAAGCGATGCTAGATTGCTTCTTTTAGCAGTGCCCCCTTTCGCTAGAACTTTCAGTTTTGCCCCAAAGTGGTGGGTAGGAAGAAGAACATAGTTTTCTTGCTTTGGCACGAAGTTAGGAGCCCAAACGGAGACATTTACTGCCTCACAGGGATTATTAGAAACAAAAAACTGTTGGAAAGAAAGCATCCCGTAAATCCAAGCCTTTCTGTAAGCTCTAAATCTGTTACACGTTAGACCGTAGTCTTCTAAAACAAAAGTGACTGCACCAAATAGAGACCCTTATTGTTTAAATATTTCTGCTGGGAAATGCTGCCTGAAGAGAAGACACAATAGCTGCCCTGACGCAGGATTTATTAGAGCAAGTTGGCACCAGTCTATTTGTAGGGAGCGGAATATGCTTGTAGAGATTATACCAGATTTACAATGATTAATAATGGATTGGACATGGCAGACTTCAAAGGGCTTGGCTCCCTCACAGTTCGGTGGTAGGTTGAGTTGAAATAAAATTGCAGATTCGCTCCAGTGGTTCAAACAAGTTTTTTTCTGTCAGAGAGCGAGGCTTTTGACCGGACGGCATCAGCAAAACCCCGCTCCTCGTGCCCTCACCCCACGGCTGAGGAGGCAGCACACCCAGGTTGCCACCTGGATGGAAACGGGTCCCTGGGGAGACCTGTTGGCCACCACGGCCAAGCCCAGCTCCAGCGGGGGTCCCGACCAGATCCTGCATCCCAGGAGATGCCCTGCTCCTGCAAAGCTGGAATGGTCTGAAGGCCCCAAGCCCACAGCCCTTAATTACGGGATGGGTTCTTCTCAGAGATGAGAAGCTCAGCTCCCTGGTAGGGAGCTCACCTATCAGGAGGATGAGCAGGGATTTTATCATCAGTGTGAGGGATTAAGCGAGCCGGGAAATGTAGGACATCCCTCCGGCTCGCAATGTCGTCTCTGCACACACAGACCTCGAGCTATTTTTAAAGACCTTCCAGCGCACGCTGTGGCTGTAACTTTTGGTATTAAACACTTGGAATCTGCTCCTTGAGGCAGGACCTCCCTCTCCCACTTCATCGGGAGGATCCCAGCCTCCAGGACAGCACAACAAACAAAGACTGAGACTTTTGAAATTGATAAGTGTTATTAATAATGTGTTACTATAAATATGCTCTCGTTTGATCTTTGTCAGGCAGTCTAGCGGTGTCCTGCGTGCAGCTGCCATTGCTCTCTGCCCAACCCCATCGCTTCTCTTCCCCCATCCCCTTGGATGCTCGGACATTGGCCTCGTCATTTCCCCGTGCCATCGCTCAGACAAGCAGGAAAAGGCCAGGGCAAGCGTGAGTTGCTGAGGAGCCTCGGACGAATGCATTTCATAAGTGATAAATGCTCTGGCGTTAATCAAGCATTATTGTGTGTTATAGTCGGGAGGCATCTCGAGCTAATGAAGACATTTTCCCCTCTATCTGCCGTTATCTGGGCGCCTGGAAGAGCTGCGGAGGAGCTCTCATCCTGCTCCAGGCAGAGCTGATGGGATTTGCACTGGTCCCAGTTGCCATGGAGAAAGTGTTAGATGGCTTTAATACATCTCTGTGAATTTCTCCCCGGAGTTTTCCTGTGACAAGCCGGACTGGAGGTAGCGTATAAGAAGCTATAATCTTCCAACTCTATGAAAAAATGATTGATGGAGCTTGAGGGGCATAAACAGCTTTACTGGGGCTCTGGCAGCCCGTGGCGGGCGCTGGCAGGGACCAACCATGGTCCCCAAGGGATGCTCCCCTTGATCGGGGCTGCACCACGCAGCCCTGAACCCCTCTGCCCCCCAAATCTGTGTCACCCTTGCCCCATGCCTCTGGGGGACACCCAGACGTCCCCCCCGGGACCTTTGCTGTGCCCCTTGTGCCTGGGAATGGACGGGGACGGTGCCATTGGGCTGTGCCCACGCTCCTCTTCCTCATCACCAGCCCAGCCCTATCTCCTGTTGCCCCCACGTCCCTCAACAGCCCCCAGCTCCCCACCTGCTCATTAACATGCATTCACCAGGAATCAGAGGAAAGGAAATTAAACCTCTGTTTGTTTTTGCATCAATGTATTCCCATTTTAAAATCCTAACGTTTACATTTGCCTGTTTGCTTTTTAAGTCGATGAAAACATGAATGATTCATAAAAACAAAGGAAAAAAAAGTAATTTCCAGCTCAGGATGCCAAGAAGCCAGTCATCCACCCGCCTGGCGAGCACAAGCTCTCGTTTGGGGTTACTTCCCCCTGGATTCGTCACTCTGCTCTGCCTTAACATATAAGATTATTGGACACAGACCGTGATGGAATCAAGTAAACCTGCGCTGGATGTTTTCAGCAGGAGAAGAGGCAGCAGGAAAATTAGGAGGAGCTGAGAGAGCAGTGGTGGCTGCAGAACCCACAGCGGCTTCTGGAGACCGGAGCAACGAGCCCTGGGCCAGTGGGTTGGGGAGCTGGCCCCGGGGCCAGCGGGGAGCTGGACATCGTGTCGTCCCTGTCGCCTCCTTCCTCTCCCTTTCTGCCTCTTTATTTTATTATTTTTACCCCACACACACATGTCCCCGGTGGTAGTTTTAGCTGCTTTAGATTCTCCAAACATTTTCTCTTCGGCAGCTCATGGTATTTTGAAATATGAAGTCCATCAATCACTGGTTAATGTCACCTCCGCAGCGGTTTCTGCTCTGGGGCAGCCTCCTCCGGGGCTGGATCTGGTGGGCGGCTGCTGCCGTAGCCAAAAATCAGGTTACCCAGCTCCTCGTTCTCTCCTTTCTGTTGTTTTCCAGGCATTTTGGTGAAATCCCCTGCAAATCCAACCGCTCCGCTGGAGGCTGCCCGGGCGCCCGGCTGGGAGGAGGATTCCGTGGAGTGCTGCGGAGAGGCTGCACGGCAAAGCGTGTGCTCCAGCTGATGTGCTGGGGTTAAAATGTAATTAATTAGCGAGTTTATGGTGTTTTCCCATCTGAAATTAAAAACAAAAATTATGCAGAACATACAAGGTAATTAGGAAGCAGCAAGCTACAACACACCTTTAAACGAGAGCTCTGAAAAGCCTGATGTTCGGCAGCAGATTTTTAATGTAAGAGCTAATAAAGGCTCGTACCCTCCCCGGCGTTCCCGGGAGCACCCATCGCGCCTCGCCCTTCCCTTGCAGATCCAGGGAAGGCCCCAGCAACACCCCAACTTTTAATATTCTCGCTGCTTATCCATGATGAGATTTGCCATTTAACATCTATTAGCCAAGATGAGAAAATTGGCTCATATTTTATGTGCCTGGTTTAATTTTTTTTTTTTTCTGCTTGCATTTACAGCTGGCCCCTAGTGTTTCATCCACCCCCTAATGATTTAGTTGTGCAAGATGTTCCACCAATTTATTAGAGTGGAGTGCACGGAGCAGGCTCTGCATATTAAATGTGAAGTTTTTACTACAGTTGGTTCAATAAGCTGAAAGGAAAACTTTTTTCTTTTTCTTTTTTTTTTTTTCTCCCCTCAGTTTTTCACTGCGTTCCAGCTGCTGCTTGAGGCAGAGCAGTTTCTCAGCCCCACGATGCCAAGGTCCTTCCCGGGGGAGCGATGCCCAGCAGGCAAAGGGCATCCCCTCCTTGCCGGCTGCGGGAAACGGACTGAGCCGTGGGAGTCGAGGGAACCAGCTCCGCGAAGGCTTCACCGTCGCCTTTCGGGAGGTGAGGCACCTGCTGACCCACACGTCTCTCTCTCTCAGCACTAAATCAAAGCTGGAAATTGAGGTTTTGCTCTATTTTTTCCCTTCTGGCCAGGTCTGCGGAAGGGTTTGCACATCGTGCTGCTCCCCTTCTCCAGCCTCACCGACACCCAGCGTGCGGAGGCTGGAGAGGTTTTTCATCCCGGCTGCCTTCCCTTCAGCTCCCCGATTTCCCACGGGAGGTAAAGGCTCCATTTGGGAGCTGTGACCAAGGAAGCAGCTTCCTGGCCAGCAGGACAATGGATGGGTTTGGCCAGGCTGTCACCCCTAGCCTGGCGTGGCCAGTGGCTACCCTGGGAAAGTGGCCAGAGCTGTTCCCCCTGCAGCAAAATTTCCCTGTCTGGGAAAGGCTGGCATCCCAGCAGCCCCACTGGTGTTCAGCAGCCGCTCAAGTTTCCAATTGCACTTTTGTCACCTGTATCCATCATCCTCTGCTCTTGTTTCCTGGCCCGGAGGAAATCTCTGGCTGGCTGGGGGTTCAATTTGAATTATTTTGCTTTGGTTGGCATATGGGCCCATGGAATACCAACCCGAGGCAGGGCACCGGCCCCGCTCCCACCGGCCGGGCTCTGGGCTGCGGGGCTGGTTCCAACACTGCAAGCGCCATCAGGGCTAATATATTCCTGAGATAAGGCCGGCTAATTAACGTACAGCAAATTGCTGCTGCTCTGCTTTCCCATTTCTTTTGCTTGTCGAGCTCAGACTCGTATCATAATTGGAAATTTTTAGGAACAACGATTTTACATGAAATATTGGGTTTCCTTTTCCCATGCCTGGGGTGGCTCGTGGTCCCGTGGCTGGTGGCTGCTCTTTGCTTCCCACTGGCACCAAAAACACTGAAAACAGGTCATGACTGGTGCCTGGCTTGAGCAATTAGCCACGGGATGGCCTGTTCCCCTCTGAGCCAAGTGAGGCAGCAGTGAAAGAGAAAGGGGAGCAAACAGCCAAAAATGTGTTCTGAGCATCTTCTGTTGCTGGGCTAGTGGTCCACTGGCCACCAGCCGGCAGTGGTGGCTCTTGGGGGACTCCTAAATGAAGTTTCTGATTGTTAGGGGCAGTAGTCACACTGGTTAAATGATTTAAGACAGACTGTTCTTTTTATTGTGTCTCTTGATGTTTTTTCCTGTTTTCCCCCCATTTTCCAGCCTGTGTGGCTGAGCACAGCACCCCTCACAAAAAGAGGGGGGGGATTGGCATGAGGAATGGTGGTGACGTGAGCTGAGCCGAACGGACGGCGGAAGAAAAATCGTCCTCACAAAAACGCCAGCATCACCCCTGGCAGGGAGGGAAGGAGAAAGATGGTGTTTGAAGGAGGAAAACATAAAAGCCTCGGTGGGAATGGTACCTGTGCAGGAAATACTGCCCCAAACCGCAGCGTTGGGGGGTGTCGGAGGTAATGGCCCTTCTCTGCTTTATTAACTTCTCACGCTGGCGCTGGGTAATGACTGATCGTGTTTGTGGTGCTGTTTCTACTGTTTTCTCTGAATTTCCTGTTTCTGTTTGTTTTTCCCCTCGGTTTCCCTTCTGCCTCTCTCTCTGCTGTGATCTGTCTTTTACTTTGATTTTAGGCTGCTCCCTCCCAAGGAAGACGGGCGCCTCTCTATTCACCGATTCCACAGCCTGATCTCCCACTTTCCCGGAGCATCCTCTCCCCGTCTGCCCCCTCCCCAGTGCATCCTCCCCCCATCTGCCCCCCCTGCAGGGGCTGCTCATCCTCCTGGGGAATTAATTTATGAATTTACCCACCCAGGCTCACACCACCCAGGTTTTGGGTGCATTTTTCAAGGCTGCCCCATCGTACTGACCTTCATACCACCTTCTTCTAAGCACACTTACCCCCAGAAATAACGAGCCCCCCCTCACCCCCCGCCAGCCGTGCACCAGCTCGGGTGGGTGGGGGTGACTTTGTGTGATGAATTCACTGCGGGAAAAGGCCTTTTGTTTCTATGTCAGGGCTTGTGGGTGGAAAGGATTGGAGAAACGCGATGAAATGCTGCTGGGCTCTTCCTCTCTTCCTGACAAGGTGAGGGCTGGACCGGGGCAGCGTGAGGAGGAGGAGGAGGAAGACCACCTCATGGTGGAGAACTCACCGAGGACAGTGTGTGCAGAGGACGTGCGCGGTGTGAGCTTGGTTCAGTGCCTGCAATCAATACCAGCTTGCTCAGGGTAATGTTTTTGTGTCTTTGGAACAGTTTATTTGGTTTTTCTGAAGTGCTGGCTTTCTACAGTAATTTCTCAGGCCTTGTCCCAGCCTCTTGTCAAGTCTGCGCTAAGTGAGTTTGAGGGCTATTTTCTAGCCCGCTTTGTCGTTTCTATTTTATTTTTTGCTTGGCTCTAAATTTACATTGAAGTGTAATTCTGTTTTGTTTTGCTGACTTGGCCGTGAAAAGAAACACGTTACCACCACCCAGGAACCCCTACGAGGCATTAATCTCCCGGGCAGGCTGCTGAGCTTCGCGTTCTGCTTTCCTCACCCCGAACTCTTTTCCCCTGATTTGTCCCCTCGCCGGGCAGGGACACGGGGATGCAGGGACACGGGGATGCTGTGTCCCCAGAGCCATGCCAGCCCTGCGGTCCCAGTCCCCTCTAAAACCAAAGCAGTAAATTAAAGGATGGCCCATGAGCGTGGAGGAGGGAAGAGAAAGCCTGATCTTTACAGCTGACATTTAAGCCTGCGGAAGGACGATGTATTTTACCCACTGTCACATTTAAAAGGCACTGAATTCATTATAACATAGAATAAATCTTTTTTTTTTTTTTTTCCTAAATGTAGTTATCCAGAGAAGAGCCACCACTTTCCAGTCAAGAGCTCCTCCTGCCAGGATAAAAGCTTCCAGCATGGGAGCGAGGAATTGGCTTTCTCCTCTCCTGCGATGCTCGGGGCCAGTGTTGAGATCCCACATCAGCTTTCATGTGGGGATGGGGGGGCCGAGGCTTTACCTGGGGGGCAACTGAGGGCTGACAACGCACCGAAGCGCTCGCACGCTCCCAGCGCTGACCGTCGCAAAGGGTTAAGTTGCTGCAATGGAGCTGGGTAAATCAGGCAGGAAAATAATCAGCTCCCAACTGAAGTGGGGAGATGCTCAGTATTTTACAGCTTCTTTCATACACTTTACAGAAACTAATGGTTACACAAATAATACCTAGGGGATGATAACGGGCCATAAATAATTCAGGGTTCTCCGGCACAGAGCTGCTGTGCACGGGTTTGAGGAGCTCACGGGTGGCTGGGGAGGGGCTGGGGCCGGGTGCCCCCAAAAGAGACACTGGGGAACGGTCCCCTCTCAGCCCTCTCCCTGCGTTTTCCCAGCCTTTCCGGATCGGCTCTGCTTTGGAAAAAGCAGTTTCTCTGCTTTTTTTTTGCTTTTCACCAGCTCCCCTGGTCTCTGCGGAGGTCCTCGGCGATGCCCTTCCCATGGGGCTGGGAGAAGCTGGAGGTTTCCCATCCGTGCTGGGACCCGTCGCCCCCCCGGCAGGTTTGTGCATGAGCTGCTTTGACCCCGAGGAATGGATGTGTCCCCCTCTGAGCTGAGCATCTCGGGAGAGTGGCCGCCTCCCCTAAGCCACGGGTGATGGCCAGGCACGCAGGGAAACAGCTCTGCACCACTTTTCACCAGTATTTGAGGGTTTTTTTGAGAGCCGTTGTGCAGAATTCCCCATCTGCGGATGTCGCGGTTTCAGTTTGACTCTGCCACTAAATATTTTGACAGCCTCTTTTCTCACAGCCCGGCGCGTCGTGCTGTACGGTGACAGTCCCCTCGGCACAACACACACTCCCTGCCACCGGAACGGCTCTGCCGGCCGCCCACCACCCCCCGGGGGAAACGGTCCCCCCTCAAACCCCGGGGGTGGGAAAGGGGACAAGGGACCAAGCCACTCCATAGCCGGCTGTTTCAAAGCGGGGACAGCCTGGCTGCCAAAGAGGGGCTCAGCTCCCCCCAAAATCCCCAAACAGGTGTCCCCCCCCAGCTATTTTAATATTTAGGCCACACACTTCTTGCTGCCTTAATGAGAACACGACCAGAAAAGTTGGTGGCAGGACCCACAGCTCAATAAACCAGGAGAACAAAAACCTTCCACGTCACCATTTGGAAAGGGTTGGGTTTTTTCCTTGCAGCCTGGGGTGCGGGGAGGAATTGATCTGTCTAATCTCTTATCTGTGACTATGAAATTGTATTTCCCTCTTAATAGGCCTACAAATGTTACAGATGAATAGTTCAGGAGGCACCGCAAGTGGCAGGAATACTAAAGAGGGGCGTCAGGTTTTTGCTCTCTTTGGGCTGCAGGAACCAGCACCAGGAACGGCCGGGTCTGCCTCAGCCCCGCTCCTCGGGACCCCGCTCAGCCCCCACATCTGGGCCCGACCCCTGCTGAGCTCGGGCTGGGGAGGTCTCCAAGGATCTGCCTTTAGCCGAGGCACCACGAGGCTGCCCTGACCCCTCCTCGCCTCGTGCCTGCGCCGTGAAGGAAGAGGAGACAGCGGCAGACCCAATCTTGCTCCATTAATCCCAGTTTCCCACTTGGAAAGGTACTGAAGCCTGGTTTTGCCACGCTGGGATGGCCACCAAGTGCCCCAGCCATTTAAGCCCCCCCATCGGAGTAACAAATCACAGAATGATATGGGGTTGGAAGGGACCTCTGGAGATCATCTCATCCAAGCCCCTGCCGAAGCACATCCAGCCAGAGGAACATGTCCAGGTGGGTCTTGAATGTCTCCAGAGAAGGAGACCCCACCACCTCTCTGCGCAGCCTCTTCCAGGGCTCTGCCACCCCCACAGGGAAGAAGTTCCTCCTCGTGTTTAGGTGGAACTTCTTATATTCAAGTTTGTGGCAGAGGGGGCTCCTGTCACCTCCCCGTCTGTTATCGCTGCATCTTCACCCTCCGCAGCTCCGACAGCCGGGTTTCTCCCCCGTTTCTCTTACGAGTTTGCAGGCGCTGGCTCCGTGCTCCAACGTTGGGGTTGGAAAAATGTGAGCTGACAGCGTCCCGTCAGAGCTACGAGACGGGGGCTGTCTCACCCAGCAGCATCTCAGCGTGGTGGTGATGGGCTGATGAGAAGTGCCCCCAGCCTTGTCCCCCCCCAGCTCCGCTTCCATCCCCGGGGAGAGGATCCTGGCACCAAGCAGAGGTCTGAAATGTTCACTCCAGACCAGGAATTTGGGGCTTCCAGCAGCAAACTCAAACCACTGCAAAATCTCTTAGAAACAGGGAAAAAAATCAGCCTTCCTCCCACCTCGCTGCTTGTAGAAACCTGCCCAAAGTAAGGAAAAGGAAAACCCTGCGGTGAAAGAATTTGGAGCAGCCAAGAACCTTTCCAGGAGGAGACGGGTGCTGTGCCCCCCACCCCCCAGTGTCTGCCTGGGGGGATCGAGCCCTTTGTGGGACAGAGCTCGGCAGAGCCCCCCCGTCCGTCAGGGCACTCACCGCCCAACCATCCCAGGGCTCAAATACGTCAGATTAATCACTTTATCACCCAGACACAGGTGGATTAATGCAGTGGCTTAATGCTCTGTTTAAGCAGCTGATATTGTAAAAAAAGCTAAATAATTGAGGGAATTACTGTAAAATGAGAAAACGTAACAGTTTATTTACTGCTTGTTGGCAGAGCTGCTGGCCAAGAAAAGCCAGTAGAGGGTCCCCGCTGCCCTGGCTCTGTGGTGTGGCAGGGACGTGGGGACGGCAGGGACGTGGGGACGGCAGGGACCAGAAATGCAAAAAGTGGCCTTTGTCTTTCTCCCTTTAGCCACCAACAAAGCCTTTGCAGGGATCGCTCCCGCTGGCGCAGCCGAGTCCTGCATTCTAAATGAAACTGAAAAGGTGAGGAAATAATAAAATTTAAAAAAAAAAAAAAAGAAAAGCTGAGGTACCACTGTTTTCTCTTGATAAAAATACTTTTTTGCTAAAAGTGCTGTCTGTTTCTCAGCTGTGGGCAAAGGCGGTTTTTTAACAGGTCTCTGTCTTTTTCAGTGAGAAGAGGCATCTCCTCAAAAGCTGGATAACCACGTGCTGCGGGCGGTGGAACCCCAGTCCCCTTCCCAGGTGGGGAGAACTCGGGGGTACAGGGAGAGAAGCCCCCAAAAGGCAGCCGTGGAGCTGGAAGGGGCTCCCGGAGCCGCCGATGGGAATCCTGCCCCGCACCACAGGGTAAGTGTGGAATAACTCTGTCGTGGGAGGGAACAAGCTTCATCTCCTCGTGCTCTAATACGGGAAATATCACCTGCTCCTCCAGCTCCTCTCATAAACAGAGAATTTATCTGTCAACGAGCTAAACCAATATAAGTTGAATAATATTTGTTGATTAATGTAGTCAATGAATTTCATATTTTCTTTAAAATATTTGCTGCATATTTCTGTAAATTATTCATCCGGTTTATAAGGCAAAGCAAATATTTGTGAATAGATATGAATTATGTGATTTATAAAAATGAAATATTCATGAGTCATTTTCATTATTCACCTCGTCCTGGAATTGCTACATCAATCTGATCAAGCAAATAGATTTGGTGAAGCTCAGCCCGAATTTACAGGTATCACGGAGCTGGCTGGCTCCCGCCAAGCAAATCCGAGCAGGTTTGGATGGAAGGTTTGAGTGGTTTTGAGGAGTTTAAGCAGTTTTCTGGGTGTCTGTGGTTCCACTGCTGTCCCATGGCGTCGAGGAGAGGTGGGAAAGGAGGCGAGGGCTGAGCCCGCAGCGTGCTCTGCTGCACCCACGGAAATCAGGCAAAAAATCGGCTTTAACATGAATTCCAGCAGCAGCGACAAGGGCAGGAGCGGGAGGCAGACCTTTCCCTTCCCTGACAAGGACAGGGAAGATGCTGGCGCTGCCGGGAGGTCGTGCAGTGCCGTGGGGAAGGGTGCCAGGGAGAGGTGTCTCGACTCGGAGGGACGACAGCGGGAGCATCCACCGTGCAAAATGAGTGGAAAAACTTGGCTGAGAAGCCTTGCTGTCGGGCAGCTCTGAACCTGGCGCTTGCAGACGTCCTTTGCCAGCCTTCGGGGAGGCCGGGGTCGGCGTGGGCACACTGCTCCCCTGGGAACCCCACTGCTGGGCGGCAGGAGCAGCGTCTCGTGAAGGATGTGCTTGAGCAAGGGGCATTTATCTCAGCCTCTTTATTCCAGAAATCAAACAGCACCTTGGTGTTGTGAAAGGAGGACGAGTATGGAAAAGGCTGGTGGCAGAGCTGTGACTCCAAGGGAGAGCCCCCCAGGACGGTGGGGGACAGTGGGACCCTTGGCCACAGCTGCCTCTGGGTCAGGGTGAGTCTGGCAACGAATCTGGTGCCAGCCTTGGGGTTAAAAATAAAAAATTAAATGTTAAAAACACAGTGAAGCAGACGCTTAACTTTTAAGGGTGCGAGTAATGCCTCCGACGGCGCTGGGACCGTGGGTCTGATCAAAGTTGCGCACACGCAAAGTGCTGCCTGGAGCGGTGCCACCCGCCGCTCGCTGCCGCTCGGGAATGAACTCGGCTTTTTTGGGAGCCGCAAAATGAGCACTCAGAAATTCAGCTTTGGGGACTTTCGTATTTTTTCCAAAGTGTTAAAGTGCTTTCTTCTTAAATAGCAAGCTTCCATTTAGAAAATAGACCATTCCACAGATAGCATTATACATCTTCTGCCACCGGGATGTTTTGCTCAACGCTGCGCGGGGACATCATAAAACCCTTGTGCTCAGCCAAGTGGAATTGCTGACTCTATTACCCCGGCCAGAGAAAACCGTCCGTCTCCATCCTCCCCCTTATCCATCAGGAAGGGGCCAGCAGTTACGTCCTGCGCATCCCAGATCTGCTGCCGGAGCCGACCACGCTGAACCTTTGGGGATGCAGAACCCGAGGCCATGGCTCCTCTCGGCGTGTTGGAGAGGTGGGATCGACCAGCAGACCCCACTAACCCCTGTGGACATGTGGGGATCCCCAGGATCTGGGGCCGGTGGCTGCACCAAGGATGGACAAAAGAGCTTTGGATCCCAGGCAGGTCCCTCCACGCTGCCAGCGACTGGCTCCCTTTCTTTCCTGCAGCCCCTCTCCCAAAGGTCACATTGCCTCCCGCGAGGCAGCAGCTGCGATGTTTTATTCCGGCCAAGGCAGTTCCTGAGTTTTCGCACTAAACTCCAGACTTGTTCAACCGTGGGATGGCATTTCTCCCCTTGTCAGCTCTGGAATAGCCACAGAGAAGCCATTTATCAGCACCGTGTGCGCATCCAATCTCCGGGGCTCTCTGCTTCGCCTCCCATTATTGCCCGTCTCCGTGGCACTTAATGAAGCAGCTATTTTGAGGCGATGTCCTAATGAATTTGAAAAGTTTTTGACCCTTTTATTGCAACGTCTCAAATATCAGGTATCTGGAAAATAGTTTTAATGTTGCATAGACCATTATGAGCCCATGTATTTATTCTAGGTATTCTGCCCTGAGACGTTTCACGGAGCTTTGGGACAGCAGCCAGCAGGCGGGATTCAGCAGGAAGGGCTTTTCCTTAGGGAGATGCCTCTGCTGGCTGCTTCTTCCCCATACATTCCTTTTCTCCCGTGCCCTAGCAAGCTGTGTGGTGAGGCTGGAGGTTAAAGCAGACTCACAGTCGATGTGGGAAGAGCCAGCATCACCTCTGCTGGGGAGCTGCTGGTCCAGCTGGTCCTTCCCAGAGGGCAAGGTCCCTGCCCCGAACCCGCTGCCGCCGGGGTCCTGCAGCTCAGCCTGAAACTGGCAGAAAGGGTATAGAAATAAAGTCTCAGTGGCAGGAGGGCTCACGGGGTGGGCGGAAGGTGCCCGTGGGTGCCTTTCCCCCTCAGAAACCAGGCTGCGATGTGGTGCCCATGTCCTGCTGCTGCCCCTCCAGCTCCCAGATCCCGCCGGGAATGCCCCATGGGCATCTCTTCCTCCCAGACCCAGGATTTCTGGGGATTTTTGAGCAAACATTTGCAGGTGGGTTGAAACCATGCAGTTGTTTTTTTTTTTCCAAGGCAGGAGGGAGGGGATGTGGGGAGGTACCTGCTGCAGATGGGTCACCAAAGGAGGGGACGGAGCTGGAAACCCCCCTGGCCCGACCCAGCCGGCGGTTGGGAGAGATTTCTGTGCTTTGGGTACACGGGTTTAATAACGGAGAGAGATCACAGCCTCGGGTTAGTGCAGCTGGAAACACACCCCCTGATATTGGCCCATTTGGGATTTTTTTTCCTTCCTGGATCTACACGGTCTCGACAGAACGAAGCACAGGAGGTGGGTGAGGGATCTGAGCTCCGACAGCAGACCTTGTAGTGGGTTTGGATAACACGGGATTTTGCAGAAGAGTTCGGTGCCAGAGACAGCCGAGGCTCTCCAGGGCAGGGCAGTAAATTGTCCCTGGTCCACAGCCCTGCGCCGGGGCTGCGTCTGAAGTGCCTCATTGCTCGGGGTCAGGAGCTGCTCGGTCAGTTATTGCAACCATCTCCATAAAGGCAGGATCCCAGGTTCCCAGGGGCACAGCACGGGTGGGCAGGGGTAAATCCCAGCCACTTTCCCGGGGGGCACAGCCCCCTCCGTGCTCCCAGAGGCAGGAGGGAGAGCACCACAAACAGCCTCGGCCGCCTCCAGCCTCAGGGGTGTCTGTTTTTGAGTTTCTTCTTTTCCCCCATCTGCTTCGTTGAAGGACTTTGTTCCTTAGTCATTTATTTTTTAAAAGAAAATCAAGATAAAAATCTGCAGCCTTCCAAAGGACATTAATTGCTGCTACTTTAAAGCGTTCAGGGCTGGTAATTATATTTTTTGCTCAGCAGCCGATGGACTTGGAAACCACTTTTAACCCTGGACAGGCAGGGGGACGCAGCTTCCCATCTCCCAGGGACACCAGGTACCTCTCTCCGGGCCCTGGGACAGTCTCTGGGCTCCTCTCCACGGCAGGGAATCCCATAGCAGGGACTGAGCGTGGTGACGTTAAAGCCCCAAAGCAGCCCCAGGAGGAGGCCGGTGGCCTCTTCCTCATCCCCCTTCGCCTCCAGAAATGCCTCTTGCAAATCCCCCGGGACCCCCCTCGCTGCCTCCTCGCGTGGGACGTTTGTTTGTCAGCACCGGGAAACAGCGCAGCCAAAGCCATCGTTAGCTCGTGGCAATATCAGCTATAATTTTAAGGTCTGTTAAATATTATTTAAATATTTTTTTATTCATTAGTAATAATTTAGAATGATTCCTTTTTTATTTTTTTTCGGAAACTTCAAGTATGATTGTAATAGCTTTGTAATTTTGGGCTCTATCATTAAAATTAATGATATCCTAATGCTCTATGTGCACTAGAGAAGTCTGATCAGTTTTTTCCCCTTTATATATCATTACTAATAGAACATTTTAATGGCTGTAATTTCCAGCCCTGTAGATGGAAACCTAAAAATAGGAAGAAAGCCTATTTCATCACGCCATGCCAGCCCCTAAATAATTCAATTACAAAGACCGGAATATCCAAAGCTGGGTGTGTTCCCAGCTGCAGATAACCAGAAGTGCTCGATATTACTTTTAGAGCCGGGCTGGTTATGACAAGGTCTTGCCCTGCGGCCCCTGCCGGGGAGGGATGCCAGCGGGCAACCATCGGGATGCAGCGGGCAACCATCGGGAATGCCAGTCTGTCTCCCCCAGCTCTGCTCTGCTGTGGGGAAGGGCGAGAGCATCACCACGACCAAAGCCTCAAGCTTCTCTAAAACCCCGCTAAGCACCTGGTTTATTGCTCCCCGTGGTCTTTCTCCTCCTTTAGGGACTTCTAAAGCCTCTCACCATCCTCCTCACTCCTACGTACAGCTAACTCGGCTCACGTCTTTACCTTGCAGAGTTTATAAGATGTACTTCTGCTGTTTATTGGTTTATGCTTTGCCTCCTCATAGCAAGACTTGAAGATTAAATTCTCACTCTGGATTGTTGGGGTTTTTTTTTCTTCTTTCTTTCTTTATTATTTTTTTTTTTTTTTTTGCTAAGAGAGTGAGAGATGATTCTCATATGTTCATGTGCGGAGCTGATATCTCCCTTCAGCGGCTGGAGGCAAGTGGTGGTGGGAGGAGAAGGTCGGCACAGGTTGGTTTCCAGCCTACGCCTTTTCTCACCTCAATAACACACCATTTTGCTCCAGATCCACCAGTCCCTTGGGAGCAGAGCAGAGCAGGGCCGGGGCTCGCCGAGGCTGCGGCAGAGGTGACGACCGTGCCATCGGGGCAGTGAACCTGCCAACCCTATCTCCCCATCCCGGCAGCCTCCCCCGCACCGCGGCTCCGGGGGCGGCATCGGGCAGGGAAAAAGAAGGAGAGGTCTAGGAGTTACCTACGGAGGAAAGAAAAGCAGCTTTTATATGTCTCTATTAACAATTCATAAATAAAATGCAGAAGCCTGGCCCGCGGCAGCAGCCGTCCCCCTGGGCATCACAGCTCCAGCCCGGACCGCCGGAGCCAGTGGACACTTTGCAGTTAGACGTGACACAAAAGGCCAAAATAATTAACACAGGCACAGATCGGGCCTCGGGAGTCTCTCCAGAGCCCCCCGTGCCGCGGGCAGCTGCCTGCACTTTGCCTCCCTTTGGCTTTTCTCACACTCTGGCCCCCCAGGTCTGCAGACCCGCTCCCGGGGCCATGGGGTTGGCTCCAAGCAAACCAGACACGGGAGTATCATCTGCTGCTTCCTAAATGCAACGCTGAGATTTTTCTCTTTTCCTTTTTGGTTTTTTTCCGTCTTCTCTAGGTTTGCCTTGCCTGTGTGCTCCATCCCACTGCAGCCACCTGAGCAGCCCCAGGCGGGGAGGACACACCAGGAGGGAGGTTAGATGCTCACCTTCGTGTTGAATATTTGTTTTACAATAATTGCCTGGTCTGAGCTTCTCTGTGGTTCCCCCCGGGTGCCAAACCCCAGGCGTCACCTTGTACCACTGCGCAGGGAGGGACAAACTGCCTCGGGAGGGGGAGAAGGCAGCGCTGGGACCTGCTCTCCTGCAGGATGAGGAATGGCAAAGATAATGATTTAGTGGGATGGACCCAGCTCCCCCTGCACACCCCAGCAGACTGCAGAAGTTAAACCTCCCCACAGCTGCAGGTACGTGGGTACAGCCGGCCTTGGAATGCGTTTCAGCAATTAAAAACCGCCTTTTTGTCTCTCCTGAAGGTCTCGGGCTTGATCATCATTTACTGCCTAATAAGGAGAGCTTTTATATTTTGGCATTTCTTTTCCCCTGGTATTATCAGTGCTGAGGAGAAAAAGCCAAAGCAACACAGAAAATTACTGCAGCAGCAAGTTATTGGGCTGGGAGCAGGGGTGAGTGCGGGAGCATCCCTGGCGTGCGCTGGGGGGTGGATGGGGACGGATGGGGACGCTCCTGCAGATGCGGGGTGAGGGCACATTGACCCCAGCCTGCTGTTGGAGCACGGCCCTTCCTTCAGCCAACAGCCCGATGGGATTTGCAGGGGCTGAAGCCTCGCCTGAGGAACCAGCGTGGAGGCACAAGCTGGAGACAATTAGGGAAATGTCAGAAATTGCAAAATTAGAGCTGAAAACCCTCCGAGCGCTGATGAGCATGAGGCGGTTGAAGCGAGGAGCGGAGCTGGCCCCGGGCTGGGTGAGGTTGTGCTGCTGGGCAGGCCAGCGAGCCCTGCACGATGTTTCCAAGGTTGTTTCCAGCCCAAACCTTGCACCCTCTCCAGCTGTTGGACATGCCATCCTCTTCCTCAGGGAGCCGCAGCCTCGGCTGCAGCTTTTCCCAGTTGCTCAGGGTCCCTTGCAGGCGTGTGGCAGCATCAGCAGGAGAACCTGCATCCCTACAGGGGCCATCCCGCTGCCCGTGGGGTCACCACATCCCCTGTCCAGCCCTGCCCAGGCTGTACAGCCACAGCCAGTTTATGCAAAATGCAGTCAGATGGAGCTCAGAGGGCTGTTAAATCGATTCGCCTGTGCTCAGGTATCCATGTCAGAAGGCAGAGAGGCTCTGCGGAGAAGGAAGAATGAAGGGAGGCTGAGAAAATTGCATTTATTTTCAGGTGGGACGCAAGCGAGGGCAGCTGGCGGTGGCCTCAGCCTGGCATAATTGCCTCAGGTCTCCAAATCAATGTTTACCGCAAGATGAGGCATTTAATGTAGGTTATTCTGAGGAGCTAAGATTGGCCGGCCGCTAGCTGTGTGTTCAGGAAAGAAAGAAAACACTTTTATTCCACCCCGTCTTCGGGTTCCCGGCGTGGCCATGCCGTAGCACCAGCCCACAGTTTGGTTTGCCCTTCGTGGTAAAGTTTGGGTGCCCAAGGGAAGATGCGATCGTCCCGAGAGCGGCATCCACGGCAGCGGGCTGTAGGATAATACATCAATTTCAAACGGGCAAGAGCAGGCTGAGTAAAACAAGGTGCCATTCCTTCCAAGACACTGATTTACAATGCGCCAGCCCTGACCCCGCCGACACTCTCCCCGCCAAAGGAAGTGATTACCAGCTCCAGCCCCCCCCCGAAACGTGGCCCGAGGAGCTTCAGCTGCAATATTCTGTATTTCAATTACGAGTGGTCAGCCCAAGCTCCTAAACGACTCAGGATGAGCTTTTCTCCAAAGCACCTGCCCCAAAGTGGGGGTGCGGGCAGAGGGGGTGTGGGAACCTAGCTCCTGGGGGGCACACGGGGAGGGATGGAGCTGCCCCTCTGCTCCCAGCAGGTTATTTATTGTGCTGCTCTGTTCTGCCCTGGGGGTGGGAAGCAAAAGCAGTGAGCAGAAGGCTTTCCAGGCTCTGCAACAGATCAGAAACCCACAATATCTAAACGTTTGGAACTGTTGTTCCCAACCCATTGCTGCATTAAAAGTTAATTAATGCATTAAAGATCCGGCTTTTAAAGGCACAGTAATCTCCTTTCAGCATTTGAATGACATAGGCCAGAAAACATGATATTCTGGCTGTTGAAGAGGAAGGATTTCTCTTTATTTTGTCGACATTAAGACATCCTGATGCTTCTCGCCCGCCTGCCCTCGTGTCGGCTGCGCTCCTGCCACAGCACCCGCCATCCCCAGGCTTCTGATGTCCCCGTTCCCCGTGGGAAGGTCATGGGCTGCAATCACACCTTGGCCACAAACCCGAAGTTGGGTCTTTTCAAGGCATTTTGAGAGACTTGATCATTTGTTTCCTGCTGATTCCCACTCAGAAAAGTGCAAAACAAAGTCTTTTAGACAAAGCAAACTCATCCACGGGATAAAAAAAAAAAATGTATTATTTAAAAAAAAAAAGTTGGTCAAATTCCCAAGGACCATCATCGGTTTGTTCATCCCCGGGGGCTGCAGCCCACGGTGATGCTGTTTCCACCTGGGAGTGGGGCTTTCACCCATCCATCGCCCCCGGGCTGCAGCTCATCCCATCACCGTCCTGCTCTTGTTGGTGAGAGAATTTCCCTTTGCGCTCCCACCGGCGTGTAGGAAAACAGCTTTAGAGCATCCAGGGTTTTCCACGGTTTATAAAGCGGTTGGAATCCACATTTCTGCAAGCAGGTCCCCAAGAACCTTGAAGTGTTTTCCCTGTGAACAAGGATCAACGTTTTCTTAGAAGGTAAGAATTTTCCGTCCTGCTTTTCCCCTCCTTTCCGCAGCGGGAGGTTTCCTGCCCGGCACTGGGGAGTGCGGAGAAGAGCACGTGGGATCATGTTGTGGCCCCGCTGAGCTCCATGTGCTGTGAACGGCCCCAGGACGGCCCAACAGTGAATATAATACCTTTTTACAGCGATATATTCAGCATCTGTGTTCAAAACTGATACACTTTTCTATCTTAAAACTCCTAATGTTTTTTTATCAGCTGCATCAGACTTCTCCACGCGAGAACTGCTCTGCTATCAGCCATACCAGTGTTGCGGTAAAAGATATTAGAACATACTCAAAGCTGTGTTTTGCTGCTCCTCTCCTCTTTGGGAACTCAGTTTTGGGTGGGTTGTTCAAACGCCAGCTCTCAGGTCCCCCATCTGCATGCGGGGAGCACAAAGGGAGCCCCCTTTGAAGGAGGAGGGGGCTGTGCCCTGCCAGCGGCGCTCCCCGAGCCTGGAGTTCTCCCTGTAACTCTCCAAAACTTCTTTTCTCACCACCAGAGAAAAGTGCTCAGGGCAGCTATTAAAGCGTAATCAATCAGTGTCAAATAAAAGTCATCAGAATATGACTAAGAGTCTGATTGCCTGTAACCAACATAATTAGACGGTGAGGATTTTCTTTCTCTTCCCTTTCTGCAAGAAGGCTAAAAGCCTCCAAAATTGGAGCTAATATCCCCTGTCTGGAGCGAGGTGAATTCACATTTGACCTATTGTTCAAATAAAAATTCTCCTCAAATCCAGCCCAGCCTGGCGACAGCTCTCACAGTGGGGGCTTCAGCACAGACCTATCCGGAGAACACTAAGAAAAAAATCTATAATCCCTGAAATTTGTTTCCATTTAGCATGTGTGATGGGGCAGGTTTCAAGGGTGACAGGACAGGAGGGAAGGTCTTCATCTCGCTCACTAATCACCGTCGTGTGAGCAGCCTTCATCCCGGCATCGGTGAGCATCGTGCTGGAAGCACTGGCTAAATAAAGCGACGTGTGGGTCGCTGGGGAGGTGAGGCGGGGTCAGGGAGGAGAGGGGGGACCCGCAGGCAGAGCCCCCTCCCTGTGGACCTGGTGAGTCTCCACTTGGGTAGGCTCAGCTGAGGACAACTGAGAGCCCTGTCTCCCTCCAGAGGACAAACAGCTCCTGCTGAGGGGGGTCCCTGGGGTGGATGGTGTTTCCTGGGATGGAGGGGGGTCCCTGGGGTGGATGGAGGGTCCTTGGGATGGATGGGGGGTCCTTGGGATGGATCCGGGGGTTTCCCTCTGTTTTCTGCAAAGAAAAAAGCCTTTACTAGGAAGCAAAGGATGATGCTTTAAGCACGACCCCAGGGTGCTGTGGCCGCTGGCCAGGCTCCATCCCCACCCTGGTGCAGCCCCTACCAAAGCCCTTCCCTTTGCGTCTCCGGTATCACCGAACCCGATTTCCTCCGGCTGACAAAAGTAGGCCGTGTTTCCATATTCCCTGTCACCCCTTATCTGTCTCCTCTCACTCTCCAAATCCTCTTTCCATTTATATTGGCTTTAATGAAGGGCTGGCGTCCCGCGGCGCCGCCTCCCGCACCCCGACACCAGCCCAGCCCCAGCCCCCAGGTACGGCTCCCACCCCACACTCGCGGGGGAGAAGCAGGAGTTTTCCTGCTGGTTCAGACACGCTCTCTGGCTGACGTTTAGGTGAGGTTTTTTTCCTCCAGCTATTTCTTTTTTATCAGATATTTCCTCCTGTCATCCTGCCTTTAAGGTGACCTGCAGAGGAAGCAAACAAATGAGGCTCTCATTATTTCACCCTTTTTTCCTTCGCTCCTTGAAATGTTTTATCGATCCATTTCTTCCTCACCTCATTTGTGCATGTTTTGGCATGGAGCTTGTTTGGGGGCCTTCCTGGTAGGAAAGGTCGGTTCTTTTCCTGATGTAATTCTGCTTCTGCTCAACCCCAGGGGCTGGCGGTAGCCGGGAGCTCCAGAGGAGCATCGTGGTGGATTCCCCTGGACCAGGGCTCCTTTTCCCAGGTCCAGGTGAGGTTGGGAGCCCCGGGGGGCGGGCGAGCATCTGAGCACACAGCCTGGACGGGCAGCCTTTGCCTCCGCTCTGCGGGATCAGTCCTCAGCTCTCTGGTCCTCAGCATCCCCCCAAAAAGTCCCCAACATCCCCCCAAAATGTCCTCAGCATCATCTTCAAAGGACTTCAGCGTCACCCTGAAAGGTCCTTGGTATCACCCCAAAAGTTGCTCTCCCCGGCCTGTGCCGAGCGTGGCCAGGCTGCCACCACCAGCCACCAAACCATCCAACCGCTCTGCTTCCCTAAGCACTGAGTAATTGAAAAAAACCAAACAGCGGAATAGAAGTGATTCCCACTTAGACGAAAGGACCTGCTGGAATTCGTGATGGGAAGGAGACATTCAACAGATGTGCATTAGCATAATGTGGAAATGGCGTGAAGCAGGGTGCTATTTTTCTCCCCAAGCCGTTTACAGTAAGTGGGGCCACCCCCCCCTCCCCCCAACCTTTGCTTCAGGTTTTCCCAGCGAAAAGGAAAGTCAGGATAAATAAACCCAAGAACGGCTGTGGCTGGAAGCCCCGGTCACACGAGCAGCGACCTTGCTCCCAGGGCTCTCCAGGTGCAAAACAGCCCAGTGTAAACTGGGAGAGGGTTCCTTTGAAGGTGGAGGAGGTGGGCAAGCAGAGCCGTGGCGGTGGAAGCCCTCCCCGGGGCACCCAGCCCCCCTGCTGCCGCCGCAGCCCCCCCCGCCCCCGGCTGCTGACATTTCTCCTCAGGCTCTGGCATTTATTTTAATCCGTCTTGGTTTTGCATTTCCCTCGCAGGATTAACGGGCGAAGCAGCGAGCCGTCGGCACATGGAGATGAGCTCACCCCGCACGGGAGTCCCTGCCCTCTGCCACCACCCGCGGGGCTAGAGGGGAAACTGAGGCAGCCTCGGGAAAGGGGTGCAAAGCCCCCCAAAAACCCTGCAGGGCAGTTTTTCCTGCCTTTTGAATGCTGGCAGAAGTTGTCTGTGGTTAAGGCTGTGCCTACCTTCAGATGGCATCCCTGGACTCGTCCCCAGCTGGGCTGTCGGGTCCTCCTGGGAGCAGCTCATGGGTGTGCTTCGGGCTGGAGGGCACACGTGTGTGCGCACACACGCTCAGACACGCCTGCACACACGCACACGTGCCCGGGGGCTGCAGTCCCCAGCCAGCTCGCATTGCAAAGCACGAGTCCCACAGCCACTCGCCGTCCCTGTCCGGGCACCACCTGGCAGAGAGACAGACAGATGGACAGACAGACAGGCCATCGTGCATTGCTCTCCGGGCACTGCCTGGGAGACAGATGGACAGATGGACCACCGCGCGTGCGGATGGATGGACAAACAGCGTCTGGCATCCCGCATCCTCCCGGCTGCACATCATCTGCCCGCAGGCTCCATCTTGTGGAAGATGTTCCCCCGAGGAGCCAGAGTGGGAAGATGCCCCTGGGCGAGGGTCCACTCGTGTGAGGGTCCACTCCTGTGAGGGTCCACTCGTGCCAGGGTCCCCATGGCACCCCCAGCGTGGCCGCAGGGCCCCGGGTGGGCCGGCACAGCCGGCACCCAGCCGGCAGTCCAGCTCCCAGGCTCTGCCTCCACGAGCTTCAGAACATGTTATGGCCCTGTGGAGTTAACCAGAGACATAAACGTGGTGCAACTTATTCCAACAGATGGAGGACAATTTTCCTCTCATCATTTACCCGGCACCCCCAACCCCTCCTCGCTGGTCCCCAGGCGACAGAGGACCGATGTGGGAGCAGGTGGATGACACCGTGCTCGTCCCCCCGCACTCCTACAGAGAGAATTTATCTCTCCCCGTTTAGGGGAATGTAGATTCAGCAAACAAGAGGAAGGAAGGGAAAGCGGTGGCGAGTCCCGCCGTGCTGTGCCGGGGAGCGATGCCGGCGTTTCCCGACACCGGTGGCTCCCCCAGCACCCCACGCCTTTCCCCTTTCCCTCCTCGTACCCCTCAGCGCCCGGCTGTGGGATAAACCCGGGCAGCTTTCATTCTGCTGGATGTTCTGCCTTCTTTGGGGTTTATTTACCATATAATGTGACACAGTAATTCCACTGTGTACAATTTAATGACACGTTAGGAAAGGATTAATCACTGGACGCAGCGCTCACGTCGGGCTCCTTTGCTGGGGTCTCCCAGCCCTGAGTCCCGGGTGATGTCCCTCCTCAGGGGCAAAGGTTCGGGGGGCAGCACCGCAGCACCGGGCAGGAGCACTGCCAGCACCCGCACCCCAAGTGTCCCGGGTCCCTTTGCAGCCCCGAGGCTGGGGACACGGCTGGAGGGACGCGGCCGGAGGGACGGCGCTTGGTAGGAAAACAGGATACGCAAACCTCTCAAGAGCACATCCAATTTCCACTCATTAAGCCATAATTTCGATCATTTTAATTACATAAAAGGCAGATAAATGGTGAGTATGCTCCTACTTGTGCCTTTTCTCTTAATTATTAGTCCTTTGCACGGGCCAGTTTGCAATGAATCAGCCTTTAAACAGTGTTCAATCGGAACATGCTCTGCTTTATTTGAATTATCTTGTTGGCCGATCATTCCCCAGAACATAATAAAACAAACATTAATTACTACTTCAGCGGGTGTAATCTTCTTGAAAGCACTCAATGCTACTCAAACGCCATTGTAGCCTCACGCTCCGCACTTTAAGGCGCGCGGGTAAATAAACTCCTCCGGCAGGTCGGAACACGGAGCAGAGCCCTCGCCTGCTGCTCCGAACGGGCGGCCTCGGAAAAGTTTGGAAGATGCGTGGATATGCCAAGGGAAACACCAAGCCTGGTGCCCAAAGAGGATAGAAGTTGTGGCGGCTCAGCAGGATGCAGTGGGATGGAGTGGGATGCAGCGGGATGCTGTGGGATGCAGCGGGATGCTGTGAGATGCTGTGGGACACAGCAGGATGCAGTGGGATGCTGTGGGATGCAGCAGGATGCAGTGGGATGCTGTGGGATGCAGCAGGATGCAGTGGGATGCAGCGGGATGCAGCGGGACGCTCAGACTGCAGCACACTGGGCTCNGGGATGCAGCGGGATGCTGTGAGATGCTGTGGGACACAGCAGGATGCAGTGGGATGCTGTGGGATGCAGCAGGATGCAGTGGGATGCTGTGGGATGCAGCAGGATGCAGTGGGATGCAGCGGGATGCAGCGGGACGCTCAGACTGCAGCACACTGGGCTCCCAGCACTAGGACGGGCTGGGCGCTGCCAGCAGCCACAGAAAGCGATGCCAACACTTGCGTTTGGGTTTGTACAGGGCTTATTCGGGTCCTGCCTCGGTTGATTTGGAACATTTCATGTACGTGTAAATGGCAACTCCTAATCTCCACTCAGTTTTCAATGGCATTTCCAAGGCTGTTGCTAAAATACTCTGGGCATGGGGCCTTGCCAGGGGATGAGGGAGAGCCAGGCGTTCGGCATGTGGGAACATCTGCTAAAACCTGAGCTGTCGGCTCGGGATGGGATGGCAGGACATGCCTTGGGGTCACCTGGCCAGCTCCTCACGGGTCCAGCAAGGCCAGATTGCTCCCTCCCTCCCCAGCTGGGGATGTGCACAGCTGGGGCCACTTAGCACCCCCCACCTCGCCTACAAAGGGCTGCTGCAAAGCCCAGGGGGGCTTTTGGGCTGGAAGGAGAGGTCTCTGGTGTGAAGGCTGCTCTGTTGGAGTCTCTCCTCCTGCTTAGCCTCCTTTCCTTTAGAAAATTCCTGCTTGGGAAAGTCTGCCCAGGAAAGCTGGTGGGGCTGCTGCAGACTCCGGTGTGGGTCCAGGCTTTGCAGCCCCAGGGCTTCCCTGCCCCCAGGAAAGCTCTTCCCACCAGCAGAGTGGTGAGAGAGCCAGGAAAGTACCGGCGTGGGGCAGTAAAGAGGATTCTCCAGGAGCAACGAGCTTCATGGAATGCATGTGAAGCCTCCTCACGGTCACCCCTGGGCAGCTCTGGAGACACGAGGTGAGTCGGGTTTTGGGCTCTCCCGACTGGGAGCACTGGTTTGAAGGTGGCTCAGGAGGCCTCGTGGTCTCAACTGCCAACACTGAGGTTTGAAGGTTTGGGGGGGTCCTATCCCCCTAGGGAAGATCTCTGGGGGTGCAGAGCGAAGGGAAAAGCAGGGCTGTGGCCGACAGCCATCATGATGCTGAGGGAGATCCAGGCAGCGCCGAGCCAGCTTCTGTAGCGTAACTGAAGGGGTCTGCTCTGTTGGGGACTTTCAAATGCAGAGGAGAGAGGAATAAATCTCAGTTCCCGGCACCCTTCTGCCACGCTGACTTAGAGCAAAGCAGTGCACACCTGCCTAATGAGGAGCAATACTTCTGGCAGTTGAGTTTCTTCCTCAAAGAGCTCGCTGGGGTGTCTCCCCACCGGTGTGTTCAAACACCCCCTGCCAAAGGACCCCCCTGTGCTCCTGCTCCCGTGGTCACCCTCCTGGTTCCTTTGTGTGTCATGGCTGGGGAAGTATCTGTATTGCTGTGTGTGGACGTAGCCTCTTCCCGCACCTCTGCCCTTGGGGTACGTCTCTCCTGGTCCCCCCGGTACCCCCAGGATGGGGATGGGGGCTGATTCTCACCAGCCTGCGTGGGGACCCAGTATTTGCCTCCGGCATTTCAGCTTGTCTGCAAGTAAGGAGGGATTTAGCCATGTTTTAGCTGGGGGAGGGAAGAGATGTGTCCAAAGGCAGGCAGCAGCGTGACATTTTTCCAGCCAGTGTAAGTTCAACATCATTAGACATTCCCCCTACACGTACCGAGGCACAGGGAAGTTTTGGCAAGGTCTTTCTCCGGTGGGGCTGCCTGCTCTGAAGCCGCTCCCCACCTCCCCCCCAGCTCCTCCACCTGCAGAAACCCAGCCCTTTGGGCTTTCTCATGGACTTACTCAAAGATTTAAAAATGAGGGCAATTTTCCTTGCCCATAGCCCCAGCGCCAGCTGCAGAGCGTTTCCAAGAGGATCTCTGCATTTCATTAGATGCAAAGCTTCTGTCTGAGAGAAATCAATTGCAGCCTGAATCTTAAAGACAAAAATCAATTGTAACTCCGCTCTCCAAGTGTGGGCTCATATGCATACATCGACTGAAGAGCTCGGGCAGCCTCTGGGTCTGAAGGGACCCTTATGGACTGTCGCGTTAGGCGTCTGCAAGAACAGAAAACAGATATGAATGCAAAGAGAGCCCGGGCTCTTCTTTGGGGCACGGTTGTTTAAGGAGATGGTTCTTGTCAGTGTGGGAATGTACCCCATCGTAGTGAGAAACCCATCCTCAGTGCGGGTTTCCATGGAGAGCTACATGGAATCAAAACTTACTCTGTGCGGGCATCCTCAGGTGTGCCTATGCAAGTACATGCGGAAAAGAAAATATCTTTGAGCTTCCTAAATATTCAATACTCTTACTTCTAAAGCCTGGGCTTGCGTCTGTGCAAGAAAAAAGGAATTTAAGTATGCTTTTAAATAAGGAAGTTGTTTCATGTCATGTTCTTAACATCCCACCCATCTCCAAAGGGCTGTGTGTTTCTTCCCCTTCAGTGTTTCCCCCAGGCAGGTGCCTGGGCAGGGGGTGACGGGGCACAGGGCAGCCGGGGAGAGCCCTGGTCCAGCCCCGGCATCCTGGGGGAGGAGGAGGAGATGCTGTGCAGATAGAGCCATATGTTGTCAAGTTAATAAAAGACCTTGGAAAGCATAAATCCTCTGGATGCTGGCTGCTAGCCCAGGTGCATAATTTCCTTGCCATCGGGGGGAGCAGGCAGCAGCTGTACAGCTCCTGGATTGTAAGCTAATGAAAAAGCCCACAATGAAACGCTCCATCCCCCAAGGACAGCGAGGGAACGCGGCACTCTCTGTCAGAGCCATTATTTGTGTTGGAGGAGAGCCTGGCAGGCTCCGGCAGAGCTTCCTCCCGATCCCCGGGCTGGGGAAAGGCTATTCCTGCTGCAAACCGGGGGTCTGGGGGGGCATGGCGAGCCAGGACCTGCCTGTGGCTGGGAGGGAGAGGACCTGCTCCTGAAAAAGAGGGAAAAGCCCATTTCCCTGCTGCAGGCAGCTGAGCTGTGAAACCCACTGCTGCGGAAATCAGAAGTTTGGGATGAGCTAGGTGGGATAAGTGTGGAGGGGAGGAAGCAGTGAGAGCTGAGGGACCCCAGGACCTTCACTCTGACCCGGTCGGTGCTTTATGGGGCAGCCCTGGGCCCTTCCAGCTGCCGGATTCATTCCCAGAAACTTTTTTTTTATCACTAAAATAAATTCTCAATGACCCACCTGAGGCTTAGAAGGAACAGGGAAGCTGCTGTGTGTGACTCAACCATCACGCAAAGCTATTTCCTTTCTCATTTGCAAACCTGAACATTCAGACATACACAAATTAATGAGTATTATTATGAGCCTCATTAAAAGAACTGTTCTTTAGGGGAAACCATCTTCCCCAATTCCAGGGCTGTGTTCTGTTTGCTCGGCTATTAATTGATGGCAAACTGTGAAATTCTCAATTTCGTTATGATTAACTTTGTGCCGCCTGTAACTTGCCGGCCGGACGCCTTCCCGGTGCGAGCAGGGATGGAATGGGAATGTTGGTGGAGGCAGAGCTGGTTCCCACACCCGACACTCGTCTGGGACCACGGGGACCGCGTCCTGCTCCGCTGACAGTCCCCCACCTCCCACACCGAGCGAAGTCACTCTGCTTCCCGCCGCTCAAGCAAAAATGTCAGACTTCTTAGGGAAATAAACATCACACTGGGATTTTTTTTTTCTCTCCTCATCCTCATGTGGATTGATCCAACACAAGTGTTCATCCTCGCCTTAAGTAGGGAACCGGCGCCGCATCTCAAAGCCTCATTTTGCCTTTTGCCATTAAATTATATTAAAAGGGCTTTCATGTTATCCCGTAAGTAGGTGCTTTTCATTCCAGCCACATCTCCTCCCGCACCACCAGCCTCCTCTCCTCAAAGCAAGAGCTTTCCTTGCATGTACAGAAAGGGAAGGCACCTCGGTTATTTCTCTCACGTGGATTTTAGGCACCTCAAAAACAGCAAGGTGTCATGACTGGAGTGACAACCTTTTTCCCGTGGGCCTGTGAACAAGTGTGATTGGCTCCCACGCCCTCCCTGCAGCCTGGGGTCCCCCCCCCTCCCATCCCCTGGGGACTGAGAACTCTCTCAGGGATGAGCTGAACCCCAGTGTGTCTGGAGACGCGCTCCCTTCCCGAGGTTGAGATGTGTGTTTTCTGCTGCCCGTCTCTAACAGAGGTGCTGCAAGCCGGGAGCTGGAGGTGGATCCTTCTAATCACAAGTCATCAGCAATTCTCCTCCTGGGAAAGGTGAAGGCCCTGGGGAAGCAGACACGCTGTGGAAGGGGCTGCTCCGGCCCTGCAGCTGTGCTGGATCTCCTTCAGACAGATTAATCTCCGTCTCAGAAACTGGGAGAAAAGGGCAGCTCCCCTGGCGTGCCCCCTGCAGTGTGCTGACCCCCCTCAAAACCATGCTGGGCCACTGAATGGTATCCCTGTTACCTGCTGGAGGACCAGGGGATGGTGTCACCTGGGGAACCAGGACCATCTCTGACAAAATCTGCACTTGAACTGCTGGAGGAGGAGGAGAAGGGATGGCGAGTTCATGACCCTGGCGGCGGAGACATCATCAAGCCAGCTTCACCAGTCCCTTCAATGCCCAAGGATCCACTAATTGGGAGCAATACTTGGAACGAGCCCCATTTGAAGTCTCAAACAGATTCTTCTTTTACAATGGATGAAAAAAACTCAATTTTCAAGAAGTGCATCAAGCCCTTAATTGGGATTTTAATTCCTAAATGGCAGCAGGTAGAGCAAACCTGGCTCCCCAGGCTAATGCATCCAGGTTATTAGAGAGCAGATGCCCCTGGAAGGGAGGAGGGGCGGCAGCGTTTGCATGGCAATGAGGCGTTCCACCAGCCCCCAGAACCAAAGTTGATTTTCTTTTGCATCTAAAAGCAGACATGAGTGGTACTTATTAATTTGAGTCCACCTCTGAATGCACTTAACGATTCAAGTCCAATTAGTTTTCAGAGTGCCCAGGTAGGAAGTAATCATTAAAAACATGTAAATTAAGTTACTGGGGAGCTTAATAGATTAGTCATTGACTTTCTAGCTTATGTTGGCTCTTAACCTTCAGCTTCAATTAATCACCAACAATTTCTCTGAACTGGCTACAAAAGGTTAGAGCCCAGAGGCTGCGGCATCGCCGAAACGCAGCCTGACCTTGGCGGGGGGCAGGCAGTGGGACCGGCGAGCGGAGCCCTCCCTTGGCATCTCCCTCGGGCACCGGCCTGGGGACCCCCTCTCCTTCCAGAAACAAAGACTTTGATTGCTGCAAGCGCTTCATTTGGGGGTAACGAGCTGCTGCCCCCAGGGGCGGGGGGGGTCCCTTCTGGATGGGGGCTGGCCCTGGGCATTCAGACCACCCCAGAGGTCCCGCGCCGCTGCTGGGTTCTGCCCACATCCAGAGCCACTTACTGCGTCCAGAAATGATCATTTTATTAACTTAGGAACAGCAATGTGTGTCTTGAGTGGGTGCCTCGGGGATGAACTACTTGTAAGCGCGGGTCTCCCTTATTCTCCCACCGACATCTCTTTTCCTGGCCTGTTTTCTCTCCATGTGTCACCACCGTGTTTCTCACCCTGCAATAACCGAGTCGCAGTTGCAACTGGAGTTAATAAGAGTTAATCTGAAATGTTTAGGAGACTCCTAATAGATCAGTAGGCATCTACTAGAAAGGTGGAGTCTCCTGGGGTGGCACAAACCTCTCTGTCTGTGACAGGGGAGCACCCACAGAGACCCTGCTCCCCCTGGGCATCCCCAGCCCGGCCACCATGGGCATGTGCTGCTACGGGCAGCAACTTTATCAAGGAGTGGAAAATGAAGGAAATATCTTCTAAAAAGATATCAGGCTGTGAGCATTTGAAAAAGCTATTTCTAAAATTGCAATTACCAGGAAAGAGAACAAATTACCACTTCAGGGACCGTCACACATGGAGAATCAGAGCTTTGGGAAATAATCAGAAGAATATATTCACAGAAGTGCATTATTTATATTGAAACATTTTAAAGTAAAGGTCACAAGGAGAAGCTGAAGATTAGTAAATAGGAAAATGCAAGGATCACTCTACTGCTGTAATGATTATGATCCATTTTGATTATGACTGCGTTAGTCAGCAAGACGCATAAGTCACCACTGAGCAGCGCCCAGGCACAGGCTTTTAGGAGTTAAGGGGATGATGGATCCTCCTGGACCCCTCGGCGGTGCCTCTGCTGGTCCCTGCTCTGTTGGCCTCGTCAGTAGGAGCTGCCAGGTCCCTCCTCCTCGAGCCCTTCGGGAAGCTTCACCTCCAAGAGCTGGATTCCCCATCTCTGCAGACCCTGGACATGGTTCCTAGAACCTCAGGGGTCCCACAGCTCCTGCCATGGCGGGTGACACACACAGACCCTGCATGCACCATCCTTCTGCCTCTGATCTCACCTCGCATCGAGGTCTTGGTGTTTATTGATGGTACCACCACATTTATGGAAAAATCCCGAGCAGGGAGAGCTTTTCTTCCCAAACCCAAGGGTGGGCATGTGTGAAACAGCACATCTGCTAATCACCTTTCCTTCCATGCCTTTCAGCAATGACTTCTTGTAAGACAGCCATCTCTTTTTCCTCCCCTTTTATTATCATAGATCATTTTTAATACTGCGCCAACCTGTCAAGCTTCTCCTGGCTCTGTCTGAGCTGCTACAAAGGCCTTAAAACAGATATACAGAGAGAGTTCTTCCTGGGAGGTGCAAAAGGGGCAGGAGATAACGGTCCTGGGCTGTGTCCTGGGGTGCCAAGGGCAGGTGAAAGTTGGGATCTCACAGCCCCTGCCCCCCCCCTCGTACATCCTCCATGGGATGGAGGAGCTGAGCTGGACCTCAGGGCCGACCCGGCTGCGCTCAGCTTTGCCAACAGCCCCCGGCTCCTCTCCGCCTCCCTCCCTGCTGAAGGAGCCCTGAGAAAATATTTGCCATTTATAAGCAGCGAAAATAGGATTGATTTACTGTAGCGACATCTCAAAGCATGAAGTGGCACTTTTACACTCGTATCACCCATTAGACATCTGAAGGCATCAGCACAGCCCATTTCATTTTTAAAGACGTACAAAATGCTCGGAGGAAGCCATTTGACATCCCCATTCTGGGAGCTATGATAGCGTGCTGAAAATAATACAAATGCATCACAACTCTTACGTCTACTCGTTTCGCTCCCCGTTTTCCCGTCGAGTTGTGTCAATATGCTGCTAAAGAGCTGGGAAGTGGTGCTCTGTAATTTTTCTATATGTCACAGCTGCTAAAGAAGCTGCACTTAAATCGAAGCGGCAGTCGTGTCCGCGTCTGGTGGGGGCTCCAGCCCCCCCGTGGTGGGAGCATCTTATGGAGGGTGTCGGAGCATCTTATGGGAGGTGCTGCATCTTCCATCAGAGCCGCTTCTGGAGACTTTGTGCCTGAGCAGCCTCTGCTGCCCAAGAGGAGGAGAAAAGCACTTTGGGTGAGGACTTTTCCTGCCCTTCCCTGAATCAGGGCTGTGGCAGCCCCTAAAATCACTGCCCTGCAGGAAGCATCCCACCCCTGTCCAAACCCGGAGCCCAAGGTACGTCACCCACGGCCTCGGCCACCCCAGGGACACCCCAGCTCCAGGGGGGCTATTCCTCACCCTCTGGCTCCAGGGCTTTTCTCCCCGGACCCAGCAGCAGCTCGGTGCTGGAAACACTCACAACTGTTAATGGTATTAATCTGTCACTGGGTGCCAGGGGGAAAGAGCCTGAGAGTGTTTCTGAGCAGTAATAGCTGCGCAACGAAGAGCGCCGGCCCTGATTTATTAACGAGGAGATTACACAGGTTCCTGGCGACTGACAAATGGCCCCAATTTTAGCCCCCCTTCTCCTCCCAATCAATACCTTTTAATCAAATCCAATCACACCAAATTGAATTAAGGAAAGTGTCCAAAGTAACCCCAAAGTGCTGGGGTGCTGGTCCCGGCACAGTCCGGCGCTGGGAGCTGTGGGAATGAACCAGGTCTGTGCTGCTGGTGAGAGGAGCCTGGGGCTCGGGCAGGGGAAGGAAATGGGGGGGTCAGGCTGCTACTCCGTCGCTGGTACAGGGAGTCCAGGGCATCCCCAAGTTTCCTTGCCTGAACTCCAGCGGTTTTCCTGACCGTACCCCAGACCTAGGGATGCTGAAGAGCCCACTTAATTACAAGGTTTCCTGTGGCCAAGGCTGCTTGGGAAAATCCCTTATACCACCCAGGATGTGTTGAAGCAATAGGAAACAAAAGGACTGAACATATATCTCTTTCTATACTATCATACAAAACTATGGTGCTGTTTCTCTGGTGTCCAACCTGGCACAAGCAAATCCAAGGAGCTGCATCCTTCTGCCATGCAGAAGGAGCTGGCAGCAAAGGAGGGGACCCCTCAACCTCTTCCCAAAGCTTTCCTCGGCCCCCCTGCAATCCAGGGGGGTGGCACCACTTACAAGAACTACCCTGGAATGTTTTTTACCGTCGCTGCTGTGCTGCTCTCGCACTTCCGTCGTGTTTGTGCAGTTTCCTTATTGTTCCTTGGGGTTTGCTCTATTTAGCTGCTCATGCTTCCACTAAGTTTTAGAGCTATTTCTGTGTATGAATTATTCTCTGACATAATTTTGCAGCACTGGTTATATTTAGAGAGCTCGTTCATTGGGTGAGGCTTTCTCATTTTCCGTTTCGTTGGGTGAACTCCTCTGATTTCTGTACTCCATATTTCAGGCTCCAGTTGATGTGCGTTAACTAATTACATTGTGGGATGCCAGATGAGGCCGAGCTCGTGCTTCCTCCGGTTTTTGTAGTGATATTTATTTGTGATAAGGCAGAAGGCAGCCGTGGAGAGACGCATCCCCCTGCGTGCGCATTACAACTGTATCAGCGTCCGCTAGATGAGCTATGAAAGGAGCCTCCACCATGAAAAGAGAAAAGCTGCTGCAGTGGGACCGGGATTACTTTATTGCACTCTCTGTCTATTAGGCTCTGCTCCCTGGCTGCTTTTCACTCGGCCAAGCGTGGCCCTCTCTGGGGGTGGCAGGATGGCTTTGTGGGTCAGCAGGAGCCTCCTGGTCTCCAGGGCGGGTTTCTCTGTCCATCCTCACCCAGCTGGATGCTTCCCCTCCATCTCCAGCTGCTTCTCATCCCCCGCCCCCTGCATGGGCTCTGGTTTCCCCAGCCACCTCTCTCACCTCGTTACCTTGATCTATTTTTAATGCTGCTCTTGTTTTCCCCTCCTCGTCCTTCTGCCTTCCATAAAATACTTGACTTTTCACAGCATAACTGACGTTTCACGAGGACTCCTCTTGCACATGCCCTGGTTGCCCCGATGGACAGCCAGTGGCTCGCGGGAGCATCTCGGCATCCCTGCCCCTGCCTCCCCAGCTGCTCGCCCGGCTCTGGCCACCACTGAGGTGTCCCCATGGGCCAACCGTGACCTTGGTCCTGTCACCCAGCGGTGGCCTCGGTGACCAGCCCCTCTCCTGGAGCTCCTCATCCGGGCCCAGCATCCCAGCACCGCCTTCGGAGACGATGGCTGGAGCCGCGCCAGCAGCGGCAGCTGGAGCCTGGCAGAATTAAAGTCTTAATTGCCTGTGATAATTAAAAATCTGAGGAAGTTTCCCCAAAGCACGAAGCTGTGTCCTGGCCTAATCCGAGCGTGCGCAGTTACGGGCGGCGGAAGGACGGCTCGCTTTTGCCTCCAAATCTGCCCAGCCACGGTTTGGGGATGTTTTGGGCTGTGTTTTTGGGCTCCTGAGGCAGACGGTGAGGGGAAGCTGCCCCAGCCCTTTTTCCAGGGAGGGGATTTGATCCCAGCCCTGGACGAGTGGTATCGTACAGGCGGCTTCTGCAAACTGCATCGGCATCCGACCAGCAGGTCCTGGGGAGCTGTGCTCGTTAAGAGCGGTGTCAGTCTGCAGCTAATTAATGGCTCTGTGGGGAGGGTGCCGTCGGGAAGCAGTGAGGGAGGGACAGGATGGTGACAGAGCTGTCCCCTTGCAGGGCTGGCTCCCTGCTCCCCGGCACACGCCAGCACCCGTCTGGGCCACCAGCGAGGGAGAGGATGCAGGAAAGGCTTTAATAACCATCTTTAGTCCTGTGCATGTGGTTAACTGCAGCTGCAGATTTATGGTTCCAATTAATCGTGCGAGTAAATTAGAGGCGCCCAGGTGAAACCGCAGCCAGAAGACATTTCCTACGTGCTTCTTCCCTTCCTTGGCGCTTGCCCATCCCTGCCCACCCCGTGGAGGGCAGGGCAGAGCTCCCTCCTCCTGCCCTGAGGGATGCTGGTGTTTGTCCCCAAAGGCTGATGCTGGTCCCTGGGGGGGGTCTGCCGGCCCCCAGCCCCGTCACCTCCCACACTGCTCCCAGCCTGGTGCTCTCCATTGCTGCCTGTCCCTCCTTCGCCACAGTCAGCTGTACCAGGGGCCAGGCATTCCCAAGACCAATCTAGGGGCTGATCCTGTCCCTGATCCTCCCAGGGCACCCCTGTGCTGCAAAACCCTCTCCACAGCCATCCTGGGAGGGGGTTGTCCCTTGTGCTGGGGGCTCATGGGGTCAGAGTGGTGTTTGCAGCAGCCCTGTGACCTCTCAGCTCTCCTCCCTCAGTCGAGACAAGTCCTGGCAGAGCATCGTGGATGCAGGAGGGCAACCTTGCAGCCCACGCTCCTGCGCCCCCGCTCCTCGCCGGCCCTGGAAGCCACGGCTGAGCCGCCGCTTCCCAGGAGAGAACTCCATCTTCCCTGCCGACAGCGCATCCCAACTCCCCGGCATCGCGCAAATCTCATCAAGCTCCCTCCTAACCTTTGCTCAAAGGTTGTGAGAAATGCCAGGGCCGTATTTCATAAGAAATACGAGTCCGAGCGGTCCCCGGCTCGTAAAGTCCCCGGCAGGAGGCTGAGGGGGGTGGTGGGGCTCTGCTGCCCACACGGGCATCACCCAGCCCCTGGCGGGTCCCACCGCAGCCACGTGGGGACGGCTCCTCCGGAAGACACCGACCCTCTGCGTCTCGCTGCGATGGATTAGGAGAGCCGGGCTCGCCTGCGCTGCCTTATCTGCCCAATAATTGAACGGAATAAGCTCTCTTATCTCACTGGTCCGGCTCTTCCCTGGCAACCCCCTTATCTCCCAGCCCTTGGAGATTGCTAGCAGCCGTAGAGCCTCTCATGAGGGTGCTGCATCCATCCTCTTCTACCAGCCTTGGGCATCCCAGCACAGTGGGGGGCATGGCCCCTCTTCTGCCCCTCAGCCTGCTGTTTGGGACATGGGTCCTGCCGGAGGGGCTGTCGGGAGGATGCTCCAGGGGTGGCAGTGGGAGCGAGGATGCTGCTGGGGCTGCGGGCAGGCAGGGAGCTGTGAGGGATTGTGAGGGATGCACAAAAACCTCATTTTTTCAGCAGGAAGAGCCCTGGAAAGGCAGCGAGGACCCTGCTGGAGTGCCCAGAGCACCAGGGTTTCTGCTGCTCCTACAACTCATTTTCCCGCACGCTGTGCTCTGCTCATTGCCCGGGTAGCATAGGGGAGAACTGACTCTGCCGCTGGCTCAGCTGCAGCTCGGGGGGCTGCTCAGGAGGGTGGGTGTCTCTCCGCTCGAGCGAAGGCAGAATTGGACTCTTGGAAAGAAATCCAGAGAACCAGAGCATCCTTTTTGTTACAGACCGACTCTTTGCTTCGCCTTTGATCAGCACCTTCCATTGCAGGCACCCCAGGCCCTGTCCATCGAGCACCTTCATGCAAAGATTGAGGGGGGAAATATTGACTATTTGGATTTCGTTATTTTATTATCGGTTATTGTTGATTGTAATGAGGAAATGGAGAATAAAAAGCAGCTGTGAGTGATTGCCACTAGATGGCAATGAAAATGTCACTGTCATTTGACACAGGCAGTGTGGCAGGGCTGGTGGCCTTGGGCTCTCTGGAGACACCCCAGCGAGCTCAGCCTTGGAGCACCCCAGTATCCCCACAGCCTCCTGCCCGTTCCCCAGCCCTCCTGGGGAACCCAACAAAGGGGGACAGAAACCCTTCTGCTCTTCATTTTGTCACCCAAAGCCTTGAAATCACTCCCGTACTATATGTGGTGCCAGAGCAAAGCTCTGCCGCAGCCGGAGCGGTCGGCTCTGGGCTTCATTTGCGATGTTCGGAGCCGACCCGCTCCGAGGAAAGCGCGTAATTGGGTCTCTTAGGTAAACTGCGCCGGATTGAAGGCGGCTGCAGCTGCACGGAGCTGATGGACCACTGAGGAGACATTAGCATGTGAAATGATGACCATTAACTTGATTAAAGAAAGGACACAACACTCATTTTTGTTCTTGTATCGGAGCCGCTTCTTCCCATGAATCGTTGGTTGGGGATTTTGATTTCCTTATGCCAGGAGACAAAACACCTCGGCAGCGATGGGTAATTGCTTACAGGCTGAGTTTTTCTAGGCTAACCTGATCTTGCCAGGGATTTGCTCTTAGCTCGAATGTGAGGAAGGATTTTCTTTAAGAGCAGGATGAAAAACACTGTCATATATTAGAAGCAGAATAAATGAGTTCTGAGCACTGGATTTACACAGGCTTTTCTTAAGTGATGGCTAACCTGAAAAAGCCATCCCCAGTCCCATCCGCAGGGATCCGAGGACCAGCGGCAGCGGGTGCGATCCTGCCCGCGCTGCTTCCTCCCGGGAAAGCGACTGTACGTGTGGGAAAAATGGTCTGGCATCCTCTAACCCGGGATAATGGCACAGGAAACTCCGCAGGTGGAAAACCTTCCCCTGGGGAGGGCTGGGAGGCACCCAGGACTCGCTGCCAGGGGCCGGGAGGGACAGCCCTGGGTCCCTGGAGAGGGGTATCTGGCAGCGCTGAGTGAGCACCACTGCCCCGTCCATCCCTCCATCCCTCCGCTGGCCCTGACGCCGGGTCAGCCGGGACGCCGCAGGAGCGGGCAGATGTGCTCCTAATTAGGATGCATCAAATCAGTTAAAGCTGAAGACAAAGAAAATTAGAGAAAATGAAGAGGAAATGAAACGGCTCGCGCAGATGCAGGAAAAATATTTTTAGTCCTTCTAAGTCCACGGCGTCTGTTGTTTTTGAAGAGTCCGTGCTGAATCCTCCCGGGACTTGCTTCCTTTCAAATGAGGTTGCCATCTCCCAGTGCTGCAATTAGCCATGTCCGCACAGCTTCTATTTAGTACAACCAAAGCACTTAATTTTCATTAAAAAGATGACATTGTGAGCAGTTATGAAGGACGGGCGGCAGCCACTGGTACCCGCGTTCCTGAGGACAGAGCGGGACACACAGATGCATAAATTATCAGGCTCCTTTTCCACTTTTCTGCTTCTCTGCAAAGAAGATTGACTCGATTGTAGGTGCCTCTCCTGATATCTCTTTTAAAATCCTATTTACATTTGTGTTAGATAATTCAGTATATCCATAAATTAGTGTTGAACAGCAGTTTGTTTTATGGAAGAGTTGAATAATCTCCACCTCATGCATATTCACGGTCCATCCCAGGATCCCCAGCAGAGGTAGGGGAGCCCGATGAGCCTTCGCAGGCAGGACCCCCTCCTCCTCCCGTACCCCTGATTTACTGCTGACCCGTCAGGGGCTGGGGCACTGCCCCAAAGCCAAAGCCAGAAGGAAATTAGTGGAGCTTGATTTTAGCTCTGTTTAAGGTGGGAGGTGATGGGGCTGCGAGCACCTCCCTCGGCATCTCACCGGGGCAAGACCTGCCCTGGCTCCAGGGGCACTTTGCTGCCCCGGTGCAAGCCATGGACACCGTGCTTCACATCCGACCCCATCCTGCCACCATGCACCATCGTAGCCAAACTTCTGCGGTGCCTTTTCTTGTTCCTGCCGAAGCATTGCTGGTTTTTAAAGTGTAAACCCCTGGCGCTGCTCCTGCCCAGGGTAGGGGGCAGTTGGTACCCGGCTGACTCAGCCATCACCGTGGCAACCGGCCAGCTCGGGGAGCATGGCATCTCACCCACCGAGGCCTCCCCGCACCACGCCGGGCGAAGGCAGCCATCCTCATCCCCTCCGACACCAGCCCCGGGATGGAAACCTCGCAGAGTGCTGAGAGGAAGAAAACAGGGATAAAATAGGGTCATTTTCATTTTTCAAGTTTTCCACGTTCATGAAAGCAAAGATTTGTGTGGCTGAGCCTGCAGACACACTGCTTCAAAGAGCAATTTTAATTGAAATGGTAATGATGAAAGTTTTGCAGCCAAAATTGAAATACACATTACAAGTATTCCCTCCTCCTGTAAAGCACAATAACAGGAAGGGCAATAACAAAAATAAGGGTCTTTCAGGAGAACCCTTTGGTCTCTGTCAGTGGGGCTTTGCTCAGTCCAGGGATTATCTTTTTCTCTGCAGCTTTTCTCGTGTCCTCACTCCGGGTATCTGGGCCGGTTGAGCGTCTCTACCATGTCCCCTCTGGCCACCCCGGGCCAGGTGCTGGCCGTGCTGTGTGCCATGCCGTGGCACTGACTCCCACAGATGTATTTTAGCACCATTTTAGCACCGTTCCTGCTCTGAAATCCATTGTGGGCAGTGGTGCTCAGAGCTGGGGCTCTGCCCAGTATCACCAGTGTAACAGTCTCCTGTGGGGTGCCGAGCAAAGTGCTGCCACCCCCTGATGCTCGGGGAGTCCCTCACCAGAGGCTGTGCCATAAGTGGCCTTTAAAGGGCAAAATTTAAGATGAGTTTGGAAAGGAGATGGCAGAGGTGCTGGAGCCTTGGTGGGTCCCTGCTGCTGAGCACAGGTCTCTCTGGGACAGACTGTGGGGCAGCCGCCTGCCCCAAGGGGGATCCCGGGGCTGCAGAAACACCTCCGAGGTTTGTGACATCACTTTGTTTTTCCTATCAAAGCCCCCAAAAATGGTAGAGGTGAGGAGGTGGAAGGAGAGCCTTCATCTCCCCCCAGGAGAGGAGCAAGGCAGCGAGGGTAGGCAAAGCCTGAGCTTGGGGAAAGGATCCCGAGCGGAATAGCTCTCGTCTGATTTTGATGAATAACCGTTGAAAACAGCAATGATTGCATTTCAGCAGGCTGGCACTCGGGGAGTTACAACTTTTTCTCTAATGAAAACAGAACTGACTGTTGGAGCCGATGGGCACTCAGGCAGGTCCTATGGGGGGGGCAGGCAGGGGATGCTGCTGGGGCGCAGGAGAGGGGTCTGGACGCTGCTGGACCCACCTGTGCTCCTGCAGAGCTGTGACTGTCTCCAGGGAATGCCCCTGGCTGGATGCAGCCTTCCGGCTGGCAGCGTCCCCCGGTGATGCCCAGCACCGCGCTGCCGTGGGGTGCAGATCTCTGGGTAATGTCAGGGAAACTTCCCTGGGCAAAGACCATCAAAAAAACCCACAAAAACCCCTTCTCGGTTCCAAAATGTTATATTCATGGCACATTCCCGTGTACCCTGTGGCTGTGCCCAGAGTGACGGCCGGATGAGACCACATGTAATGCTGATTACCCGGCGCCAGGCATTTGTACTTGTGCTACAAAGCTGGGAAAGAACAGAGCGGGATTTGATGGGAGGCCGTTACAGGAACATGTGTCTTTTAAGAGCTGAGAAGAACAGAAACGTGTCTTGATGGAGCTGCTGTTTTACTGCCAGGGAGCAGAGAGGGGCTGCACCGCAGGGTCACTGCCGGCACCGCGGGAGCAGAGGGTCTGTGCGGGGCTGCCATGGGGACCCTCTGCTCCGCCACAGGTTGTGCTGCCGTTGGATTTACCTCCCATCTGCCAGGTCAGCAGATGAAAGCGCTGAGTTTCCAGAGCAGGATGCTCTCCCCCAGGGGTGGGTTGGCTCCCAGCAGGGTCGGGATGGAGCCCCGAGGACATGCCCCCCGCTGGACTGCTGTTGGCTCCTGGCCCGAGCACAGGGACCTGGGGGGTGAAAAGCTCCCCCGCTCCTCAAACAGAAAATGAATGCTGGTTCCCCTCTCCTCGGCATTAATCTCTGTCCCTCCTGGGAAATTATGCCACGATAAATCTTTATTTCTCATGATGGCTTGCCAGCTTTAATAACAGTTTCGCTGGGGACAGGAGAAGCCGGAGCCAGAGCTCGGGCTGGAGGATGCTCCGTCCCCCTGCAAACACCGACGGGTCGGGACTGATTTATCCTCCTTCCCCAAGCCCTGTTTGTCCAGCTGTCGTATGGGGCCAAGTGAATAACTGTTTCCTCAGTAAATTTAGCCTCTTCTTAATCTTCAGGCATTCACGATTTTCTGGGATTTATTTCCTACCCAACTGGAGCTGGATGGCAATGGCGAGAGATGTAGGTTTTCAGACCCTCCTTGTGCAGGGGCGCCCACCCCGCTCTTGCACCCGCAAATGTGAGCAGAAGAGCTGATCCTCGCTGGGTGTGCTCCAGAGCATCCCGCACCACCGATCCTGGCATGGAGGCTGCCTGGGCCCCCCCCGACAGCGGGATGCAGGATGCTCTGCCGGGTAACCCAGCAAGACCGGTGTCCTGTCCTGCAGGTGGGAGAACACGTTGTGTTGCGGCACCCCGAAAGGGCTGCTCGGTTGCTTCGTTGGCTCGAATGTATGAATATTGCGGTGCCAGGGATTTTTATTGTTTCCTAACTCAATACAAACCATTTGTAGAGCTGCGTCTAAGAAAAATGGAATTTGTTCTTAGTTCCCACGGTATCCGACTGGCGAACGTGAATAATTGTGTTTTCCCTTATTTGTGGAAATAACTGAATGGCCAAATGCAATTACTTCTGGAAATTCTGCTGCCATGTAGTGACCAGCAGCAGCCCCTGAATCAGTTTTCTCCAAACCCAGGTGGCCGGTGCTCCTGGTGAGCATTGGGATGCTCAATGGCCAGCCTGTGCTCGGCCGTCCGGCTCCCCTCCTGCCCCTCTTCTCCGAGGAGGAGGATGGGTTGGGAATATACATTTATGCCCAATGAAAACACAACCCACAGATGAGGAAGAAGGCAGAAAGATGCTACGCAGGCAGAAAAGAGCCATTGCACCTCATCTCGGGGGCTGTGAGAGCCGGTGAGTGCATCCCACCGAGCCGGCACTGGGCTGGCAGGGTCTGCACTTCCCTTCCCATCTGCACAACAGCAGTTTGGGGGGAAATGCTGCCAAATAAGTAAACCCCAAAGTAGGGATGCTGGCCCCGCGACGGGGCTGTTTCCGCAGCCACCCATATGGTGCTCGTAATGGCTTAAAACACATCCTGTAATGGACAGAGAAAGACGAGCGTGGGGACTGGTTGTCCCAAGCTCCAGCCGGGGTTGCTGGGCTCGGGCTGGCAGCCGGGCACGGAACAGCTTTAGCCGGAGCGAGTGTCAAATATTTTAGCAGGGAGTTACTATAGAAACTATCTCAACTCTTCTTTCTGTGCAACCTCGTTGCTACTAATAAATAGCCTCATTATTTTGCAAAAAAGTGCTTTGGAAACCAGCAGCACCACAGTTCAGGCCGATACAAAATTAATGATCGAAAATAGTGGGGCCATTTTTTTCCTGCACCATAAAAAGCAGGGAGGCCGGGGCTTCCATTAGGGAGAGTTATGGCTCATTTCTTCGCTTTTGCTGTATTTATGTTTTATGTATTCAAAAGTGATTTCAGCCACTATCACAAATTACTAATTCCCACATTACATTAAAGGTCTGTGAACAGGAATGGCTCCTGCCTATCAAAATAAACCAGTCAGTTCCGTGCTGGCGGGGAACAGCCCCAGCTCTTCCCTGCTGCTTTCCTGCCTGGCCGGCTCGGGCGATGCTCCCAGGGGCTACCGGCCCAACCGATGCCGGAGGGACCACCAGTGCCCAAGGCGACGGCAGCCCTAATTTCCATGATGGATTTCTCGCTTCTCCGCTGCCCCAGTGGCCGCAGCCGCCTCCTCCTCCCTACCCAGCTACTTAAAACATATAATTTCCATTTCATTTCAAGCATGCTCTTCCCGGTGCTCGGAGCAGCCCAGGAGAGGACAGTTAAAAATAATAACAGGAATAACACAGGCCTCCAGAGAGAAGCTAAAACACACTTTGCTCTTTGTATATTAATAGGGCCTGTTGTTAATCACTTTTATTGCTGTTTCTCTCCCAGTTGGCAGAGTGCTCCGGCCACGCAGGGCTCAGGGTTGTGTTTGGGACAGAATAGGCTTTTAGGATCGGCACTGGGGTCTCAGATGTTTGTGGACATCAGTCCTCTGATGGACTGGATGTGGTCTCCATCCTGCTGTACACCCCCGAATCTCACTTAGAAAACCAATCCCTTGTCGATCCCTTCAGCACGGGAGACCCCCACAGGCCCCCCTGGGTCTGGGAGATCTGGTCTGACCCGGGGCCATGAGATCCAGCTGGTTTGTGCCATCTGGAAAACCTCTGGATTTGGGTATCAAGAACTGGAGCATTTTGCTCACGCAGCCAGGCTTCAAAAACCACCCGAATTACCTTAACTGCATGCAGCCGTACCCAGAGTTCAGCCGTGACTCACTCTGCTGAGTGAAAAGGGAGCGATTTTAGGGGAAATCTCGGCAGCCGGCTCTCAGCCCCTGTACTTTTCCGACAGACAGCTCTCGCTCTGCAAAACCTTCCAGGAGAAGCGTCGCGTTTTGCTCTGCACGATTTGCGCTGCTCTGCCCGGAGCCGCCCAGCTCTGACGCTGCAAAATTGAGGGTTGTAATTCAGGGATCCCGGAGGAGAATATTGCCCAGGAGAAGATGAGCTCGATATTTACCTCAGGGGAGGGTGGAAGCTGATAGTCCCCACAATAAACCATCGCCGTGTAGCCCCCTGCAGTGCCCGCAGGCATCTCAACCACCCTACCCGCTTGTGAAACCTTCTGCAGCCACGGTTTTCTCTCCTTCTGCCTGGTAAAAACCGGACATCATTGTTTATATTCTCATGCCACGTCTCTATATGTAGGCATTTTTGTAAAGATCCGAGAGCAAACTAGAATTGATCGCACTGGTTTGCCCCTGGCATGAATCACCACGTACAAATAGGAAATACTGCTCTGCGCGGCTCCTCTTGGAGATCACGTTAATGACTTTGCATGGTGCAGGCCCAACATCTCGATGGGAGGCAGCCAGGCATCAGAGAAAATGATGGGGAATATAATGAATCATTTGTCTTCCCTGTGGAAGGAAGAGTGGCAGCAGAAAAAACAGACCCTTAACTCTTCAACAACCGGCGGCGGCTGCTGCTGGTGTTCCCAGGGTCCCCGATGGACTGGGAGAAGGGGGGGGAAGGAGCAGGGGAGACAGAGGAGAGAGGACATTACCATGCTGGCATGTTTTCAGTATTTAAAATGGATGCAGGCTTGCTCTCCAGAAGAAGCTGGATGTCAGCAATTGCTTATTTTGCTGTTAACAATACAGGACTGTATGTGGAAAGGGATTTAACTTTCTCCATAACGGTAGTAAAGTGGCTTTGGCTGAGTGTGCAGCATCCTTCATCCCAGGTCCTGGGAGGCCCCTGGGGACCTGTGCCTCCAGCACGGGCTGGAAGGAGCCGCATCTGCTGGGAGACAAGTGAGAACTGAAGGGGAGGAAAAGCCCAGCCCCTGTCCCCATCGCTGCCTCTCCCCAGCCTGGCTCTGGGAAGCCACTGCCTTGTGCATTCATAGAATCATAGAATCATAGAATCGTCTGGGTTGGAAGAGACCCTTGGGATCATCAAGTCCACCCATCCACCCTACTCTACAAAGTTCTCCCCTACACTGTATCCCCCAACACCACATCTAAAAGTCCCTTAAACACATCCAGAGATGGTGACTCAACCCTCTCCCTGGGCAGCCTGTTCCAGTCTCTGACCACTCTTTCTGTGAAAAATTCTTTCCTAATGTTCAGTCTAAACCCACCCTGTTGGAGCTTGAAGCCATTCCCTCTCGTTCTGTCGTTAATTAGCTGTGAGAAGAGACCAGCACCATTGATGCCATGGGCTTCGTTGCCCAGCTTTTGGGCTTCATTGCCCCACGGGATGTCCCTGCCTGCTGCTGCCCACCCTGCCTGCTCGCCGTTCTGCCACCACACCGGGCACACGGGGTGGGTTTGACAACAGCTTCAGAGCCTCAGACACGCGAATCGGGTCGTTGCCAACAGGAAAGGGCAGGAGCCTTAAAAGCCTTGCACTTAGGGACGCGGTGACATGCAGCTAAATGAGACCAGCGTCTGCTCGGCGTGCTCAGCACCAGCCCCCTAATTACTGCTGGTGAAAGAGTGATTTTAACACAGCGGCACCGGGAGCTTCATTACATGGGGTCTGACCTTTCCGTTATTGGACAATAAAAGTGAAAGGCGCAGGTGAAAGAAAGATGGTGTGGGGCGGGCGAAGGTGACGCCTCTGGCCAACCTGAGAGCCCTCGTGACGGAGGATGACGGGGTCCGAGGAGGCGAGAGGGGGGGTGAACAATCCCAAATCAGACAGTAAAATTACATTATCAGATCTGCAAGAAGTTCTCCATTTGCAGTAATATATTCGCACATTTTTGTAAGCGGTGCTTTTCGAACAGCGGGGGAAGCGCGGAGCACGGGGAGCCGCACTGTCAGCCGTGACCACCGACAAAGGACTTTGGGCTAATTAGGGCATGGAGGGGCTTCCCCAAAGGCAGACCCCAGGCAGGGCTGGCTGGTCCCCCCCCCTCACCCCCCCTGCACAGGGAGTGAGCGTGGGGAGGGGACACGCTGCAACAGAACAGTCCTCCTTTCACTTAAATTAAAAATACGGCACAAAAATCTGTCAGGATTTCACTTGCTACCAATTAAACTGATCCAGGGGAGGGAGAGCCTGAAGGGAGTCCGTGCCAAATAGTGTGTCTGAGCTCCTGAAACGGGGAGGGGGGGGTTCTTGCTGTGACCTGGATAGGCAGAGAAGGGAATGATTTACCTGGTTGCGGGGGCTTGTGTTTGCAGAACAAGCACCCAGAGGATGCTTTCGGGGTCACTCCTGAATCCTCGCTGCAGGTTCGGGGGTTTTGGTGACAGCCACCCGCCGGCACTGGGGAGGACCGGGCTGTCGGGGCTGCAAACTTTCCAAGGGTGCCCTGAACTGCTGTCGGCTGGGAATAAATTACCAGCTCCCATTTAATCAACTCTGCTCGTTGCTTCCCGTTGAGTGAATTAAAAAGCTTTCAGCAGCACATACAAATTGCAGTCCAAACTCGCGACTGATAAATGTTCCTTTTGAACTTTAGCACAATAGGGGAGCTGATTAAACTTTTAACATTTTTAATCATATAATTTATTTAAAATGTATTAGCTGAAAGAAAAGAAAGCAGAAGACTTTTTTGTTATTTTCTTAAGAGGGGTTGATGTTGAGGATAGATAAGGCTGTGCTGCGAGCTTGGTTCACATTCAACTCGAGACCCGCAACTTGGGCTGAAATTGCCAACTTTCAGTGAAACCTGGGACTCTGCAGGCAAATTTCCCTGGCAGCTTGGCAGCGTTCACCCCCCGCCGGTGGGTCCCACGGAGCGGAGCCAGTGGCTCTGTGATCACGGATTTGCACGGCTCCTCTTTAATCCCGGCTCCTCAGATCCTCAGTCGGAGTTTGAAGGCAACAGCATCCTCCCCGAGCAGCAAATCTCGGGGCAGGGCCCTGACGGCAGCGATGTGCCTCACGAGGCAGAATGGAAGTGACGGCTCCCCTGTCTCTCTCGATTAAGGAATTAAAGTTGTTTCCCTGATAAACCACTCAAAAAGAGAAATAATCAATCTCAAGCAATTTCATTAATGCAGACATGATCATCTTTTTTTTTTTTTTTCCTCTTCAATAAAGCGCGACTTGTCTGCCTGAAACCCAGTTCTGCATTTTAACTGGGCTCATGCTGGGATGAGTAAGCCACAGTCACCCTTGAAGCCTGACAGCACGACTAATATTTGCAATTTAAATAGGGCAACTGCTTGCGGAGCGTGAAACGAACATTACACAGCAAACCACTGCCCGGCGCCGCTCCCGGTGCCGTACGGACGGGTCTCGTAGCCCCCGCACGTCCCAAGCGGAATTCGCACGGAACAGCACAGCATAGCCAGGCATTACAGCCCAGCGAGCTCGCCCTGATTATTGTTATTAGCATAATTACCAAAGGAATTAGTAACGATAAACCCTCGAGAGCACTGGAGGCTAAAGAGGGGTCTGACACGCTGCGATGCTGGGAAGGGGTTTCCTGGCTGGGAGCCGTAGGATGTTTACCCGGCACGGCACTGCGAGGGCGGCGAGGGCACGGGGCGACGGGCACGGGAAATACTCGCCGGGCGCCCGGAGCAGGGGCTCGGGGCTGCCATCGCACCGACGGGCACCAGAGACATTCTGTTCACAGGGCTGAAAACCAG
>VXAK01010980.1:287-14137 GCA_013399435.1 Arenaria interpres
TCAATTGTCTTGCAAATTATTTTTGAATCATCATGCTAAAATTTACAGATCGATACAAAAATCACAATGAGATAAATTATACATGCTGTGCTTACCTGAAGAACATATTTTTTAAGTTCATCCCCATCCAAAGACTTATATCTAGACTCAGAGAAAGTACTGATAAGGTGAGGGTGTGAGCCAGTAGTTCGGAAAATGACCCAGGAATCACAACAGATGATCAAAAGAAACTGAGTCCCCAGTCTGATGCAAGACAGTGGCGTAATTCCTGAGTACTTACACCTGCCAATAGCAAAATGAGGTAGGAAGATGGAATTACCTCAGAACTGCAGTGACAGTGACTCAAGTCTTACTTCACCACTGCTTCCCATCCTTGTCTTTTCACAAAGGATACTGAAAACCACGAAAAGGGCTCTGGGAAAAATTTCAAGAAGGAGTTAATGTTCAGAAAACATGAGAATAAAGAGGCCAAAAAAACTCAGTCCACTAATTTTCAAATATTGTTTATCAAGCATAAGATTAAAAAATATGATCTTCATCCATTAAGAAGAGGTAGCTGGTTTTATGTAGCTCTTCATCTGAAAAGGTAAAAACACTGAACCTGAGATAGACAAACACATATTAGAAATAATACCCTTTTGTTTAACAAAAAAGAATAATTAATCACTGGAACATTTAGGGAAAGAGCAAAGTATCAGCATCTTGGTTTTAAATAAAAGGACGCATTTATACACAATCCATGGTCATTCAACCCAAATTTGTGACTGTGATATTGAAATGTTGCGACAAAATTCTCTACTCCGTAAAGCTTACACTCTTGGAGTCCATTAATTGCTTTTGGTCATTCTGCTTCAGTGACAACACTCCTCTATTTTTTTCTGTTAATGACTCTTGAATATATCAGGGACACAGTGGATCTCTACAAGGCAGCAATGCATCTAACGCTAGGTACTGCATCAGGGCACTGGAAACCCAGAGTCCATGTGTACACTGATCTACTCATTTCATCCTTTTGGACCTTCCCTTTTCCTCCCACCTCCTTTCCATCCTGCTCAGTTAGATCATTAACTTTGATGACAAAAATACATAAAGTACGAACAAAACCATTAAAAAAGTTTCCAACCTCATTTTCTTTTGTTTCTCTAGTATTAGAGGTTCATGTTTAGACACCGAAATATGACCTGCAGGTGTTCATGTTTCTGATAATCAAACCCAGGATATTTACATTTCCACACACCTTTTCTATCAGTCAAAGTCTGTAAAGATTTAGCTGTCCTAAATATTGAGTTTCACCATTTATTCTTTTTTGTTATATATCTATCTATATTTATGTACACGAAGCCCCCTCCTTTCTTCTTTTGATTGTGTCATCTTAAATATCTCCCCAGTTTCTTCCCTGCTTGGTTTTCTCTGAAAGCCCAGAGCCTCTGACAACAGCTTGATGAACATTTACAAATCCACTTAGTATTGCTGAACAAGGGGATATTTTCTTAAAAAAATAATATAGCCTTTGAGGGACTAATTTTAAAATGAGGAAACCTGATAAAAATTTGGGGATTTTTTTCTGCCTCCTCTATGTTTAATGTGGTGGTAGACATCACAGTGCATTTTTCTGTGTGATAAACACTGACTTTCGAACAGCCCCACAATTGAATATCCCTTAGTTTCTGCACCTAAATCATCCAACCTGCACCTCTATCTGTAACACCTAGGTATTTCTTTCTCAGCATCACGTCTAACTGCATTAAAAGGCTTCAGACATGTTTGTTGGTTTACAACTGCATTTTCAATGGTTCCCTCAGTAATAATTGTTCACATTCTTAATGTCTGTGAAGACCATATGACTGCTGCTATCATCACTGTGGAAAGTTCCGGTTGTAAAAGGGAATTAAATTTCATTGGTGACTTGAAAAAATTGCATGAGATACCTTAAAATGCCTTGTTTTAACTATGTGTCTGTGTCAATGTGCCAGAAGACACGAAGTTAGGTAGCAAGCTGTTGGTGATTAAAAATGGATTCATACAGTTTGCGGTTTAACACTTGATAGAACTGAATTTGAAACACTTTTAGCCACAGTTTTGCTGATGTTTTTAATTGTGAAGGTAGCTATCTTGCTATTGAGCTTTTTTTCATTTAGCTGTGAAAGAACATTTTTTCAGTACCTTTTTAACACTCTGAAAGTGTCTCTGCAGCCACAAGTAATATTAAATAAGTCCAAATAAGAAAAGTTTTTCAGTTTCCATGGAAAACTTTTCTTGATTGCCCATTCCACTTGGGGATGAACCCAAGCATGTTCCCCTGCCTTCAAACTGGAGAAATGAGAAAATCAAATAGACTCGTTCTCATTCAGGACAGACATAAATGTTATGTCAATGGGTGTGGGAAAGGGGAAGCTTATTCCTTGTCTCAGATTTGAAAGCACAAGTCACATAATGTAAAATTAGGGGAGCACAGCCCATCCTTCCTTTGCAATCCTGGTTCTGGTCTTCCTCACCTCAGAGTGACTGAAAACACAATATTTTGGCCGCTCATCTGAGAGAAAAGGCTAGGATGCAAATATTTGCACTTTTTCTTCTTTTTTTACCTTTTTCCCCCCGCACAATCACCTTTATTGAAGCACATCTATTTTTTTTTTTTTTTGCGCAGACTTTTGGTTTTGAGCAGTTGATGTATTTGTGACAGAAAGCTATCTTACCAGAAAAATTCCTACCAACTCCAATATTGATCTTTTGGAGTCTAGTAGCAGGACTCTAATTCTATCAGGAATTCCATCAGCAAATGTAAAAGTAGAGAGTTCAAGGCATGTATTTTCAAATGTTTTCTCTAATTTGAGAAAGAGAATTCACATCTCCTGTCGCCTTTTGCCTTGCTTCTACAAATAAGCCAGATATCTTTCTTCTTGCTTGAAAATGTCATTATGCTTGTTCCTTCAGCTGCCATAAGCCGGAAGAGCGGAACATTTCTATATCTTGTAAAAGAACATATAAATTTTGCTATTTGAGTCTCTGCCTGCTTCTAAGTAATCATTATATGTGATTAAGTATCGTAACTATTGTTGCATTAAGATAAAATAACAACTTTTATATGTAAAAGGGCAGGTGAGTCTTTCTGCTTAAGCTTCCCCAACTATAAATGTAGAGCATAAGAGCTAAGGTGCAATTATTATAATGACAGAAAAATGCATTACTGCAGTATCGTTTTCAGTGTGCAGGAGGGGTGACAGGATGGGTAGCACAGGTACGTCGTAGGGATAGATGTCCAAATGTTCACAACTGCGTGTCCTCAGTACCCTCACCTTTACATGACAATAGAAATTGTAATATAAATAGATTTATTATCACTCAGAAACATTTATTTTTAACTCATGATTTCTTAGCATCCACTGCTCTAGATTCCTGCAGCTACAGTCATGTAGTTTATAAAACCCTGCCCTGCTGAGAAACGTAGCTTCAAAAAGAAAATGAATTACTCTTCCAATCATCAAGATAGGTTTTTCCAGTAAAACAATTATTTTCCTTCCTTTTGCCCAGCCTCTGAGTGCCTTTTCTGCTTGGTGCCCGTTACCAGACTGTGCCATTCTTTGCAATGAATATTGAGTAAAAATTGCAATGTCATCGACTGGCTCCATTGTAAAATTTGTGTCTAATGTTGAAAAGTTTCACCCCGTTCAGCTAAGGGATTAATGGCTGAAACATGGAAAATGGTGTATGTAATGAGTAGAAGATTGGAAGAAACAGTTAGTTACGAGAGAAGAGAAAGAAATAATAACATTTTAAACTTGTTCTCTTCTGAAGCTAAATTGGATGGTGTCTGTGTGTGTATACTTGTAAACAAATGGCTGCGTATCCCCCTACGTGACTATCACTGCTCTGTTCACTAGATCTGCCAGTTATTGTCACTATTTCAGAGAAGAGAAAAGTGGAGGAATTTGCACCAGACCTCTGTGTTCAGAGGTTGAGAGAGTCCTGACTTGTTGCTACAGGCCGGGGGCAGAGTGGCTGGAGCTGCCTGGCAGAAAAGGACCTGGGGGTGTTGGTGGACTGTGGGCTGAACATGAGCCAGCAGCGTGCCCAGGTGGCCAAGAAGGCCACCAGCATCCTGGCCTGTGTCAGGAACAGCGTGGCCAGCAGGAGCAGGGCAGCGATGGTGCCTCTGGACTGGGCACTGGTGACGCCTCACCTCGAGGGCTGGGTTCAGTTCTGNTTGGGTTGGGGTTTCGTTTTGGAGGGTTTTTTTGGTGTGTGTATGGTTGGACTCGATGATCTCAAAGGTCCCTTCCAGCCACAAAGATCCTGTGATTCTGTGATTCTATTGCAGTGAGGTACCTTAATAGAGAAAGGATCACAAGGTCACAACTGAAAATTGCCCTCTGAATAAACTCTGGAGTTTCTCTGCCCCTACAGTGGCAGGATTGCTCACAGTTTTTCCTAGACTTGCAAGAAAAACCACTGTAGTGGCCTTTTTTTCACGGCTGTGGGATGCCATATCCCCTAACAGGCTGTCTGTAGTTTGCCCAACAACTTGATGCCTGTCTACCTGGGCTAGTGCTCACTGCTTTCCTTTTTTGATTGGCTTTCTAAACAGAGTACAAAATATAACTTTATGACAAGGCTTATTTTGAATAATTTATTTAAAAAATAAAAACTGATTTTTTTAAATGAATGATTTAAATAAATTTGCTTTGAAAAAATTTTTTGGCTTCAGATTTTCAACAAAACTATTTATATGGTAAAATAGCGGGGGTTATTTCTTAAGGGTATATTATGACAAATTGGAATTTTTAACCAGCTCCAGCATACACCTCTATGGATTAAATAAAATTCCTGGAAGGCTTCACCATGCTTTTTTACTCTGATCTGGTATACCTTCTCACTCAAAGTATTCTCAGAAACGATGCTGTACATTCAAATGAACCCATCATAATTTCAGTGAATACCAAAGCAATTAATAATGATTAAACACTTACATTAAATGTCATTCTCTGTATTTCAGTTAGAAAAGAATTTCTGGCATCTATTTTTATTTGAAGAGAGTCACATTGCCCACAGAAAATTTCAAGTGCGTACTCAAAAGTTTAGCAATTAGCATAGATCAGAAGGCCAGGAACAGAACAGACAGCGAGAAGCGGTTTGGAGTTTTGGTTATTTTATGGGAGGCATGTGCCTTCTCAAGCTGTTTCTTTCCTGGAATCAAAATGAGAATCAACATGCCAAAATAATTATTTCCAGCTCTTTTTTTTTTTTCTGAAGAGAAGAGATGGGAGAGGTTTCTTTGTTGTTTTCTCACATTTGGTTACGAAAACCTGGAGTGGAAGTTTTGAGTTACACCCACCTTCCCAGGGTCTTTTGAAAGTCCTGAGGTGTTAAAAAAGTTTTTTTTTCTGTTTAGTTTGTCACAGTGGACCTTTCAGCTGTCACTTACTTCTGAACCAGACTGCAGGTTCAGAATGGAGGCCCCCTCACCCGGTTTCCTTTGTGGTCACACATTTCTTTATATACACAGGCACTAATAGTTGCGGGGGGTGGGGAACAGAGACAATCAGAGCAGTTTCATGTGTCTCTTGTCATATAAAATACAATAAACCTTGTAGTGGGGTTGAAAAGAAGGTGAAGATATAAGCATCCTCCAGGGACAGTTTGTCATTGATTTATGACAAAATCTTCTCCAAAAAATCAAATTGCAATGGTTTCCATTTCACATTTTGCAGGTCCCACCATTATAGCAGCCTCGTCACCTTTCAAAGGACAAGGGGTAAAAGAGTGGTAAGTTGAATGCTTGTGCAGCAGTTCAATATATCTAACCATAGACTCTTGAAATTATTCCCCTTTTCTGGCCTGATTGTGGACTAGATGACATGCAATTTCTGAACTTGTAATAAGATTCAGCAGTTCTAATAAAAGTAAATTATTTATCACTCACTGCCCCCTTTATAGGCTGGATGGTGTTTATAACTGTATTACTCTTTCACCACACAGGACAGAGTCTCCCTCACTAAAAAGGAAGAAAACACAGCCCCTGACTGACAGGGTGTGGAACAGATGGGCAAACGAATAGTGCAACTTCATCTTGGTCACTTCTTGCGTGGTGGCCTTTATGAAGGAAGAAACACACTTTTCTCCCCTGCTTTTTCTCAGGGTATAGCAAAGTGACATCGATCTGCCACGACCGCGATATCAGTTTGGTTAGCAGGCACAAAACAACCTTAAGTAAAAGGGCAGAGCAGCTTGAGAAATGTTGGTTGTTAGTCGTCGGTAACAACCCGACGGAGAAGCCCTGGAGTGGTTCACATCACAGACTGCCTGCTAAGTGGTCTTCGGGGAGGCTCTTCTGCATCCAGTCCCCCCCGAGAGAAGTACGAAGGGGAGTAGACTGGAGATCGATGTAGGCGCCTTGCTCGGGATATTAACTACCCCACCTTCGCTTCTGACTCTCTGCCGCATGACAAGTCTATCCCCAGAGGGGCAGAGGGTTCTGCTGGGGTCTGTAGCAAAGTCTGTTGGAAGCAGGAGAATTGACATTTTGCTGATTATCTCGGCTGCTTTGACATCTCACAGGCAGTACAAATGATCACTTATGTAAAGGTTATTTGAATAAAGGTAACATCCCTTGGTGTGACTTAGCTCTGAAAACGTTCCAGTTCCCTTTAGGTGTCCCTCTGAGATTTCTAGGCTCCTAAAATGTGCACGTATTTCTAATTTGCCTGTAGGCTAAGAAAAAACTGGAATCTGAAGCCTGCAGAGCTTGTCTGAACTGGCAGAGTATGCTGAAACTGAGGCTTATTAAAAAAAAAAAAAGCTCTTCCAGGGCTACAAACAAGACATGACAAAAAAACTCACTTGTGACATTTCTGTCTCAGGGAGCTCCTTTTAGTAAAAGTATCAAAGCAAGGGTGGGAGCAGCTGGGATGGATGCTGCTGCCCAGAGAGCTGCTGGATTTGGTCTGTGGTGGGGAGCGTTCCAGCACAGCCCGAGGGCTGTCCCCCCGACCCCCAGCAGCATGGGGAGGGCTCCTCCAGTGGCAGTGGGAAGGTGTCCCCCCTTCTTGGGAGCGTGGGATTTGAGAGAAGTCGTCACACAGCTTGAGCTCTCATTTAGCTTCCGAGTCTTTGCGAGCCCTTGGATCACACTCACAGGGTTTTCTTGGAAGCTCCCCTTAAGGCTAGAGCTGTTGCGGAGGGAGAGATGTGCCGGTTTGTTTTGGTTTTGAAACCAACATCGAACATTTTTAGATGAAACTATTTAACTTGAGGAGTGAAGCTTTAAGAAGCACCATCACATATTGCGAAGGGCTCATGATATTTCCATTCTATGATTCTATGATGTGGCCTGGACACTCATTCTCCATCCCTCCAGTTGTGGGGGAGCCTGAGATGGTGGCATGGCAGAGATAACTTCTGCCAGAATCCCTTCTAGAAAGGGAAAAGCCCTTGTCCTGATGCCCTAAACCAAACCTGCCATGTGCTTTCAGAGCTCTCCTGGAGACCTGTGCAATTAGACCCTGCATCTGCATGCCCATGTAGGCATTTTCTTCATTAACTGTATAGTTAACTATATCTAATTAGTGTAAACAGATGTATCTGAAACATGCAAAAATCTGCCATGGAAAATTGCAAGCATAATTTTAGATATAGCTTTCCTTCATGTCTGAAAAATTCTCAGATACTTTATTGCACTGGTGGATAATGTTAGATCGTAAGCCAAAACGCAGTTACCCAAGGTTAGTGAAAATGGCAGGCATCTGTAGGTGAGTAGGACATTCTGTTTCTCTGAGTACTTGTCCTGAGCTCTGAATTAATCTTGTGCAAAATCATTTTGAAAAGATCAAATCTGGGATCCATCTCAGCACTGCTGCGTTGTGCAGTTCAGAACTCTTAGTTCTGAGTTCTGTGACAAACTGGAGCTACAGGAAAGAGGCCCTGGCCACCTTATTTGCAGAAACGGGCTGACTTCCTTTCTAATTATGCTTTGGTTGTACTTCCAGGCTCAAGAGGGGTCATGTACATGGTGCAAATGTGGGCTCACGTGTTAATTTACAAAATATCCAATAAAATGGTATCACACATAAAATCATGTGAAGGTCACGCAGTAGTTACATGGACATATTTCTTACCGTTCCTTTCAAAAAGAGCTTCTGCTGTGATGTCAGGGTCTCACCAAACATACTGAAAAAATGTTCACATTTGTACATTCTGTGCAATGTAGCTCAAAGGCTTTGTACCTGAGTCGGAATACTTCTTAGGAGGCTTTTCTTATTAGGCCATGGACCAGAAATCCTGATCTACCATAAAGACTATAAAACTTGAGCCTCCTGCTGTTGCACAGAGAAATTTTCGTGGTTCTGGAAGTGGTGACAAGATTTCCATCAGAAAGGCCCAAAACTTCAATCATCTTTCACAAGAGAAGATCTACACTCTCTACTGACACTGAAAAGCTAAAATACATTTGAGTGTGGGGAAGAGAACTGGTGATTTTTTTCTCTGTATTCTAGTTGCAAAGTTGTGCTAGAGCTCTTTTTTAAAATGAAAATGCTGTACCATAAGTACATTAAGAGCATGAACTGATGCCAAGCTATAGCAGACATCTGGAATTGCCTGTTGGATTCATAATTGCAGTAAATTGGTGTATGATGATTTTTATAATAAATTATGAAATGCCAAGATAATTATTAATTATTGGACACTTGTTACACAGTATTGCCTGTCAACGAATGACTCCATCTGGTCTGAAACTACTGCAAATACTCTAAAGCAGGACTGTTTAAAAGAGTAGGAAGGACTTCGTAACATGCAAAGTAAAAGGATGACAAAATAAAAAAGAACAACTATTTCCAAATTTTGATTTCATTTTCCTGGTGCTTAGGTTCAGTAAGATTCTTGTTAGACTTTTCAGAGTCTAACAGTAAAGGACCTTCCCTCCACACAGAGCTAATGACATGAAGTTCCCATGCAGTGCAGTCTGTCTTCTATCCCATGGTCTTCCTGACATGTGGGTCCATCTGCTGTCCAAGAGGAGTCAACTAGCAACGGGAGAAGAAAATTTTTCTCGCTTGTAATGGTCCTAAGCAGACTTCTGTTAGACTTTCTGTACTGAGGAAAAGTAATCATTGCTAACACTGTGTGGACCACTGACTCAGCAATCCAAGGTGAAGTGAATTTGATGCTGCTGTGCTCTGGAAGCCCAAACTGGAGTAGCCACTTTCACTAGGGTCATTCTAGGCAGCAGAGAGTGCCGCTGAAGTCCCATTTAATGACCAGGCTTGTTACAGGAGCTTGCTGTGGTGATCAGATTTGTTTCTAAGTGTTGTCCCCAAAATAAGTGCGCTTTATCAACCCTCATCTTGCTTGCTACCTTTTATCATATTTCACCATTTGCTCTCCAACGAGAGCAGGAGGTTTCCTTCGCTGAGCACGTTGGTTGATACCCCACATGCCAGCCTCATTTCCTTCTGAGAAGGCATTTCAAAGGAATGCAATTTAATTGCTGAAAGACATTTGTGCATGCTTAGTGATAGCAGTGTGACACCAGTAACAAGGGACTGTTGCTGGTGTGACTAACTGTCACTGTAATCCCACCGTTCAAGTGGGATGTGATCAGGTGGACCAGCTTCACACAAGTGTTGCTCACACCCAAATCTGGGAGGGTTCCCAGGTTCTGGGTCTAAATATTTTTCTTCCCAATTTGAAAAACAGGACTCCAGTTCTGAGTTGGATCTCTCAACATCGCTGAGTCAACATGGATTGTTCCTCTGCCTTTCGGGTTTCATTGTAATTTGGTTTTGATGATACACGCGCAACTTCCCTTTAGAAAGGATTTTACTTCAATTACACAGCTGCTATCGACAGCCAGCTAATCACGGCCATTTGAAATCTTTGGTCCAGGAGCTCCACTGGTGCCACTTCAGTTGACACGTACTGATTTCCCGAAGGCAGCTGAGGATGTGGCAAGATATAGAGACCTGTCTTGTGACCTCTCTTACCTATGGACTGTTCGAGTGATCGGTTTCTACTACAAGGCCAGTTGTTTTTGTCTCGTGGACCACAGTCAATTTTTTGGTCCTTCTTCCCTGCTTGTTTGTTTTTCCCTCTTCCTTCTAAAGCATCGGTAGCTTTGGGGTTTTTTATTTTTGTTTGTGTGTGATCTGTTTTCTGAATCTTCCCCTTAATTCCCTCAGTTTGACTCATTTCTCTGTGCTTCCTGCAAAAAGCATTTTGTTTTTATTTCTAGGCAACATCTGACCATCTCTTCTGTCCTTCCTGCTCGTCACTGTACTCCCTGCCAGAGAGAAACAAATGTCTCGCTTGCCAATGCATTTTCCACTTTCTGCTCTCCAAATTTCAAGGGTTAATTATCATTCAAACTTCAGTCACAGGCAACCCTAAAGAGGGATTTTCCCACTCTCCACTGTATCCTTCCTCCATTAAAATTATTTTTTAAATAAAAGGGTGTGGTTTAGGGCCTGACCTTGTCTAGGTGAGTACTCAAAAGAATTTTCTCGGTTACACCCCAGAAGTGCTTTTGTTTTCCACTGAACAAACCAAATTGCTTTCTTGCTGACCTCCTCCTGTCTCAGAACTGAATCACAGCAATTAGCAATAAGACTGATATTCTGCAACCAGGTTGCTGCTTGACTGCAGGACGTTGTCAGCACTTTGCTGCTTTTTTTCCCTTCCTTTGGGTAGTGCTGCTGGTTGAAATCACCCCATCCATCAATTACAGTGGACATCTTCTCAACCAGGGTTGAGACTCTGCAGGCTCCTGCCACTGTGAATACTCACGCTCACACCAAGAGCAGGTATTTATGGTGTTTTATGAGAGTAACAGGTGCAGAAATTTGGTATGGAGCCTTTCCACCAGCAAAGGAACGACAGACAGAGGAAGAACTGAGAGGGGAAACATATGTAGGGTTCAGGGAAACAGCTTGGGCCTGTTGCCCCTCGTCCTGTTCCCTAGGAACCACGGAAAAGAGTCCAGCTCCATCCTCCTTCAACCCACGCTTTAGATACTTGGAAGCATTAATTAGGTCTCCCCTCAGCCTTCTCTTCTCCAGGCTCAAGAGCCCCAGCTCTCTCAGCCTTTCCTCATCAGGGAGATGCTCCAATCCCTCCATCATCTTTGTTGCCCTACGCTGGACTCTCTCCAGCAGTTCCCTGTCTCTCTTGAACTGGGGAGCCCAGCACTGGAGGGATTCAACCTGCCAGTTGTGGCCTCCCCAGTGCAGAGCAGAGGGGGAGAATGACCTCCCTCCGCCCACTGGCCACACTCTTCCCCATGCAGCCCAGGATTTTATTCTATTGCTGGTGCTTTTCTGGCAATAGGGCTACTATTTTTTCAGTGTTTTAGGTGCACGTGGCTGTCTCAGCTCTCGTGGGCACCTGTGGTCACCTTTATCCTCAGGGCAGACAGGAGCTTGCGGTCCCTAAGAAACCGCCTGGTTCAGCTTATGGCTTGAAGGTAAGATGACAGATTCCAGGGAAAGATCCAGACTTTCAGCAGATGCAGCTACTGAGTAATATCTATTCTAGAGTTTATCATGCACAAATCATGGCTTTCTGCTAGAAGTAACTGTCTGTTTTCATGTATATATTTTTTATTTGAATCCTTGGCACCCAGGGACTGACTGGATTCTGTCATATTCCAGAAAGCGAGCAGCAAAGGCAGAATTTAGCAGTTTTATCTCAACTAAAAAACTATGCTTTTGTTGATTTATTGTTTATTTTACTTCTGTGTTAAAATGTGGCACTTAAGAACTGTATTTTAATTGCAAATGAAAGAAACATAGTCTTCCTTCTTCTGCGGGACGAATGCCTACCTTCCAAGGATGACTGAGAAGAGAAGGCTCTTTCGCCTTCTTTCTCCGCAGAAGCCCTGGGGAAGATGGGGAGCACAGGGGAGCTCGGTGTTGGCTGGGGCAAAGGGGCTGCACCGTCGGGCTGCGAACGTGCTGACTCAGCAGAGGTGGGAGGCTGCCTGGCACTGGAGCTGAGGCTGCGTGGGAGGCTGGAGAGGAGGCTGGGGGAGCACCGCGACGCGTGGGATCCAGCATCAGTTCCTCTGAGAGGTGGCGGGGGGGGCGCATCAAGGAGTCATGAAATGTGGGCTCAGAGACACTCTCCCGACTACATGATGCCTGGGTAACCTGTTTTCCCTTGCAGGTGCTCCAGCTCTCCAAACCCTGCGTTTGTTGCCATAGTGAGAGGACCCAGCTCAGACAGCAAATGCTCGCTTTTATTTGATGGAGGTCCAAACAAATATAAGGGCAGAACAGTCCTGCATAGTCCTACAGAGAATCCTTCTCTGCCTTCAGTATTTCTCTCTTACCAGTGAAAATTCACTCACTGAGAAATGTGCTCAGGACTGCAACCTGTCCTGGGGACCTGCACTCAGGACTGGGGCTGCTGGAACATGCCAAAGAGGCAGGGAAAGCAAAAATAAGAGGCATAAATGCAGAAAGAGCAGCTCATTTGTGTCCTGGCTGAGAAGGGTAAATAGCGTGGGAAGGAAGAGGAGGGAAACATACCTGTACTGCCCACAATGGCACGTTACGACCTCTCTGAGAAGAGCAATCCCATAGCCAGGAAGGAAGGGCAATCTTCTCCCAGGACTTGAGCTAGCAGTGCTGTGTGTGTGGACATCTGGAGTGCTCTAACATACAGCTTCTCTGCGGTGCGTGTCTATCCTAGGGGTCTAGGAAAAGGCTTTTCCTTGATGCATGTGCCCTGCAAGTCATCAACTAGGCTTTCCTCCCCACCGAGATCTTTCTACTAGCTTTTAATCTAAATACCAGCTGATATGCACACTATGACCTCTCTAGCCATCGCTTTCTCTAGACTTATGCCTGGAAAGACTTGGTTTTGCTGACCTCTGTTAAATGACCAGCCTCATTTGTGACAGTGCCATGAAGGGAAGCTCTTCAAGTAGGCTGAACAAGTGTGCTAGTAAGATGAGACTCAGCCACGTACCTCCTAAGAAGAAAGACAAACATCCAGGTACAGGAGGCATTGATCATGCTGTCTGTGTGATCAATGGGACTTTTGCCAATGACTCCAATGGGAATGAATTGGCAGGAAAGCGAATGGGAAGTATTTGTAAAGTGCATCAGCTTTGCATTCGTAGGAGAAAAAGCAGCTACATTAGCAACTGTCCCATTAGGAGGTGCTCAGGGAAATCAAGATTCATTGCTTTTATCTTCCAGGCATTAACTGTACATTTTCACTCTAGCTTCTGATTAGAATATTTAATTGGACTAAGCCCCACTTTTTTCCCCCTGTATGCAATGTAGTAGTCTCAAACAAGAAGTTAAACTTAAAAGAAATGAGAAAAGTTTCAGACAGTAGGGTCTATGAGGATGTTCTTTCTTCAGAGACTGACTGAGACACCAGCAGTCTCTCCCATTGGGAGTGCTGACCTGTGCCATGGGCAGACCAAGAAGCAGCACTGTTATAGAATCATAGAATGGTTCAGGGTGGAAGGGACCTTAAAGATCATCTAGTTCCAACCCTCCAGCCCCTGCAGGGACACCTGCGACCAGACCAAGTTGCTCAAAGCCCCATCCAGCCTGGCCTGAGCACCTCCCGGGATGGGGCAGCCACAGCTTCTCTGGCCAACCTGTTCCAGTGCCTCACCACCCTCACAGGAAAGAATTTCTTCCTAAGATCTAATCTAAATCTTCCCTTTCAGTTTAAAACCATTACCCCTCATCCTATCACTCAGCTCCCTCATAAAGAGTCCCTCCCAGCTCTCCTGGAGCTCCCTTCAGATATTGGAAGGCTGCTGTAAGGTCTCCCCGGAGCCTTGACTTCTCCGGGCTGAACAACCCCAGCTCTCTCAGCCTGTCTTCATAGGAGAGGTG
>VXAK01010980.1:14391-45702 GCA_013399435.1 Arenaria interpres
GTACTGAGGAACGCCACTCATCACTGACACTGAACCGTTGACTGCAACCCTCTGAGTGTGGCCATCTAGCCAGTTCCTGATCCATCGAGTGGTCCATCCATCAAATCCATGCCTTTTGTAGGGAGGTCACATTTAAACTGACCTTCACTACTGCGTGTGCGGTAGGTGAAGGGTATCAACCCTCAGTCATCTCACTCAACCATATCTTTGCCATTACCCAGTTTGTGAAAGCAGAAGACTTACCAAACAAAACAGGTCAGATATTAAACTCAGTTTGCATTTGGGAGGCTCCTTCTGAAAACATGATTCCTGATGGTAAAATTTTGTGTTGAAAGATACAATCATGTAAGCAGGAATAGTCCATGATTTCTTGGGTTGGCAAAAGAGTTGCAAGTGTTCTGGAGGTTACCCCGGAGCACTGGATCCCCGTGTGACCTAAAACTGGTCACTTGAAAGAGTGGCTGGGCAATTGCAGCTGAAAGCAATACTTACCAGAACACAAAACACTGGGTTAGGTTTGAGCTTTCTGGATCAACATAACCCCATACCTGAAAGACAGTTTTCCTGATGAAATAGAAGGATATTCCAAGACTCTACTAATCAGCTAAGTTTCCATATGTAATGTGATTCTCTTCATTAGCCAGATTTGTTCCTTCGTTTCTGTTCCCTAAAATACCAGCTTGTAAGGTTCTGACAAATGACGAATTCTTACTTTGCAACAGTCCCTTATGAAAAACTGTGGTTTTGAAAATACTGCCTTTCTGTGAGCAATCTCAGCCTTTTGCAGTAATGATATCCCAAAATACTTCTGGCGACAAATGTTTACCCTTTATTACAGAAGAAAATGCTCCTTTTAGTAGTAAATGGACAGTTACATGGCATCCTTCTTTATCAGCAACATGGAAAAATAAAGCAATACTAAAATATGTTTGCAACAAAGATGTCTTCTGGTATGTAATTTTCCCTACTTTCATGTAAATGGCATATTTGCATTTTATATGTATTACATTCTGAATATAGAAAAAGGAATCCCTTGCTAGGACTTGCTTTCTCTACTAACAAATATCTTAATGTTAATAGGTAGGCAATATTCCTACCTTATAGCTTTTCTCATTATGCATGACACCATCCTAAAAGGTGAGACCACTCTTGCGCCAGAAAATAGTGTAGAGCAACAAATCAAAATATCGTTAAGATTAGGTAATAGATAATTGGGTAAAATGTAATTGCACATAAGGGAGAGTAAAACGATCTTTTGAGGTAAATTGGGGATTCATTGGTTTGAAATGAAAAGGAGAAGAAAATCAGGATGTGTTACTCAATGTCAGAATGGCTGTAAGCAATAATTTTCATGTGATTACGGAAAACAAAAATTTGATAATAACACAGCATAGAAAGCATTTTCAAAAAAGAAGAGGAAAGCGTAAAAGTCTTTGCACAATATAGATTCCAGGAAATAGCTTTGGCGATCTCTGTGCTAGAAAGATGAATTCAAATTTGAATTGGTGAAGGGAGCGAGGATGACCAGAGGAATGGAGCTTAAAACATTTGGTTGGTAGAGCTTAGCAGACTGGCTGGGTGGAAACTGGGAGAGTGTGTGGTTGCGCTCTATAATGCATAAAGGACATATGTAGTCAGAATATAGAAGAGCTATTTAAGCAAGAATCAAATAAGAACTGAACAAATAAACATATCTTCTGAGATGGAAATTAGCAAAAAAGCATTTTTAATTGTTGAAGTGGTGAGATCCTAGAACAGCCTCATCAAAGACGTCGTTTCAGCAGTCAGAGCGTGATGGGTTTATGAGAAGTGTATAGTACAACTATCTGGAGTTGCAGAATAAAGGACCCCAGAGCTTCCTTCCTGTCCCTGTTCTTACACTGTTTCCTCACTTTCCCATACAAGCCAGTGGAGAGGAGGCAACAAAGATTTATAAATGGGCAGGAACCTCGAACCAACAGTCCAGTTCTACTCAACCCTCATCCACGTTTTCACAAGAGGGATGGCCATGGCCAAGTGATCACATTTCACGGCGATTGCGATGGCTTTTCTTCAGAAAGCGTGTAGAGAGTCACCGTCTGACACCAGGGAGTAAACTGTGTGAATCACTGTCTTCCAGTTAAATGTCATCATTGCAGCAGTGTCTCAGACAGCCACTTATGGTAGGTATCCTTGGTTGGGGCTCAGCAGCAGAAGCTTGTGCAGCAAAAATAGACACAGTGTCCTCCCTCTGTTATACACACCAAACTGCTACGAATGCAACATTCAGTTGCTAATGTGACAAATGACAAATTCAGACTGTGCTTAACTGATTCAAGCTTATTCTGGAAAGTTTGTCATCAAGGCAGCAAGTTTCCTCTCTGCAAAAATTTCTAAGGGTCTAAGTAAAGGGTCTGGGACAGAAGTAATGGAAAACTATTGTTTTCTGGTAAAATACTCTACTTAAAACATTTGTTTTGTTGACCCTCCCTGCCACCTCTCTGAATAGTCATTCCCTGCCTTAAAACAGGTAATTGCTTTCTTCCTGGGTCACATGAAAATTAGTATTTCCAGTCTTGCAACACAGATTTTCAATTCTGATTAAGCTGCAACCACTATTTTGTGCGAAGAATTGTACTTTCTCAGAACAAAGCATTTTTTTTTACTGTACACTGTAACTCTATTTTCCATGACTGAGTAGCAAAATGCTGTAATTCACACTCAGCATTCAGTTATGCATAATGTGTGGGGGAAAAGCACTGAATTAAAATGACAGAACAGTCCTCAGCCTCTGAATATCATACTAAGCATGCTTTGGCATCTTATATTTAGGGTGAGCTATGTTATGCTCATTTCCTCTTGATGCAATTCAGTTAATAGCCGAATTCAGTCAGAAAACCACTTGTAAATAAACACCTTGTACAGATTACAGCATTCTCCATCCTCATGGCTCTTTGGCTCAGTCTGTCAAGCAATAAAATCTGCCAATATTGTATATTAACTTCTGTCATGTTCGAGTGTTTTTATACATCAATGGAGCAGCTTGTAATCTCACCATATAGGGTACCCACTTCTGGATATACAGCACATATCAGATAAGTAAGCTGTCCAAAGAAGACGTTTGTATTGGATGTTCACTGTTGGTTTCTTCCCATACTGTCCTCAGATTCAGAAGCTGCCCTGGGAGATGAATGTGCCAGGATAAGTTATCCGGGGCTCATAAAATCTTTTTTAGAAGATTGAAATAAAGTCAGTGCTTGCAGAAGACAAATCAATTGTGACATTTCTGAATAGAGTGCGATGCATTTAATTAGCAAAAGACATACTGGCAAATGCTGAATTACCCAATAAATCACTGAATGCTGGAACCCATACTGAGCTGGGAATCAGCTGTCTTTTGAGATGTACAGCAAGTGATAATAGGAAGATCTGGCCATTTCTCCTCAATTTTCTGCTAAATTTCTTCCATTTTGACATTTGCATGTCAGACCATTTTAATTATTTTAAAGTATCAAAGAATTTCTCCAGCCCAATCTGAGAATTCTGTGCTGTTATCTGCATCTGCTGAGGGCTGAAACACGTGTCTTGTGGTATGCTACAGTTTTGCTTTTCATTCCAAGGCAAATGATGGAAGTTTAGCCTCTAGGAATAAAAGTATTTATAAGAAAAATGTACAAGGCTGCTCCCAAGGGCAAGCGTGATAGGACCAGGCCCTGGAGCAACCACTGACATTGGCCTCGATGTCTCCCCTGTGTGATGAGCAGAGGGGGCTTCAGGCTCGTTGCAGCTGGCAAAAGGGCAGCAGATGAGGGGCTGAGCTCCAAAGTACGAATGCTCTCCCTTGCTTGAGGTTCCTGGCAACCAGGAACCCCACCTTCATACCATGAAGGCCTCAGGGCTGAAAGCGACAGCAGGTTATGGTCGTGTCTGGATGCCTGAAGGCGGGAGAGCTGTCCTTAAGGTGCAATCCCCATACATTCGCTGTGCCCTCCCAGCACTGCTGATACTCCGGGCGTGTGGCAGGAGTAATTTGGTAGCCGTTTGACAAAACTTTTATTAACATATAAGAAATTTGTCCAAGCGTTTGCAGTGCTCTCGCCACCTCGCTATCCGAACACCTCCCTTTCATCTCACTTCTCTGTGCTTTGCTTCTAAACATCACAAAGAATTCAGTGGCTAAGTGTAATTTCCCAGAGACTGGGGCAGTTTTTCTTAAGGTACTTAAGAAAAACAAACAAACCCCAAAGAAATGTGTAAGATCCTAAGGTATATATGTGCCTTTTGAATATTTTGCACTTAGTATATTTGTATTTACATCCTATTCTTGTTTGCCTGTTGCTATACTGCTTAATCACAGTTTAAAAATACATTTGTTTAAAGGGAAGTGATTTTACTGCTTTGAAAAACTTAGCCTCAAAATAGACTGAGCTACCTTTAGGAATAAGATACAAAAGACATGCTGTACTGATAATTTTGTGCCTACAGTGATAGAAAATTGCATATGCAACTACAGCCATGGAATAAAGATTTTTCAGTCATTAGAAGGTGTGTGATTTTTAGAATTTGGCATTTAGTGATATTCCACCATGCAGGGGTGGCCTACAGCCTCTGCCCAGCATACTCCATTAAGTGAAAGACCAGAACATGGTCTCTTCTCAAGAAGAAATCCAATTGCTTTGGGTGTTGCCAGTACTTGATATTTATTTAAATCTGTGTTTATCACTAGTGTAAAAATAAATATAAATGTAGCTGCATTACATAGGCTTAATTTCTCTATTTCTTCTGGCTGAATATGTTCACTCTAACGTAAAATATTTTGTAACCCATCCTTCTTCTGTAGAGAGCTTATTCTTTTGTCAGTTTTACATGGTCCCATGTTTGTTTTCAGTGATCATTGTCCTGCGTCAGATGGTTTAACCCACTCTACCACTCCTACAAATAGGAAGTATAACTCAGATGACAGTTTTGTCTTCTTGTTACTTACAACTCCTTGTCCTCAAGGAATCAGCAGGGTGTCCATTGGTGTCAGTTGAGATTGCCCACAAGTAAAACTGAAAAACAATAGACTGACGGGCTTCTAATTTTTGTTTATGTTCTGTTCATGTAACATCAGCAGCCTCCAAGTTTTGATGCTGAATTTAATTGTAGATGCATAAGAGTAATTAGTTTTTGAAATGATTGTTGTAGACAATGATAATTGGCAAATATATACAATCATTCATATCTGCAGAAAATTGCAGCAGAGGAAATTAGGAGCCTTTGGAATTATGTCCTAGTAATTTAAAAACAAGAAAGCCGAGTTTAAAGCAGCGCTCTGATAGATGGGTAGAGGATGAGAGAGCAAAATCCTCCTACAGCCTCTGTATCCTCTTGTGCCTAATTCTACAGAAGGCTGAGTTCCCTCAACGTAGAGGTGCTGCAAGGCTTCCTCCTGCCATAAATTTCACTAGTTCTCCTAAGTGTTATAGTCTTTTAATGCAATGAAACACATTGATTATTCAATTAGCCATTAAGCAATACATTGCCTTCCCTTTTCTGTGATGAGTGGGTGATATCTCTGCTTTGCCAGTTTATGAAAGGTAGTAAGGCCACAGAGTTGGAGACAGATGTGATTTGCATTCCTCTGGTTCTGTGTGTCTTTTCCTGAGTTCAGAGCGGGAGAACAATGAAATAAAGAAATGAGTTCTTTGTGTTATCCATAGAGATGATTATATCATCACTTCCTGAGGCATTGAGCAGGACCGTTTTTATCACACCACAGTCCACCAAAGGCCAAAGACCCAGAAACTCATTACTGTACTCTTGCTCTTAGTGTGCTTGCAAAACTTTGTTTTCTAGAAACAAATAAATAGTGACACATTCTTAAGCTTCTTAGTGTGGAAGGACATGTGAATTAACATGAGTGAACTAAGCTGATACACATAAAATATTAACAATTTCCAGCCTGGGCTTTTGTTCAGGTTGGAGTTGTCCAAACAAGGGATGCTGTTTTTCAAGCACGTCCTCACCTACCTGTCTTCCAAACGGTGACTGTTCCGTCACTTCTCATGGGCCTCTATGCCAGGGCGAAAAAATGTAGCCACACAGTCCTTGATTCCTTGATAATCAGCATGGACAAAATCAGAGCTCCTGTCTCAACTCCCCAGCCTTCTACTTCCAGCGTAAAGCTACTCGATTTCACTGGTAGGCACCACTACAATTATTTTTTAAAACTGATGGCAAACTGGCACCTGACTGAAACCCTTTGTGAGCCTCTGTGTCCAAAAACACCCGTGGAGAGTGACACAGGCTATTGTCAAAACAAGTGTGACCTCCAGCAAGACTGTGTCTCTCTTCATCCCCTGCATCCCCCACAGCTGTGCATCCTGGCCAGGTGACCCAGTAAATCCCATTCGGGACCAGCGCTGAAGGTGCTCTGAGCCGGGAGGGCATTTTGAGTGTTGCACTGCCCGAATCCTCCCAGTGCTCCCAGCTCTCACGCCCCAGGGCTCTCAGATCAAAGCTGCAGCGTTACTGCAGAGAGCAGAGCGATTTGCCAAAAAAGAAAAAAGGAAAGTCTGCCAAAGAGGAAGCTCACTGAGTGTTTGGGGAGTGTATTAGAAGCATCACCTTCGGTTCTCGCTGGAAGCAGCTCAGCAGCCCACGCAGACCTGCTTGCCGTGGGAGCACCAGTGCTTGTCCTCCTACCAGGTTTCCTGGGGGGCTCCTGCAGCCTGGCCTTGAAACAGGGATGCTGTCCCCAGCCCAGAAAGGGACTCTTCTGGTCCTGGTGAAATCTTCACCATTCTTACCATTGCAGCCACAGAACAGCAGATCTCTCTGCTCAGCACTTTAACTCACTTTGATTTAAAATCTAAAAGTGCTGGGATAAACTGTGGGTGATGATTGCTGAAACTTCACTACAGAGTTAAGACTGTTAGCTTGGAGGAGATAAAAAAGAATTTTTTTGCCCCCTTGTGCTAAATCATAACAAGTCTTTTGTGCCACTTGTGTTACTATTCTGTTCCTCTCCTCCAGATCTTTAAGTCATTTGTTTTTCCCTTTGTACTGTTTTGAATCCCCATCATGAGGCTGGTACTTCCCAGTTGGGCCTCAGAAGCACCCAGTTCATTTTGGGCATCCTTATATCTGTGCTATTGTCATTAGCAAAAAAATTTAAGCACACTCCAGACTTGTGCTGTGGGAATTCCACCAGTAACTTTCCCTTTTCTTTTCCCATTGCCATCCCAGTCAGTTTCTGAGTAAGTTTGTGATTCTTACACGAATGCTGATCTCTTCCAGCTTAACTGTTTCTCATATGGACCATACGTAGACTATCTTAAATTTAGGTAAATGAAATTTAGGACATTTCATCTGCAATTACCATACAAAAACCCCAAAATATCTGCACAATTTGGCATTATCGATTCTGGCCAAAAAAAAAGTATTTCTGTCTTATTTCCTCTATGTTTCTCTATCTTTCACTTTTCTTTCCTCAAGGATTCTTTCTCAAGTCCTGTTGATGGGCCTGGGTGATTTTATCACTTCCTCATAATTAGAGATATTCAATTAATTGATCTTTGATGTGTGGCATTTGTCCTATATGACCCCTTCACTGAAAACCCTTCATGCGGAAATTCCAACCCTTTCTTTTGCATCTGTGGAGCCGAAGGGATTTGGCTTCCACTTTAAATGTGCTAATTTCTATCTCCCTTCCTTTTGCTGGTGTCAATGAGACCTGAATCTGGCCTTTTGTTGGAACCAGCAAGCAACATCATGTACACAAAGCTGGGAATGCGGAGGGGGCAGATGGGATTTCAGAGACTGTTTTTGATAATTTGTCCTTACACATTTGTCCTAGTACAAAAGAGGCATAACAGTCAGTGAAAGAAGGGAAAAATTAATCATATTGCTAATGGACAATTTGTCTCCTGGATGCTTCCCAGTGAGGGGGGTCCCACACAGGCTGTTGCCTTTGTAAAATCCAGGACCTGATGTGGTACTGTATGTATTTTTCTTTGTAATGTGGAATTTACCTGCTGCATTTGACTTAGAGAAGCTAATTGTGAGCCTCACTGAGTATTTTTTGGATCATATGCATCTTCATACAATTCTCTTTCTGCAATACCTTGCATTAGCGAAGAAAAATGAAGCTTTGATTGGTTATATTCAGACTTACATATTTTATATCTTGTATTTATTGCAGCTATCTTATCTTCCAAATACCTTTTTCCTTACCCCTCCAAATATGAGTTGGCATTTGACAGTACATATATCTTGGCAGACGTGAGAGCAAGTTAACAGGCTGATGGCATTTTAATTATTTTATTGAGATGGCATTGGCCCAGAATGCTTGTTGGAATTTACAAATGTGCGTTGATTTATATTTTATTTTGTAAACCAGGCCCAAGAGGCTGACTAATTAGAAACATGACTCAATGCTATAAGGGGTACTTATTGATTCAGATCATGAAAAGACCAGAATGATCAAAAGCAAACATCTATCTCCCTCTTCATCTGGGGTTCATGAGGTTAAGTGCTATTTGTCTCAAATCCCTGGCATTAGCTCTGTCTTTGTAATGGAGAAGACAATTAACATCTATATCTCTTCAGTTTTAGAATATACTGCATTGTTTAAAAGAATGTGCTTTTCATAATTAAACCAAGTACAATAAACTGTTATCAACTTGTTTCATTAGGTGATATTTTGTTTTTTCTCCCCTAACTTATATTTTTCATTCTATTTTTTTAAAATTTGGAATGTATGGCTTCGTTTTAGAAGAAATAACAAAATTGGCTAGATATAGAGGGATTGTTCTGCAAATCTGATCTGCATACCATGGCAACATACAATAACTTCATTAGTTACTTGGGACCAATTTTAAATGCCATCAGCACTTCTGTGTTGCCATAATGCAGCAAAAATGCTAAAATATTAATGCATTCATGGGGTAGTCACAGAAAAGGCAAAGCAGGAGTGTTTTGTAATGGCTGTGCTGCTCCAGGTCTCCACTGGAGCCCAGCTTCAGGACTGAATAGGAAAGCAATGTGTATGTTGAAAACAGACGGAGAACTCAAACCCCTCCTGAAAGCAGCCGAGAGAGATTTTGTTTTCTGGGGGAGAGAGTAGGCAGCATACATACTTGCCTCCTTCTGCCCCAGGTCCTGCCAGGGGGCAACCAGTTCTGAGCTGAATCTGGGTACATCCTTCTGTGCCACCCAAAGAACTGCAGAGGGACGTTGTCTTTCCAGATTTTCAGACCCTTCAGCCTTTTCCAGACTGAAGAGCCTCATGTAAGGAATGTGATTAATTTTTAGTGTGTAACAAAGCACAGATAAAATGTCAGGGTCTTTTGAGTACTCTTCTGTCACTCTGCCCTGTGTCATCTCACCGTGGCGCGCACACAAGGCAAAGCTAATGGCGTTAGCACCGAGGTGCAGCAAGAAGCACGTTGCAGCTGGGCTTGGAAAGCGGTGCTGGCGGTCCCATGCCTGCTGCAAGCGCCTGTGCCAAAGCATTCATTACTATGAGCTGGAAATATTCACACCCTCCCACACACAAGGACTGGATTCAGAAAGTTTCATATTGCAGAGTTACTGAAATTATTAAATAGAAAAACAAAGGCTGTCTCATACAGGAGGCTATCTGATTCAGGCTTAGCAGCGTTAATGGGAGGCAGGACTTGCCATTCCAGATCAATGGGCGACAGTAACGCCTGCCACCAAACCATTGCCATCTCATCGCTGCTCGGTGCTGGACCAAAAGTGGCTTAATACTCCCAGTGCAGACCCTACAGAAGAAAAGAAAAGGTATTTTCTCTAGTGGTAACACTCATAGCCTCAAGTGTGGGACCAAGTGTTGATCATCCTCAGCTCTCCTTTATCTAGAGGTGCTCAGGACGTGGTGCAGTTGGGCTCTCTGTGCTGCATTTCACTCCCTTCCTTGAAGGTGAGAGCTTTGGGTTGGAGCTGACGGCAGTCACGAGGTGTCAGGCAAAACCCAGTTGAGTCTCTGCCCAAGTTGTTCCTGCCCAGTAGATGACCATGTTGACCAGGAGCGGGAGCAAGGGAGGCTGAGGACACGGTGCCACGGAGTGGTCCACAGGTTACAGGCACAGTTAAAAGGTTTCTGCCTCCCCCTGGTTACCCCACCCCAGCCTGAGATCAGTCATGTAAAAGCCTAAGTCAGGTCAACTCCAGTGTGCTCTGATTCAGCCCTTTGCATGGCGGGGCTGTAAGCTGCCCGTGTACAGGAATCTATTTACAACAAAAGAAAAAACGTATCTGGAGACAGCTTTTAAAAAACAGGCTCCTATAACCAAATCTGATTTAGAGCACAGCCTACGAGACAGCTGATTTAGTTGAGCTAATCTAGCAATTAACTCTAGGAAAAAGTGATTGTGAATGGGGGATTGAAAAAAATCTCTCCCCCGGTGGAAAAGAATGGGGAACCACTGCTTGAAGCTTTGTCAAGCAGGAATTTCATTTACAAAGGACTTAAAAGAGATATTGCCATGTGGCTAGAACAGTAGGTTGGAATCATTTAACTAAATGTAGATATCCACACCTGATCTGGTCAGCTTGGCTATATTACAGTCAATGGAAAGACAGTTGATAAGTAGAGCATAAAGCATGATTCCTCTCTTCCCAAAGGTGGCCAAACAAGATGAATCTCAGTGCTAAAAACACTTATTTCTCACCAGAAAGGATGCTCCCAGTGGCTAGTTTAGGCATGGATCCTTGCATTATAGATGTGTGAAGTTAAGCGAACTAACCCTACTCAATATGACAAATATTTTTTTAAAAAAAACCATTCTTACCATTGCTTTGTTTCCCCATGAAATATTTGAACTACAGTGACCTTGATTCCATACTCTTACTGTTTTGTTCTGTACCTTATTCATTTCCTCGGGCTGCAAAGGCTGTGGAGGCGACATTGTTCTTTGCCTGACATACCTACTTACTGCAAAGCACTGTGTACACTGCTGTATAAATAACATCTCAGAAAAAAAATAATGAATAATTGAAAAGGATGGAAAACTTTGTTCATTTGACTGAAATTATCTAGTAGATGCTATATAAGAACAGAGTCTACTGGGACAAAATTTCCTGAACATATCTCTTAAGAATTAATTTTGACAGTTCTGAACAGAGTTCTGTAAAGATACAAATAAATCAACATACAACTTTAAAGACAAGTGGTTAACAAGAAACCAGGGAGCCCTGCTCCAGCTGGAGTTAAGCTTGTTGTTGTTTAAAAATCTTCCCTAGCTGGAATTTCCAGTAAGAGAACTGGTTTGTAACCTGAAGTGAAAAAGAAGCCCCCGTTTCCTAATGCACCAAAAGGTTTGATTTTTCCATCTAGGTTGTGAAGTGTTTGGCAGCCACAATTCTATGCTGGGTTGTTTTCACTTTTCTTGAGTGGTGCTACTGAAGCTGCATCTAGTTCTGTGGGGCAGCACTTACCGTCCCACTGCCTGCTTTGGCATGAAGACTGGACAACCAGGATTTTCCAGGACAATGCTTTGAGGCTGGGTGAAGGGCCGGTCAAGTTTAATTTACATTGCACTAGGTAGGGTATTAATGGTGAAGCAAATGATCTTAATGAGGAGTGGATGACTCTTTAATGTTACTGTAGACTTCTTCTCTGGTCATGAACAAAACCAAGTAATTTTTCTTTTCCTTTGTGTCTTGCTAAAGATTTTGGTACAGTAATGAGACTTCCTTTGGTTGTTTTCACCTGTCTTATTTAGATGAAAAACTTGGTGTGCTTTTTATTGCGTACATTTACATTACCTTATACACTGTGGCTCTTCTGCGGACTCTAAATCTTGCTATAAAACAGGCAAGTAATTTAATAGTAAAAAGTAGTCTACCCGTCATGTATCTCTCGCATAGTCATTTTCTTCTCAAAGTCTCTAATGCTTATCAGAGACAATAACTGGTAATAATTCCATTAGAAATTTAATTCTTTCTTAAAAAACTTTGGATTTTTTTTTGATGTGTGATTTTTAAGTAATTTAGGGGGGAATAACTGATGTGGCGAATGCAGGTTACAACTATTCTTTAGTGTAAACGAGGGTCACATGTGGATAAGCTCTACAGTGTATTCTTTGATTTCCAAGGTCTGGTGTTAGACACAAAGAGACTTAAAGGAGAGCTTCAGCGTAATAGAAAGACATCTGTAATTACTGTGCAGTGATTGTACTGAGCTGGATACACTTGATCAAAAAATCATACCTGCTACCAAATCTGCTTTTGTATCACTGACAGCACTGACCAGGGCAGAGAGCTGTGGAACTGCAGGACCTGTGCGGCTGAGTGGAGCTTTTGCATCAACGGGGACCTGAAGATGGGACATGAAAACATAATTCTTAATTAAGCAAGCAAGTGCCTGTACTTGGTACCAGCTATGTATACCCTAATAATTTTGTCCCTGAAAATTGCCACCCTTGGTACTAGCAGCAGTGGGAACCACACAGCGTGCATTCAGTTGCTTGAGACATGTTGAAGCTGACTTTAAATCAGCCTTTCAAGTAATGATCGTACTAGAGCCATTGCAGTACAAACTTCATGGGGAGTTGGCCACCTGAAGACCTATAAAGAGTCGATACAGGTTTTTATACCTTGTGCAGGGGTCCAGGCTGCTATGGGCTTTGCGTTATATAGATCAAAGCTGATGCAAATACATCTACAGCTGCAGCCATTGCGTTGGCCACTCAGAGCACCCCAGGGTACACACAGACTCCAGGCTGAATGCTCCCATCTATGCTAATGGGCTGTTACAACATATCTCACTGGCTTATTACTCCTCTAATTAAGATTTTGACCAAAGCGCGAGAAGCTGGGTGGACATTTAGATGTGCTTTGTTCTCACTTCAGATGGAATCCTGGGCTGCGTAGGGAAGAGTGTGGCCAGTAGGTGGAGGGAGGTCATTCTACCCCTCCGCTCTGCACTGGGGAGGCCACAACTGGACGGTTGAATCCCTCCAGTGCTGGGGTCCCCAGTTCCAGAGAGACAGGGAACTGCTGGAGAGAGTCCAGCGTAGGGCAACAAAGATGATGGAGGGATTGGAGCATCTCCCTGATGAGGAAAGGCTGAGAGAGCTGGGGCTCTTTCGCCTGGAAAAGAGAAGGCTGAGGGGAGACCTCATCTATATTTACATAAAGGGTGGGTTGAAGGAGGATGGAGCTGGACTCTTTTCAGTGGTTCCCAGTGACAGGACGAGGGGCAATGGGCACAAGCTGGAACATGGGAAGTTCCACTCCAATCTGAGGCAGAACTTCTTTGGGGTGAGGGTGGCAGAGCCCTGGGACAGGCTGCCCAGGGAGGGTGTTGAGTCCCCTTCTCTGGAGATCTTCAAGCCCCGCCTGGATGCTCCTGAGTGATGTGCTCTGGGCAACCCTGCTTTGGCAGGGGATTGGACTGGATGGTCTCTAGAAGTCCCTTCCAACTCCAAGAATTCCATGATTCCATGTTTCACACGTTTTTGGCCTGATGCTTTACCATTCTTGGGATACAGACTGTGGTTTGTACTCAGAGACTGGGAAAATAAATGTTTTTGCTCGTGACAGAGACAAAGGAAAGGCAAAAGCATTTCTGGAGGAGTTGCTTGAGAACCTTAGCGAGAGCTCCTCACCAGAAGGTGCTGGCAAGGAACTTGCTGTGGAGAAGTAAGTTGCATAGGAAGTAAGTACAGGAGGTCAGGCTGAGGGGAAGAGGACCTTGTGTGTCAGAAGCTGCAGTGAACCTCCAAAACTGACAAAGAACATAACACTGAAAAAAGGGAGATCTGCTTATATGGAGTCTTTATTTTCCTTGTCAAGAGGAGCGCATAAAAACGTGCTTCATTCAAGATGGGACTTGAAAATTCTTACAGTAATAGATAATTTACAAATTTGTACTGGCTCTCTTAGTTCCTGATGATCAAAAGTATATTAAAGATTTGAGATAAAAAAAATATATATTTCTCAAGGGTATACAATCAGTGAGAAGCTACAGTTTTAGTTCTACTGTAGAGTGGCCACCAGCACGGTCCACAAAGGTTGAAGGGCTTTACCAGCAGTGTGATCTCACGGCACAGTTTATAGCAAACACAGAATGGCCGAGTACCACTGTTAGCTACAAGACAGACACAGGCAAGAAATAGTTATGAAAATCCCAGTCATCAGAACAAAAGAAAATTCTCGTTTAGTCCCACCCCCACAAAGAATATATTCAGTGCAAAATTAGAAAGCATGAAAAAAGAAGGGGTGATTATTTCAAACAAAATAGAATGCTCAGCTCTAGACCTAAAAAAAGATGGTAACGATATGGGCATAGAGAAGATGCTACTTTTCAGAGAAGCATTTGCCTCGCTAACACCCTGTCTATCTGTGAGACAAAAAATACACAAACATATGAAGATGATAAAATGGGGTTATCCACGGGGGTAAGCACATTCACAAGAAGGGGAGGCTGAAAGCCTGCATTTGCCAGTTACCCAGCTACTGCTTGGTCTCTCTAAATGGACAGTCTCTGCTCATCTTCTTAAGCCATTGCTTAAGAATTTTATAGGATGCTCCCTGTTCATAACACCACATGAATTCCCTCTCCAGTATAAAACCCACAAATTTACATAGAAAAGGCAGCCAGGGAAAAAAGACGTTTGGAAAAATAATCTGCCCAGGATCAGACTTACCGCAGCCCTCTGCCCTCCCTTTCCCCTGCTTCAGATTCCCTGTGTTCTTGGTTAAAAGTACAGAGCCCAGGCTGTCTCTGTAGCTGGATGTGAATCCTTGGTGGTGCAGCTCTTGGAGCGATGCACTGAGCCCTGGGGCCACTGCCCCAACCCCTGAGGCATCCCTGGAGGAGAATGAGCAGTAACTGTCCTCAGTGGCCATCTGCTCCTCTGCACTTCGAATCATAGAATCATCTAGATTGGAAGGGACCTTTAAGATCATCTAGTCCAACCATCAACCTAACTCTGATAAAAAAAACAAAAGAAAAGCATACAAAAGAACCCCTCCCCCCATCACTAAACCATGTCTCTAAGCACCATGTCAACCCGTCTTTTAAAAACCTCCAGGGATGGCACCTCAACCGCTTCCCTGGGCAGCCCATTCCAAGGCTTAATAACCCTTTCAGTGTAAATTTTTTTCTTGATGTCCAAACTGAACCTCCCCTGGTGCAACTTGAGGCCATTTCCTCTTTTCCCATCACTTGTTCCTTGGGAGAAGAGACCGACCCCCCTGGCTACACCCTCCTTTCAGGGAGTTGGAGAGAGCGAGAAGGCCTCCCCTCAGCCTCCTTTTCTCCAGGCTGAACACTCTCAGCTCTCTCAGCCTCTCCTCATGAAACTTGTTCTCCAGACCCCTCACCAGCTTGGTGGCTCTCCTCTGGACACGCTCCAGCACCTCAATGTCTTCTTTGTGGTCAGAGGCCCAAAACTGGACACAGCACTCAAGGTGGGGCCTCACCAGTGCCCAGTACAGGGGGACAATCACATCCCGAGTCCTACTCACCACGCTGTTCCTGACACAGGCCAGGATACCATTGGCCTTCTTGGCCACCTGGGCACACTGCTGGCCCATGTTCAGCCCACAGTCCACCAACACCCCCAGGTCCTTTTCTGCCAGGCAGCTCCAGCCACTCTGCCCCCAGCCTGTAGCGCTGCAGGGGGTTGGTGGGACCCAAAGGCAGGACCCGGCACTTGCCCTTGTTGAACCTCATCCCATTGACCTCAGCCCATCCATCCAGCCTGTCCAGATCCCTCTGCAAAGCCTTTCTACCCTCCAGCATGTCAACACTCCCACCCAACTTGCTGTCATCTGCAGACTTACTGAAGGTGCATTCCATCCCCTCTTCCCAGCCATGGGGAAAAGCAACATGTGGAAAGGCAAGCTGGGGTCACGTCTCAATGCAAGGCAGCATCTCCTGAACCTCAGTTACTCCAAAAGGTGCATGTGCCACCATCGAGCATGTTGTCCTCAACTCCCGTTGTATATTGACAATGCATTTATTTAGGCAGGTATCAAAATTAAACATGTAATAAGGACAGGCCAGTCACACTTTTGATTTTGTGTCATTTTCTGGAGATAAAAATAATGATAAAGTATCAGCAAGATAAGAAATCCAGTGCATTTTAAAGGCTTATGAATATTCACTGGTGTTCATTTTAGTTCTTAATTTTGGTCTGTAGAGAGCCGATCACTCCTGGCCTAGAACTGTACTAGAGTTCTTATGAGAAAATAAACTCAAAATCTTGCAACCATGGGAATATTACTGCTGTTACATTTCATATAGCTGCTTCATCATATTCCTGATATTGGCCAGTGATCCCCAAAGACTTCTCTCATGCCAAGACACCTCAAGTGTGTTGGAGGTCAGTCTGACCTTGCGGAACTGCCTGCTAGCAATTTTTCTTGCCAAGACCAAGGTAATCAGCATCTGGAGGTACCTCTCTCATGACTGCAAGAAGATACTGTAGTGCCTGTTGTTAAAGGTGAGAAATAGATGAATCATCCTGACGGATCACTGTCATAACGTATCAGTATTTCAGTTGATTTGGGTAACTTTATGTGGCACTGGGGTGTACTGTAAAGGCATTTGTCTATTAAACAATGTTTATGTACCACAGGATGACCACAGTAAGTTTGTGGTCTTATGATCCCTCCTGCTCACACGGGTCTGTTGGCTTCAGCTGCAGTTTCAGTGCACACAAAGGGCAGTGGTTGGCTTCTACTTTTAAATGAAAAAGAGCTCCTAGATTCTAGGCTGAAGAGAGGTGGCACCACACTTCATGAATCAGAATAATGGAGAGAGCTGTCTAGTGAAATTCGGACCTCCATAGGCTGTAAACGATTCTGCATATTGCCCTCTTCAACACATGGTGTTACCATATACGGAAGTTAAAAAATTGCCCAAACAGATGAAGTGGGAACGCTAAACTATGACAAATTGAAAGTTAAGTGCTAGTGGGAATATTGGAGGATGTTACTAACCAGTTTAAACGACAAAAGTTTTCATGTATGATAAGATGCCAAAGTGAGTGGGTGACAACGGAAGTCCAAATGCCGGCAGGAATTATTAATGTTAATATTGCTTTGAAAAGTACTTACCAAACATTTAAGATCATGTTTTCACATTCCCCACTTAACTGCAATCCCTCCCAGCTGATTTCTATTCCAGATAAATTGGCAGACTAAATGGATGGGTTTCCGCAGTGTTGGATGCTGGTATGTGTTATTCATAGATGTTTTCCTTTCCCAACTGATGGCCTCCATAGCTATGGAGCAGGTATCCTTCCAATGCAGTTGATTTATCTCACTGTATGTAGCTCTGTTTTTCAGTTGAGAAAGATGATGAAGTGATCCTAGGTTAGGTTGGCTCTTGCTGTTAGCAGTGGGCAATTGCTCAAGCAAGACAAGCATTACTAGTGTCTTCAGCTTCACTGAGAGTTGATGATGCAGAAGCTGCTTCAGAGTGGTTGGTCAAACAAGATGTTGTGGGGTGAGTTCAAAGTAGTATCTAGGCCTTTTGAATCCATTGGTCTTCCAGAGACCTGCACCACCTTAGATCCCCTCAAAATACCATCTTCCACTACCGTACCATCCAGCATCACAGAATGGTTCAGGTTGGAGGAGACCCTGGAGGTCACAAGGACCAGAGCTTGGCTTAAAGCAGGACTAACTTCAAAGCTAGACCTGGTTGCCTGACTGCCCAGTTGTATTTTGAATATCTTCAAGGATGGAAATGTCAGAAACTCTCTGGGAAGCTTGTTCCAGAGCAGGTTTACTCTCACCGTGAAGATCCTTTTCCTTATGACTTTTCAGAATTGTGCTTGCTGCCAGTTGAGTCCATTGCCACTTGTTTATCTCTGGGAAGAGTCTGGGTCAATCATCTGTATATTCTCCCATTAAGTAGTTGAAAACGACAAGAAGATCTTCCCTTGGCCTTCTCATCTTCAAACCAAACAAATCCAATTCTTCCCATCTCTTTACATGTTTACACTCCTTATTCGTGCTCCCACCCCTATTCTTCCTGATGTCCCTCCTATGGAATCTCCAGTTTGTCGATGTCTTTACTGTACTGGCAAACCCCAAACTAGACACAGCACACCAGGTGTGGTCTCACAAGTGCCAGAGAGAGGGGAATAAGCATTTTCCTTGGTCTGCCGGCTTGCTGTTTGTATGCAGTCAAGCGCGTGGCTGCCCTTTCTTACCACAAGCCCAGCTCAGACTGGGGTTCAGCTGCCTCTCCAGCACCACCCATAGCAGTGGGGCAGCATCTCGGTAACATGATGGGCACCCCATGCCATGCTGGTGAGGCTCTGTGCTGGTGGCACTAATGTCACTGGGTGGCGGGAGGCAAGTTTATGTCTCCCCACCTCCTCCTCCCAGAGCGAACAGATCAAAGGCAGTGACATGCTGTCAGGCAGGAGACGTCTGTTCTTGAGAAATTAAAATAAGAAGGAACCATACGGTCTGAAGAGTGCCAAGAGCGGTCCTGGTCAAGAACTGAATGGGACAGGGCTTATGTATGCAGATTGATGTTGCATGACAAGGATCATGAATTGCTTTTTAAGGAATAACTCAAATCTTGCCAGCTTGGTAGGCAATGTTTTTACAATGAGTTGAAAGCAGATCAAATATTAGACCAGCCTGTAATTTCTCTGCCAGTTGCTGTGGTTTTACAGTCTTATATTTCACAGTTGGTTTTTTTTCAGTTTTAGTTTGGGAGCCTGTACGTGTGTTTCTGTAATTGAAGTGAATGGCAGATGACTGGCTAAATTCTTTTAAGAGGGTACTCCCGAGACACAGTGTCAATAAACTGAAACATGCAGGATTATAATTATCTGCAATCTGTCTAATATAATAATAATTTAATATGGGTAGGCACAGAGGGTCAGCTCTTTAGTTCAAATTAACATGTCTCCATTGAATTAAATGGATCTCTGCCAGTCTTCAGCAGCAGAAGAGCTAGATCAGTATTTTTAAGCAAATTTGTGATTTCAAATCGACAGTTCACCTTAGAAGTGTTTACCAGTGGTACATTCAGACTTCATCACAGAAGAAGAAATGCCACTTTCTGTTGAGTGATTTTCTACTTCTTTCTGTCCAACAGCCTGGAAGGATCTGTGAACTTGCTGCAGTGTTGAAAGAGGTATTCGCAAATGCCGGAAAGGGAACGCTGATCTCTACCGTCAGGAAGACACTAAGTGAGGTACAATTTAGTAGACGGAATTAGTAAAACAAGACAAAAGTCTTCTCTCCCATGAATACAGAAGTGCTTTCTGATTCCCAGAACACATCCTGTGTTGATTGGATGACATGACATTAAAAGTGCTGACACGCTCGGAGATGGGCTGCTTGTTTACAGTGAATTAAAATTCAAATCCATATTGTCTGAGCAGGGCTGGCTGCAGACAATTTCATATTGTTTTCCTTTCACTGCACCATTTCTCCAATGATGTTTTCCCCCCAGAAGTACTGGCTTCTGCTAATCACAAAAAATATGTCTATGCAGCAAATTCAGAAGCATGTACTGGCTCAGGAGCTTTATGGTCTTTATGATCCATTCAAAATCTCATTTTTTTACATTTTTTATTTTTGGAAGACACATCTCAAATAGACCGATCATCTGAAGAGGCCAGTGAGCTACGGGTTAGGCTGGCCCACGCTGAAGCCTCTCAACTCCACCTGCCGGCTATTGGAAGCTGAACAGAAGATCCATTCTGATGCTGCTGTGGTCAGAAAGGGAGCCAAGATTTGTGGTTGAGGACATTGCATCTAGTTCAGAAAGAAACTCCTGAGCTAAGGCACTTATTGTTTTACTGATTTTTTTACTACTTGAATATCATACCTAACAACCCTGTGCTTCATTTTAATCAAACAGGCTTCAAAAGACAGCAATCAGTTTTGAAATAGGCCCAAGATAATCAAGCATGGTTCAAAACTTCATAATTGCCCATTTCCTGTAAATGATGGAAAGAGAAAATAATGCTGAGTCTGTACAAATTGAAGATTTTTATGATTTATGGCATTTTCATATTGGAACTTCCAATACTTCGGAATTTGTGTACTGGGCACTGAAGCTCTCTGATGGCTAACCCACTCGTGCACGGCTGCAGAGCACAATTTGGAAGAAGAACAATGTTGCATCATTCAGGATATGATCGTTGGGAAGAAAAGTTCTGTCTTGGAGAGAGACAGAAAAACTGTTTCACAGCCAATGTGCATTTTGACATTATGCTTATTTAAAAAAAAACAACAACTTTATATGACTTAAGAAATAATAGTTTCAGGCCATAGGCCTATCAAATACCGAGCAGCTCAGAAAGGGTTAATGGGGAATGAATGATGGCTCTGACACTTCCAGTTGTAAGATCTGAGAGACATACAATTACACCAGCAGGCAGAAAGTTCAAAACATACAAAGGAGACGGGTTTTACATACTCTGCAGATTATCTGTGTAAACCCTTGAGCCCAGATGCTATGAATATTAAGAATTTACACAGCCTCAAAAACACAACTAGACAAAGTCACCGAAAAGAACCCATGAGCAGGCATTAAATGCAAAGGCAGCACCTCTTGTTCAGTAAGTCTCTGACCTACAATTTTAATTTTTTTTTTTTGGAGGCAGTAGGAGAACTTTGGGAAATACAACTGCCTGCTTCCCTTGCTTTAGCATCCATCCATTGCCGACCGTGCTCAACAGACCTGTGGTCTGTCCCGGTAAAACTAGTCTGGCATTCTTACATTGTGCTGTATTTTGGGGTGGGATCTCAAAATTAATGTAAAGACACAATACAATTGAGAAAGACCTTTAAAGGGCTGGAGGACCTTTCTGAGGCCCTCCTCTTGACTGTAATTTGGTTGTTGACTTGAGTGGTATTTTATGCCATAAAAAGTTGCAAGTCTGGACCACCATGTATTTATTGAATCTTTGTTTAAATCTTAAGGCATTTTCAAAGGCTTGGTAGCAGTTGAATGCTAACCTCGCAGTTTCCCCAGGATTTTTCAAAAAAAAAAGATCCATGGCTTTGACAGAATTTTTTATATGAAGCATCCATTCATATGATCCTTCTTCCCTGCAGTCCAAACCAACAAGACAGAGTTGTACTATAAATGTGAGATCAAGCTAAAACAACTTGCATTATCTGAGGTTTGCATATATGTAATCTTGTCAAATGAAAGCCACAACAAGAGGACAGAGAGAGTTCCTTATGCTGTTTGTAGTGGGAGCAGCTAAAGCCTCATCCCTCCTATAAAGACAGTATGTTTAAAGAGACTGGGAAAGATGCCCATGTTCCAGCAATTTTTTACTAGCCTGAGTTAAACAGAAAAAAAGTTATTGCCACAGTAATAAACCAGGCTTTAAAAAACAGCAGAAACATGCATCTTGGCCCTGTTATATACACATATTTTTATCAGCCCCTACAGGAGAGGAAAGCATATTATAATATGATTACCCACAGTGAGGAGCTGCTGGAGAGCTAATAGCTCTGTCTTCTTGAGCTTGCAGAACTCTCCACTGCACTCTGGAGACTCTTCTCACTCTGTGCTCTTTGCCTTCCTAAATTCAAACCCGTTGTCTCAAACAGAAGTTACGTTGCAAAGCACAAAAAGGTATTTTAATGAAATGGTTCAGACTGAATTGCTGACTGCAGGACAATTCTGCAGCTTCACAATAGGAATTGGAGGGTTCCTGCTGCCTTCTTAACTCGTGATAAATTGTAAACCTCTTGCTTCCGTGCCACGGGCTCAGACAGCATTGTGTGATCACCATTGCTTTTCTGATTTATTTTTCATGCCTACCGGTGCCCATATAAAAAGTCTATTTATGCTCAGGCTCCCTCAATTTTTTTTTTTTCACGGATTATATAGTGCAACAATGAGATTGGCAATTAATGTAAACATATATCATGGGTATGATGCGAATTATATTTTAATTCTCTCTGTCCATTGCATCTGTCATCTCAGTTTGTGCGGTTGGTGTAGCTTTGAGGCCATTACTCCATCAGCAGGGCTCTAGAGAGCAGTTTGCTCAGCTTTGCACAAGGCCTGGATCTGCAGAATTTTTTCATATCTATAAATGCCAAAATCTTCTGTTTTCAAACAATGTTTTTAGGGTATTATACTGTGCAGGGCAAGGTGTGAACACCTGTTCTTTTACTGTTCTACTGTTGTTCTACCTGTTGTTTAGTGTGACTGAAAGCTACCCTCAAGCACTAGCAATACACAGGAGCTTGTTTTCACCTAAATCTCTGTGCCTAGTGTTTCCTATAAGCTCTTTTAGGAGGTCTCCAGAGCCGTTGCAAGGTCTGGCTTTCACCACTGCTTAGGCACTACAAATTGGTGGGATTTTGATTATTTGAATATGACAACGGGAACTATAGCCAAAGTCCACAGAACTTAACAGAAAGCCTGCTACTGGCTAAGATCAGATTTGGTTCCAAGTCAAGAGTGAAGACCTTTGCCCCGAACACTGTGAAATCTGAATCAGTCAGATTGAAAACAGCCAGGGTAAGAAAAGTAAGAGTAGATAGGAGTATGTGGCTACAAATAGGGGGCCATACATCAGATCCTTTCTGGGCTAGTTAATAGTCTTGAGCTAGCTAATAGTCTTCTAAGCCTTGGTCTCGTTGGGCTGTAGGAGTAATCTTGACAGCTTCTACTCCTCAGCAAAGAAGCAGAACATTTTTGAGCCTAGAAGAGTGACTCCATCAATGATTTCTTTCTGAGATCCATCGGTTATTCAATTTTTAATCTTATTCAGTACATGCTTCAGTGGTTCACTTACATGGTTTTAATCAGGTTGTCATACTGTATCAAGTAACAGAACCTCCGGAAATCTAAGTGTATTATGTCAGCTGTCACTTTTTATTAACTAAACTTGTCAAAAGTGCTGGCAATATTTCAGTTCTAAATGCTAACATTTAAAAATTTAAATCTAACAGGGATGCTATTGTTTTCATCAAAGTGTTTTGTTAGTGTTTCTTACACTTGCATCTTACATTGTACTTTAACCAGTCTTTAACAATAACCTGTATGCCCTGCTCAATCTTTCCCATGATCTTGCTAAGCTAACAAGCCTGCAGTCATCCAGTAACCTTTCAGTCTTTGGAGCCTTTGCCTACCATAAATGCTTCACCTGTTCATATTCATGAACATATAGTCATTGGGCAGCATCAAACACAGAGAAATATCATGAAAAAGATACACCTTGGTGTAGGTTATATTTTTCTGCATGCAAAAAATTCAGCTCTACCAAAAGTGCCTGCCAGTGCTTTTGCAAATATAGCGAGGATAAACACAGCATAACCTCTACATTTTGATGCAGCCTCTGGAGCTCAACTCCTGCAGTTAACGCAAGCATGATTCGGTGAAGTTAAGGTGCATATGCATTGGTTAATATTTACACAGTGCTTTGAAGATACAAACTGTTGAAGTCCTAAATAGTATTCAAACCTACCTGAAGTTGCTGGTTTAGTGCAAGCACTAGAAATGTAGACTACCTGAGGCAATATGAAATCTCAGTGAGCAAGGCAGTAACTGTAATTCAAAGCTGATCTGCTACTGTGACAGACAGGGTCCTGCTTTATTGAGAAACCCAGAAACACCTTACAATTAGCCGGCCCTTTATGAAACACTAATGTCTATGTTATGGCATGGTTACAAGGAAAGGACATATAATGACACCGAGCAATTGAAAATATGCTGTAAAATAACAGTCCTAAAATAGTAAACGTTGCAATGAATTATTAAAGTTGCTTATTTTAACATTTTATTTACTGGATTTTGCATTAAAATTACAAATCTTCAACTCACATTGTGTTGTCATTGAATCTGGCCTCCCTGAGATTTGCTTTGCTCCCATTCATCTACCCAGTTGGTTAACAAGATCTTGGCTGCTGACCTTTTTCTCATTACACCCCTATGATTCATGCCACTGACTCCCTTTTGCCCATTCCTTCTCATTTGAATTTTTCTTGGCTGTGCCTGCAAAGCTTTTGCAAAGCTCCAGCACACGGTGAATCTCTCATCATGTGTTTTCCCATACGCAACACCCCTTGTCCTCCATCTCCCACAGTGCTAAGTAGCTGCATCCTTTCATTTAATTTTATCCCTGGCACTCGTCTTTCTTGCAATACCCAAATGAAAAAAAATTGCTTGGTAAAATGAAATCCCTTATGAGATGCCCAGCATATGCCATCTTTCCTGTGATGTTTTCATAATGTATACATTTTCATGTACTTTTGCTACAATACCTAGCACGGTGCATGTCAAGGTCAATCAATGGATTCTTTAGCATGGTGGCAAGTAGAGACTACTGCTATGACATGGCCCAAATGGATCATGACTTTCTGATCAAATTCTTTAAAGTGAACATCCCAAAAAGGAGGAATCTGTAAAGCTAAAAATGGAACACTTCAAACAGAAAACTTTTTAGCTAGAGTGAAAGTACAAAAATATAGAATCAGCTCTACCTATATCCTTCTGAGTTTCTGGGAAAAGCCTGGATCATTCTGTCCCATCCAAGGAAATAATACTGGCCCAACTGCAGGATGGCATCCTGGTTTGTTGCCACTTGTGTCTCTTCCCCTCCATGTCTTATCTGCTGCCCAACTACAGCCTTCCCTCTAAAACATGATGTAATAAACACACAAAAAGAAGAGCTGTCCATTACCATGTCAAAGACAATCTGAGAGTGCAGGCCCCGTGGACAATCCCTTTATCATCTTCAACATCATTTCTGTCCTTCGTTGAGGTTAAAGAAACCTCATAAGGCTAATTCCTTCTGGGGCAATGCCACAGAACAGATAATCCAGGCAGCAGCAGCCTAAGCAGGGTCTGTCTTCTCTTGTGGCTTGTGTGCTTTATATGCAAAGCTATCTATTTATAACATTTCTCATACGAATGCTAAAATAGTATCTGCCATTTTTAAAACCACACTTATCTGTTCTGGTGAAATCTTTTCATTTTTGAAACTACCTACCTTGTGAACGTAGTCATACTGCTGGCAACAGCAGCTGCGTTTTGACTCAAGTCACACTAGCAACAGTCTTTTGCCATTAACCCTCACTTGCCTTTTTTCTCTGCAACTTCTCCTGTAGATGAAATTTTGGATATTTTCAAAATGTCAGTTCAAGTGGCTGGTAATTTTGGGACCGTCAATTTTCTGTTCAGTAATTTTGCATCTTAGCTCGGCCTCTTCTAACTCTCTGAAATTAACAGCTTATTGTGGAGAAAACTGCTCGTTCTCAGAGTGGTCAGACCAATGTTTATGCTCCATGCCAAGAAAAGTGATGCAGAGGCCCTTGCTTATCTTTATTGCTCTAACAACCAATGTCAGCTATGTCGTTATTTGCCCTGTTAGAGGGTCAGGAATGGAAAAGCGCAGAGGGGTCCCACCTGTGGGGAGGAGGGGACCCAAACCTGACCCAAGGGGTGTTCCATCCCATCTGCCCCATGCTCAGTGTAAAAGCTGAGGGATCCAAGGGTCAACGCTCTTCCTTCAATGGCTGATATCCAAAGAGGACTCTGTCTGTCCATCTGCCTTTGATCCTGATCCGAGCGTTCCTGACTCCAGAGCTGGAACCCAGTTCCCATCCATCGCTGAGTCCAGACTGGGACTTCCACAGTGCCTGCTGGTGATGTGATTGTCATCCTGGGAGCCTGATATGGTTTTGTATACATTATATCTATTTCATTATTTTCTTCTTTTTTTTTTTTGTTTTTAATATTAATTCTTCATTAAAGTAGTTTAGTTCATTCTAAACTTCTACATCTCCTTATCTCTTCCTTTCCTCTCTTTTGGGGAGGGGAAAGGGTCATCTGTCAGTCTGGTTTTGGTAAATTCAGCCGAAACCTCGCCAGTCAGAAATATCTGCCTCGAGTATGAGCAGGGATGCTAAATTGGCTGTACTTAAGCGCGGTGCTCACTGCCATTACATGTCCCTAGAGCAGCTCGTACAGGAGGAGAGGCTGCGCTGCTCATCAGTCAGGGTGAGGCACAGGTTTAGGTTTAGCTACACGTGTATAGTTGACAAGCAACACCGTTAAACCTGCTCCCTGTCACTACCTACATCTGAGCTTCACCCCGCTCTGGGGAGACGCAGGCGGCGCCGGCTGGAGCTGCATCTGAGGCAGGTGTCTCCTCGAGGAGACACTGCATACAACTGCTGGCTTCATCCATCTAACTGGGGCGGGCAGTCACGTTCCTCCCAGAGGTGAGTGGTGAAAGGAAACCTTCACACGTTACAGCAAGAGAAATCTGATTAAATGTAAAGGGGAGTTATTTTTTTTTCCTCTAAGAGCGTGTCAGTTATTTTGACTGTAAAAGAGGTTCGGTGAGTCCCACCCCAACACTGCTTTGGAGATCATGGCTTCCTCTCCACTGGCCCTAGGGGGGACTTGGGCTGAGCAGTTCATCTGGAGGTGGCTGCGCTGCAAACACCAGCTGTATCGCAGGGGCTTCTTTGCTAACCCTGCTTGGCACCACCCAGCTACTTGCCTTTAAGGTATTTTAGGAGTAATAATAACTTCCTTAATATTTACTGAACACCATTTAAGGACACATCAAGTGCAACCCATATATTTCTGGCTTATTGTTACAAATGGGCATGTGTTTGATATAAAACAAATATTACTATATATACTTTTTCCTATTCCTAAAAACGTTATTGCTTTTCTGTTGATCTTGAGCTGTCTTCATCATTAAAAGAAAATCCAGGGGATCAGGTAATCATTTCCATGCTGTTTCCATTTCAGGTTAATGATCAGGAAGAGCAAATAGTAAGATAGAATGCAATTTAGTACTGCTGCCAAATTCTTCAGGTTTCCCCTATAGAATTGTTTGTGCTCTCTCGCAAATGATTCCCTGGAAGATTAATCAAAATAATGTCAGTGTGTATTTTCTTCTTTGGTCCAGCTACCTGTGCCAAAGCAGTACATTTTATGGGGAAAAGCCAAAATAATTTTCCAAATGCAATACCTAACATCAAGGCTTTCTATAGCTGACAGTAATAGGAAGAGGACTTGCAGATGCTGGCCTCTGTGATGTACACAGTTAACTTGGCACAGTCTTATTCTGGTAGGATTCCACTCTTGGTGGGATGTTTGCAAAATCTGTCAACCTAGATGGATGCTCAGTGCTGAATAAGCTTTGTTTACTATTTGTCTATGTGCTAGAAATGAGTCGAAAGGCTCTTTGATCACCTTCTATCCAAAAGGCAGTGCTAGAGTTTTCTATGCAAAGACTGTTTGAAATCTTAGTTAACATTTTCTGAATCACGGAGAAACAAAAGTAAATATTACAATCCCACAGATACTTAAGAGCATGTGAAATATGGTTTAAGTGAGTGTCCCAAAGGCTCCTGTCCAAGCAGGAACAAGGGGATGCCTTCCATGCCTTTCATTTCCAAGACAAATTTTTTTGTACAACCTCAACTAGTCTTCTTGACAATGTAAATCCAAGAAAGTTCTCTTTAGAGTATTCAGAATTAAGCGCCACACAGATATTTTGTTAACATCTGTCGGCCTCAGTTTAAGGAACAGAAACTGATTCATCTGAGGAAGCTGCTGGCAACTGGCATACAGGAAAACTGAATTACAGCCAGCATCAGAATCATAAAAATGAGCTGTTTTGTTCAGAGGGAAGAATTTTGTCATTAGCTCCGCCAAAACCTGCCTTCGTTGACAGAAATAGATGAGAGCGCATTATCTTATCTCAATATTCAGTTTACCAGGTCACACTCTGGCAGAGTCCTAATCGCATCCCTGATCCTGGAGAGGTGACAAAGCCAAGCTTCTTCCTGGCTCAGGAGAAGCTTCTCTATGTGTATGTCTTTGAAAAGGGAGTACGTGGCCACCCTCTCTCAAGGCAACAGGCAGCACTTCTAGGGGACCCCCTCTGTGATACCACTTTGTTTTTCTCTTCATCCCACTTTGGAAGGGCTTTAGTGTTGAGAAGATGCTATCTGAAGACAGCAGCAACCTCTGCTGCTGTGGCTGCTCAACAGCCCTACTTGACACCCCTCCGGGAAGTCCTCCCTGGATAAAGAGTTTGTCACTCCAAAAAGCCCATTAGGAGAGAGATGTACCATCAAGAGCAGGAGAGGCCAGAACTGCCCAAACACTCTGTTGCTGAGGAAGGGAAATTTTAAAGGCAATATTTTCTTGAACAAAGCCGTGGCTACCCTTCTCCAGTAGAGCAGTCATTAAACAAATTTTTGGAGATAGCAAAACTTAGGATTCTGTAAAATATTAGTTTCTTCTGAACATTTCTGGATTATTTTAAGAGTTTTGTTGTCTGACTCATTGGTGCTGAGGCCCCACTAAATAACACTGCAAATTCTGAAATGAGAAAAAGAGGAAGAAAAATGGTGTCCCTCCTAACTTTTTGTGCTTTTTTTCTCAGAAGGTGTCTCAACGGCCTTTCTTTTTTTCCTCTACGCAAGTTGTTTATACCTTCCGGGAGAGACTCTTAACAGAGGAAAACCAATTAAATGGCTCTGGGAATGTCATCAGGAAAATACTGCCTTCTCTTGACTCTGTGAGAGCAAATGTGCAGTTAACAGTTCATTAGACCGTAGAGCAAAGGGATCTCAAGCTGTTTGCGTATTAATTTTCAGGTGTTCTGTAAGAAACCATCAAAAAATTTGAGGAAGGGCTACAGTAATTCAACGAGTGCTTTTGCATGCTTTGAACTTTGGAAAAAATGTAACAACATTGTATGAGGGTGCTGGGTTTTACTGCTTGTTACACATATCAATGAAGTTCAGTGTTGTAATGAATGAGCATGTTCTTCTGGAAACATTTTTAGGAGACATCTTAAGTCCCTAGATCTTTTTTATGACCTTCTGCATCAGCTGAGTTTCTTAACCTGCGTTATGCTTCTATTATTAAATTTCCATTTTAAGCTGACATGATGCAAGGGATGCAATGGCTCAAAGCAAACACGTTCCACACTGATGTAATTTTAATTGTCCTGAGGGTATTATAGTGGAAAAAATAAACATTCTTTTTTAAATTATACAGCTACTCCTATACCCTCCGTATATGCAGGCGTGAAGAGCCCAGAAAGAAAATATTTATAGTAATACCTTACTCATCCATATCCTTTAGAAGCTCTCTAAAAAAATCGAAGAAAGTTTGTATTCTTTTCCCAAGTTATTTCAATGAAGTTATAGTAATAGAAGTCACATTGGGCTGTCCCATAACTCTAAGATAGCAACGTTGTCCAAATATGCTATCAAGTATGTGCCAACATATACTAGGAACTGGGTACAGTAGACTAATATTCTTAAATCATCGTACCTGAGTCACTGAGCCAGAGCAAGGGTGAGGCAATGTGGTCCTGCAGTGTGCTGGGTGCCTCCTTGAACGGCGGTGCACAGGGGCAAGGCCATGGGTGCAGGTCACGCTCAGCAACCTGCAGGATGAACCCTCTTTGAAATGAACTGACCGCCTCCAGGTGGTTTTTTATTATTTTGTCAAAAAACTTCCTAAATAAACCAGTTCCCAAAAGAACCTCATGTTATTACAGACTTGAGAAATAATAACTATCTGGTCTAATTAGGAAAATACGAATAAACAGAAAAGACACAGTGTAAAGTGAAGGGTCAAATGCATGCTGTTTAGAAGTCTCTTATTAGACAATGGGGCCAGACTCACAGCTGCTGTAAATCACTGACTTCCCTGTTAATGATTTAAAAACACGTCTGTTGCAAAGGGCCCTGTGTTCCAAAGGGTGCTGTGTGGCGGTATTGTGCAATAATTAAAAGTTTTGTTGCAGTAAGGGATAAATCTATAGGTCTGTTATCCTGCAAAAGAGTAGGTTTTTGATTGACAGTTCCATAAATGAGCCATTATGGCCATGAGTGAGAAGATTTGGAAAAGCAGATAGAGAGGAACTGTAGTCTGCAGGCAATGGATGCAACTGTCCTGAGGACACCATGATTGCTAGTCACTTTACAAAAGTCAAAGTAAGCACACAAAAATTTGGCATCTTTAATCCAAAACAGCATTTTGCCCTCTGTCTTCCACGGTTTTGCATCCGGTTCATTTCAGAAAACAGTAACCTATAGATGGCATTCAAGGATAGGAAATTGCTCCCATTTTACGCACACATATACTGCTGCCACACAGGAATGTTATGAACGTGCTAATTTTTCATAAGCTGTGAGTGTTACAACAGGGTGATGCTCAGCAGGACAGGCTGGCTGGAACAGAAAACGTGCTTACCCCCGCCGTGGTCCCCAGGTGCTGTCACATGCCTCTCTCCACCAGCTTCTGCACCACGGTACGGACCCTCCTTTGCTGTCTTGAGGTATTGATTTGGCAAACAGGCTGAACAAGTGGACGTGGGGGGCTATGGCATGAGCTGAGCTTTCCCCCAGCCAAGGGGCAGGGTGAGCCACGCTAGCAGAGCTGACATACCCTCTGCCTGCAGCCTGCGACTTGGGGGGCAAGGTCTCTGCAGGCTGCAAGCTCCAGCTGCCCAACCTGGATATCACTTGCAGTATCTGTGCTGAACGGGCGCCGACAACTCACGGGTGCCTCCAAAAAGTGCCCAAAGCCCACCCCGATTATGCTCTTGCAGGTTGGCTTGGACTGTAAATAAAATCCTAAGCAAACTTATTTCCTGGCAGAGACCAAATCCTGATGACCCAGCGCCTGGAGTGTCTGTGAGGGTCTGTCATACATCTGCTCTTTTCTCTGGGGAGGACAACCAGCCTGCCAGAGGCAGAGAAAATATGAAGTGCTTGAAGAACATGAAGAAAGTAATGGCAGTATCACCCCTTTATCTCTTGCAAACATTCTTGAAGCAGGACTTGAGACTGGATGTGAATGAGGAAGGAAAAAAGCACTTGGAAAGGCTGAGGGACATTCCTCGACATTGGTTGCTTGCTGGACAAAGGGTTGGTTGCAAGTGAGAAGGATCACATATGACTTTGTTTTGCCCAGCCCAAAGGGTCAGACACCATTCAAGATACTGTCCAGGTGGGCGCACTGTACCTGTCCCCACCGCTGCGGGGTTTCCCTCTTGCCTGTTTGTCAGCTGGCATTTGAGCACAAATCACACTACAGTTTTGTCCAGGCCACCCTCAAAAATGAGATTGTTTGCTCTCCTGCATCCCGTAGCAGCTCTTTGAAAAGCACAGCAGAACATCGCTCTCTTGTTCAGTCCAGGAAGCAGGGCATGCAGTCAGAAAAAACAGCACAGCATCATCTCTTTGCATAGGAGTGTCTTGACCCGTGCAGGAGCAACCTGGTCTCTAAAACTGAGCCTATATTCCACTCATCAGCACACGTCGGTCCTTGAAAGCAGCTTCACCTGTGCCCTTGTGGCCAAGAGGGCCAACGGA
>VXAK01010980.1:45966-132631 GCA_013399435.1 Arenaria interpres
ATGTGCTCTGGGCAGCCCTGCTTTGGCAGGGGAGTGGGACTGGATGGTCTCTAGAGGTCCCTTCCAACTCCAAAAATTGCGTGATTCCATGATTCTGTAAATCACCTCATATCCTGGGGTTACATCACAACAGATTGCTTAGAGTACCCCAGATACTGTCCTTACAGAGTCACATGGGGTTGGAAGGGACCTCTGAAGATCACCCAGTCCAACTCCCGCCAGAGCAGGGCCATCCAGAGCAGGTTGCACAGGAACGTGTCCAGGGGGTTTTGAATGTCTCCAGAGAAGGAGACTCCACCACCTCCCTGGGCAGCCTCTGCCAGGGCTCTGCCATCCTCAAAGTAAAGTTCCTCCTCATGTTTAGGTACTTCTTTACTTTGAGAGTGGCAGAAGGTCCTTATACCATATCTCATCCCAGCTGGCACCAGGGGATGCTGGTGTGCACCTATTTCCATTCATCTCATCTGCAGCTGGAGATCCCCGTTCAGAGGAAAAAGCAACCACAGACTTTTTGTCTCCTACGCTACCAGCACTGCCTGGCTTTGCTAAATCTGGAGGTCTGCAAGGCATGCAATGCCCTAGTCCTGTGCTTCAAAGGTTTTCTTAATGAGTCTATGCTTCGGATATTGCTCGGGTGTAATACCCAAGGTCAAACCTTGTTTTGGTATTGTCCTCTGCATAAGTAACCTGTCCGCACAGGACTGCTCCTCTGTAAATTTTGTAAAGCAAGGTAGAGGGGGTAATTAAAGCAATCTGTTTCTACATCATGTTCTGTCTGTTTTTTCTTTTCATTATTAGATGTGATGACATATTTGCCTGTGTGACTTCCTGCAGATGGCACTTAAATTTTGTGATCAAATGGCAAACCAACTGTCAGCTCTGATCACAGCTTCCCATGTTGCTCCGCTAGTGTGAGAGTACTGCTTCAATAAAGGGGTCCTTCTCTCTAAAGTGGTAACATTTTGCAGCAAGGATGGATTTTGAGAATACAGTGTCTAATTTTATATTAACAGATTCAAGGCTCTATTAAGAAATTTGATCCTCTAGCCATAGATTTTATTTGCAAACATTTTTATAATGTGATACAAGAAGAATTCTAATTCTGCTTTTTTTTCCAAGACAATTGATCTTTTAAAGGATCAGAAACTTCACTTAAACATTTAAAAACCCTAAAATACAGGGAAAAATCACTAAAACATTCATTTATAGAAATGTACTTTTGAACATCTAGATATAGATTTTTAGAATGCTTTAAAAATCTTAGACACAAACAAAAAGGATTAATTTTCTATATGTTGTTTTTGAAAAATGTATCTTGGAACCAACTTTAATAAAATTATCGTATTTGTAGAATAACAAGAAGTGAAAATTATTAGAGAAGTTGTTTAAATCCACAGGCAATTTTCATGACAAACTGAATAAAATATAAAATAACGTAGGTGGTGAATAATTCAAATGCTTTGACAATTCTGACTTCACAATAATCTAGTGTATTATAATGCATACACACACAAAAAATAAGAAAAGTCAGATACGTTGCATGATTTTGCTTTTTTTAAAACAGAAAACTAGTTTATAGGGAAGACAGTGGTAGACTAGAGGTGCCCAATATAGTGCTAACGCAAAGAATATGCACGCCTGGCACTGACCAGCTCACCTCAGCCTCCTCTGAACAGGTCAGATATGTTTGGGGCAAGTAAATTTGGATCTGACATTTAGGAATCTAAGTAGGGTTTCTGCTTAATAATTCAGATGCTGACAGAGAGCATAAACGATGCAGATCAAACATTTATTTGCAGTTTTAGCTTTTTCTGCTATTCACAAATTATCTATGAACAGCATTTGATTTTGACAGATCTGTTAAATATTCAAAATAGTCAGAACATATTCCAGGCTACGTCTTGTTTGCAAATTATTTGTTTTCAGTACGGATGTGTATTCAACTGTTTGCTGAGTATCGTCCTCTGCTGCTTGGAGGAGCAAAGAATCTCTACAACATTAAAAAGAGAAATGGAACTTCCTCACGCTTATAAGTACCTGTGTGAACAATGAGCAGGCTCAAACGAGCTGTGATTTTCTTGCAGAAAGCTGATGGATGCAACCAGTACCACTGGGTCTCTTCCGTGGTTCATCTGGAACCCTGAGGCACCTGGATCCCCTCCTTCTCCGCTTTGATCCTTCCCCGAAATGTCCCATAGAAAGTTTCACACACACCGCCCTTGGAAATATCCTGTGAGTTTTACATTGTTTTCTCCTCATGCACCCCAAATTAAGTGCCACATCCCTGGAGGCAGTCAACCCTTGGTTTGCCTGGGCTTGCTGGTGGACACACACCTCTCCTTGACCCACCTCAGTGGGTTTCACTGTAGGGCAAGACGTCTTCTTGGGCTGCTTGTGTGGTCTTGGAGTAGCCGGTTTGGGGGCTGTGGTTTTGTTTTCTTCACCAGGTATTGGTGTTTAATTTGCTGAGCCTTTGGTCAGAGAACCTAACCAAAAGGTTTGGGTACCCTCCCATCTTTCCGTTGGCATTACCCACAGAGGGAAAAGCTGCTTCAGCAGGGCAAGCAGTGAAACAAGCCAGTGGTCAGGGTTTGGGAGTGGAGAGGGTAATTCCCTCGATCCCAAACACTGGTACCTAATGCTAATCCCAGGCTGACACTTCAACAGCAATCGGTTATTCTTCCATCTTCCGGGTATTCTCGAGAGACTGATTAAACCGAAGGATCAATGGACGGCTTTGCAGTAAATTCACTCTCAGAGAGGATTCCTTTCGCCTCTCGTTATAGTTAAAATAACTGACATTTTTCTATGTTAATAAGCTGCTTTATTTCTTGGCGGGGCTTGCTGGGGCATAACGAACTCCAGCATGGACTGGTTTGATAATGTATATTGTCCTTTTTAGTTCTATAGATACAGATGGTTTCTCAATACCGCATGAAAGATCAATTTGACTAAGATACGGCATTTAGTATTAAAAATTTCTCATGTGCATATTAAATAGAATTTTAAAGGTCATAGCAATTTAAATTGTGATCTGATGAACCTTGCAGTTTAGTACATTATGCATTAGACATACATTGTGATTTTTAGTCGAAGACGTTAAAAACCGTTATTTTATAATTTTAATCTGAAACTGTCTTTTTCTATACTAGTGGCCATTAGTGTTTTTACCTTGAGGAGAAGAGGTGCGATTTACTTTTACACCAGCTCCTATAATCTCCCCGGCCTTGGGGGGATGCTGTTCGCCGAGAGCTTGGCACAGAAAGGAGTGAGTGAAAGAATCTGGAGCTGAAGAAATGACACACTGGCCTTGTCTCGGCAACACAGAAATAGTGTCTGCTTTTTAGAAAAATCAGATCGACTTCCTAAGGGTCTTGAAAATTGCCGAGTGTAAATTGCGATTGGAATTGACTGTTAAAGATTTTGGTTGAGCAGGTTAAACATCTGCTGGATTTATTATGGTTTTATTTGTACATCATCTGTAACTGCTACAATTAAGCGAATCAGAGTAAGCGAATCAAATCTAATTTACTCTCTAATGGACCAAAAAGGAATGAATAAACACAGCACTACTAGATCCAAATGATTAAACATGTCTCTTAGGTATTTTTTTCTATTTCGGCATAGAAGAATCATGGTGTTTATGTTATAATTAATCACTAAGGAGTGATGTAAACTAGTTTGAGCATTCATTCATTTTTCATAGGAGTTCATAAAAATGCTAAACTAAACATGTGAACGCAATGAAATAAATTCCATTGGAATTGGATACATTTATTTATATAACCATTTACCGTATGTCTAACACCATTATAGGATTAATACAGGGAGACATATTTATCAAATTGGATGAAAATATGTTGTACCAATTTTTTTCCACATTACCAGGTCTTTTATAGACTAAAATCAGTACATGTGTAAATAGCTGTCTAAGATGCAGATATCATGTTCAGGTTCATTAGGTGACTGTAAAAGTTAAAGTTACTTAAACAGGATTAATTTGATATTTGACATAAAGGTATGCAAAATGGAGCTGGGGGGCTGTCTACCCTGCAGTAGATAGAAGCTGCACACTCTTAAGTCTGGAGTCTTTCCTTCTTCCCACCACCAGGAAGAAAACCTCAGCTTAACAGCTGTCTACTGACACTGCCAGCTGGAAAGAGGAGTTAATCTAAAATAAGTAAGCTAACTGAGAAAAACGTTTAAAGCATTAATAAACAGAATATACAACATAACCACATCATGTGGAAGGAACACTTCCATTTGGAATGACCTGCGCTTTTTTGTGCCAGTGCTCATGCTCCTACGTTTTCATATGCCAGGGTCACCCATCTATTAAACAATTTCCTTTGGTGCCTCTGGAGACATTTCATCACAGCAGGAGGCAGCTGCAGTCCCCGGGGGTTGCTTTGCACCCCCTTTTCTCTCGTTGCACCTTCTATGTCACCCTTAACCTACAGGCTTTTACATGAAGTGATGTTTTAGCTCTTCAGCTGTAGGAGAGAAAGCATATTGCCATTTACAAATAGGTTGGAAATAGCAAAGAAGTGGTAAATGTGAGTGTATTCTATTCCATGTTGACACATCTTCACTAATGTCAATCTTCTGCAAGGACTGAGGGTTTTCACAACCTCCTGAAGTTCTTCTTTTTCAGAGTTTTATTAGGGCAGCTCTAGGGAAGAGACATAAGGAAAGTCAGAAATTACTCGAAATTTTTTGTGAGAAAGCATGTTGCTCTGGAACTTCTAAATTTACTTGGGTGTTTAGCAAACAACTGAAGATAAAAATAGAAGGATTTATACTCTAAACGCAGTACTTTTCCAACTGAGGCTATCATCATTCATCAAATCACTTAAATAGCAAATTTGCAGTGACAGTTTTCAGTCTGGGCTTTGTACAATATCTAGTGTGAAGGAGTCCTGGCCCACAGCTGAGGCTTCAGAATAACATAACCATCAGACATACTATGTTGCTATAGCAAATTTACCACTGTCTTGGCACAGATCGTAGCTCATATTTTTATCAGTCGTTGCCGTTCCCAAAAATATTTTTGCAAGTGGGGCCACCGAGAGGAGGGAATCGTTTCCACAACCTGTGTCACCATGTGATTCCTGACACAACTGGGAGGTGAGGGGCAGCAACAGCACGGGTTGCTGAGAGATGCCATCCAAGGTGTTGCGGCTGCAAGACAATCTCTGCAGATCCTCCGAGCTGCATCCGAAGAGCTGGGTGGGTGATCACCTCACTCGTGTGCCTCCTGACCCTCCCGAGGCCAACCCAAAATGGTCTCCAATGTCACGCGGCCTGTGTGCCCAGCTCAGCTGAGAGGTGGCAGGTTCTTAAATCACCTTGTGGTCATCCCTAATTGTACGCGTTTTCCTTTCAGAGAAGAATAAGATTTAAACCATGACCGACCTGTTTGATTTTGCCATGAAATGGCATAGGAGAGCCCAGACAGTCAGTGAGAGCTGAGATGGCTGGAAATATAAAATGAATGTAAATATATGAAAAGATTCAGCCTGTGCTAAATGTCAAGTATAGATGAACGTTTTGCTTTTCAGCAGGCATAAAGTGAATGAACTCAGCATTAATGCTCAGTCACATATCCCTGTAAACATGCTATTCACACACATCCTTCTATTTGCTTGGGTGGCTGCTGTCGTGTGACACGATCCCGATGACAAGAGCCAGACTCCCAGGGCATTTGTACCATGCATATTTTATACCAGGAGTGAGATGCATGACACAAGCCTGCAAGATAATCTGCAGATCTTTTGCGACAGTCTTTTCTTCATAATGTTTTATTTAAGGAATCGAATCGATAAACCTATTACTGTAATTCTGTCCAACCATCTGTTGCCTTCGTTGGGTGACTTTTGGGATCAATGATCCACGGAGTCAGTTCAAAGGATGAACATACTCTGCCTCACTGCCCGGGGATAATTGCTGATGCTGAGTCATTGGTTATGAACCGAATCATCTCGAGGAAAGTGAATTCCACACACAGGATTTTCGGAGCTGAGTGTGAGAATAGATGTTGAAATGCAGCATCTGCCTACAGGTTTCAGTTTCTTTGATTTTTACTCAGGCTTACAGCTGGCAGTTAAGTAATGCAGTTCTAAAACATATGTAAAGGACAAAACAAGCTGTTTATTTTCAAAGTGGCAGACCGATTCAAAATTACAATTAATAATTTAACTAGCATGATTAATAATTACTTTCTCTTAAAAATATAATGAGTATGGTTTTGATGGGCGGATTTAATGCACCATATCTAGAAAACATTGCATTTGATAACCACTTAAAAATACCTTAACTAATCACCTGGAAAATAACTGTGTACCAAATGAAAGGGACAGGAGCCACCTGGGACTGTGGATCAGAACCTTCAGTGAGCTGGCTTTAATTAACAGCAAGACAGTGACTTTCCAGAGTCATGATGCCAAAGCTAAAAGTCAAAGTATCTGTCACTGGAAAAGTGAAGGCGAATAAAATCCATAAAAGAGTTTAAAGACTTAGAAATGGATGAAAGGTAGGACTGAAAGACAGACAGAGCCTAGAGCTCCAGCTGGAGGGAGGCTAGAAATGGGATCCCAAAGGGAAAAACTGCAAAAATGGCTTTGATGTGAGGCATCGTCAGAGGCAGCAGATGGAAATAGCAGCTAGAACAGCTAGCTTCAGTGAGAGGTCTTCTGCTCAGAAACAGGGATTTAGAGGTTCTAGGTGTTTATAGCACTTGCTTTTCTTGCGGATTCCTGGGGTTCATTTCTTCATCCTCTGCTCCTGATGTAGTGCTCTCTGGAGAAGAGAAGGCTGAGGGGAGACCTTATCAATGCTTTTAAGTATCTAAAGGGTGGGCTGAATGAGGAGGGAACCAGACTCTTTTCAGTGGTTGCCAGTGAGAGGACGAGGGGCAACGGGCACAAGATGGAACCTAAGAGGTCCCACTCAAATATGAGAAAAAACTTCTTTACGATGAGGGTGACGGAGCACTGGAACAGGCTGCCCAGGGAGGTTGTGGAGTCCCCTTCTTTGGAGATTATCAAGACCAGCCTCGATGTAGTCCTGAGTAACGTGCTCTGACAAGCTCTAGGCAATCCTGCTTCAGCAGGGGAGTTGGAATAGATGATCTCTATGGTCCCTTCCAACTGTAAAAAAAATTCAGTGAAATTCAGTGAATGACTTTCTCAGCTAAGTCAAGAGTTTTTGAAGTCCTAAGTTGGTATGACACATGTGTGACCTTTATGAAAGGTTTGAATTTTTGAATCTGTTCTACTTTACAACAGCCGTATGTATTGTTAGGTCCTTCAGCAACGACAGCGCAATCAGGAGGAGGAGAAGGTGTCAGGGACATGAAAAAGACGCCAAGGGACTCAAGTCTTTAGAAAGATGATGACGGAACGTTAATGGTCACTCTCTTTGCCCATTAGAGGTATCATGGTGTCCGCTCTTACTGAAGCAACAAGACTTTCAAAACTGGAAGAGGGATTTTTTTTAATTTACATAGGACTTACTGTTATTTTGAAGTTTCCATGACTTATGTTACAATTTTATTTTTAAAAGAGGAAATATTAGTCACCCATTCTCAATCTACAGCACCTAAAATACTCATCCCAAACCCACTTCAGGTTTAAGCACATGGTACCATATTTCCCACATGGCTGCAGAGCAATGCTTGAGGGTTTTCTGTTCCCCTGCAAAACTAAAACGTGCAGGTGGGACCGTGCTCTTCATCTCAACTGCACCTTTGCAACCTGCATAAAGAGTTGAGGTCACACCGAATGCACTAAGCACAGAAGCTGGCACAGAAGCTGCTTTTCCTCAGAGATGCCACTGCCAGCATGTGCTACCAGCACAGAGCCCCTTGAGCAGATGTCCTGATACACCTCAATCATTCTAACCTAGGGTTCATACATGTGCCATGCTTCACCCAACTGCACAGCCAGCAATCTGAACGCCTGTCCCTAGAGCCGACTTCCCGACGGGACCCTCTCCTCCCACCCCATCCCCACGGCCAGGCACTGCCCCCCGTATCCTCCTTCAGCTCTCCCTCCCACTCAGGGGTGTCGCGAAGATGAGCATACATAATTAGTTTTTGACTTTAATAAAATCCATTTATCTATTCTGTGAAACGCTTCGTTTGTTCTTTATTAAAAAACAAAAAAATATTATTTTAAACAGAAATGATTTTATGAGTGATGTGCAGAGTGCTGCCAGTTTTCTCCCCTGTGGCTCATCCGCAAAAGGACTTTGGTGGAGATAGGAGACGGTAGATCAGAAACTTCTTCACACAGTGCCAGAGAATATAAAACCGGGAAGCAGCTGAGAAAAGGTGGCAATGAGACAGTAAGAGAACCATGTTGTTGCGGACATATAAAATCCTTACAGAGTAATTGCAGTCTGAATATTAATATTATAGACAGCATGATTTAAAATACCCATTTTGATTATATGGTGTGGATAAATTTGGGTTACATATGTCTCCTTATGTAAAAGAGATCTTCTTCTTTTAGTAACATATTGTCTGCTGCATTTGCCTAGTACCCCCTACCATATGCTCTTTAAAACAAGCTGGTGCATTTCAAGAACTATCCCTAGTAATTAAAAGGAAAAATATTGTATTTTTTTCTGAATAAAATAGAAGACCCTGCTTCAATTAAGGCTTATTTTTACCTCTGGCTAGTTATTCCTCCAAGCCATAAAATTGCTTCCTTGTGTTCATTTCCTCACCTCCTGCCTGTCAGTTCAGCTTTTACCACCAGTGCTCCCAGTAAATACCACACAAGCTTTTCCCAGCCATCTTTTCTTCACCCTTTTCCACTTTTTCTCTAAGTTTCTTGAATTCCTTAAAATAAATTTACTTTGAGATCTTTTCATATCTGTTTTCCTGTCTTAATTCTCATGCATGGGGCTTTCCTCTCTTGCTTTCAGAAACCTATGTCTGAATCAGTCTCAGAGCTGCTATTTGCATGTGCTTGGACCTCTTTCTTTTTTCTGGACCAATAATTAGTTTTCTTCTTTAATTCCAGAAAGATTTTGCCTTTGTGACTTTCTGTTCTAAATAATCTCACAGGTATTAATCAGTGCCCTGAGCTGTATGGCTTCCCTCTTTCCCTTTCTGTTGCTGTTAAGACTCTAAATCTTCAAATTCTTTTCCTTTCCGTCCAGCACCTCAATTCTGGCTCATGTAATTTGCATAATGATACCTATAGGTATATTATATAGACATATATCTGTATCTGTAACTCTGAGTCCCTCAACTCTGAATTTCTTCCTTCTCCTGCTTCCTCTCCTTTATGGTCTGTCCAATATGCCCTAGATACTCTAAAGCTTTCTTAAATCCGGAGTGGTGGCACTTGAGAGTGTCTAGTTCTCTCCTTTTTGTGACAGTTGCAGGTTTGTTTAACACCTAGCCCCCCAAAACTCAGAAGACAAAATACCTGTCCTAAGAAAAGAATGGTTTTCATTTCTTGATGCCTAGACTTCCCTTCTTCAATGGGCCCTGCTGACTTTGTATTCTATTGGTTTTAAATGACTTTCCATCACCATCATATAGGAACACATTTCACATAAACCTATGGCAAAGTTCCAAATACAGTGAGGAAGATCTTAAACCAGAATTTTGCCTAGATTTTTTTTAATTTGTGGGTTTATTTGGAATGGGGTTTGAAAGTAAAAAACTTGTTTCAGTGGCCAGCCTCCTCTTGGCAAAGACAGCATTTTCAAGAATATTAAAAAGTCCACAACTCCAAAATTAGATCCTCTTGACTGAATATGCAAAAGCAATTTTTAGTTTATCGCCATCTTAAGAAATAAAGTTGTTGTGATATATTATTGGCAGATCTTAATTTCAGATTTAGGTATTATAATTCCATACACAGGTGTATCAACTACTTCATCCTGGTCTTCAAGTTGGAAAGAGGACAAGATTTCCTAAAAAGTGAATAGGGAAAAAAGTGTTCTGAATACTGAATTACTTGTTTATCCATGTTTCACAGGGTCTAACTGAATTCTGAGTACTTGCACTATTTACTACTGAAGGCCGAATGCCATGGAAGACAAAAATAATATCTGGGGAACAATTTAAAGAGATGTTTTTTTTATTGGCCAGAACAGGTTTGGTCTTCCCATGGCTTAAGAAAAGCCAAGCCAGATGTAATTTACTATAGACATTTTGATATTGTAGAAACAGTACTGGTTTCCTCAGTTGACGGTGACAGTTTTTGTACTCTTATTTTCAAGAAAGCTTTCTTTTAACCCTGACAACTAGTTTGCATGCCCCATCTACCCAGAAAATTATAGGCCATGCCCTCTTGAAAGACCTCTATCTTTCACAATGTCTCCTTTAAGAAAGTTGGATTTGGAAAGTTGGAAACACCTTTTTCCTTTAGACTGAATCACATTTAATTTTGGCATGCAGAGACTTTGTGCAATTTACAAAAACAGTCAGGTGTCTGGATCAAATACAGCAGCAGTTATACTCCGCCTCATGGGGAAAAGTAAATCCAACACTCTGATGTATCAAGGGATGATTTGACTCCTCTTGGGACTCCTAAGTCACGGATTTGCTGCTTCTAAAACAGCATCTGTTTCAGATATGTGTTACCAATTAAGAAATCATTTTCCCGTACACTAAGCCTGTAGAACATATGGTATGTTGAAGTCCCCATAATCACACTCGTACACACCCTCACCACTGGTTACTCCCCAGGGAACCTAAAACTCTGCTACATACAGTGCACCATTCTGTGAAATAGACCCATATGTGGTCCAGTCATCAGTACTGCAGGAGTAAATGCCCACTGATAGTGCCTCCAGCTACCTCTCCAAAATTGCCCTCCTCTTGTGAGTTGGCAATAAACAGATGAAAGTTTTAAAAAATGATTGTATTTAAACTCGTCATGGAGATTTATTTCCTAATCTGTTAATGACTATTTTCTTACAATTCTAATCTCAAAATAAGAAGATTTTTCCTTGAACTAGGGAATGCTAGGGAATACCACTGCTGTATAGCACATCTTGCACTAAGGTTTTTGCATCTTCAGGCCAGCCTACAGACCTGAAAAGGAAACAGAATCATGGAATTGTCAGAGTTGGAAGGCACCTTCTAGAGACCATCCAGTCCAACTCCCCTGCCAAAGCAGGGTTGCCCAGAGCACATCACTCAGGAGCATCCAGGCGGGGCTTGAAGATCTCCAGAGAAGGGGACTCCACACCCTCCCTGGGCAGCCTGTCCCAGGGCTCTGCCACCCTCACCCCAAAGAAGTTCTGCCTCATATTTGAATGGAATTTCCCATGTTCCAGCTTGTGTCCGTTGCCCCTCGTCCTGTCACTGGGAACCACTGAAAAGAGTCCGGCTCCATCCTCCTTCAACCCACCCTTTAGATACTTATAAACATTAATAAGGTCAACCACATTTAATGGTTGTCTTTTACAGCAGCATCTTGTGTATTACTTGTCTTACTGCCAGACAATGGTAACATCACACTACAGCATGGTAAAAAGAGATTAAAGCAAAGATCTTAACCACATGCTACGGAGAATTGTAAGAGTCTAGGAGAGACTTGTTTTATCTAAGCCAGGAAGAGGTTTCTCCTATTTACTGTAGTTGGGCTCTTCCTTTTCATTCCTGTGTAAAAAAGCTGCTAGAAGCTGGTTGAAGAGCTGCTCTCTTTCGCTGGCATCGGGAGAGACTCAGGCCAGCTGGTGGAGAATCTGCAACCTGCCACCACCTGAGCGACGTCTGCCCACAGACTCATCAGAAGCCCGCCTCCTTCGCAGACAGATACTGTTCCGCCTGACTCACAACAAATCTCTGCTCAGTTCTCATCGCTGCTTCCCGAGACGGTCTTTCTCTTTGCAGCCTGGAGAAGGGCGGTGGGCTGGGTGATTTCCAGAGGAGTAAATGTTAGCTGTGCTGGGAGCAGCTTCCCGCATTCGGGTGTGATGGTGATTAAATAAAAACAGCCTTCCCGAGTATCACAATTTTCTCACGCATCGTGTAATACATGGTGTTCTCTAAAGCTTCAGTTCAGAATACCATCACAAGAAAAATCTAACTTTTCTGTAGTTCTCTTGTTTATAGCTGTATAGACATATCGGGGAAAAGTAAGCTTCAGAAAAATTTTAAAAAGCTCTAGAACGCTCAGTATATTCTGGTGTTCATTTGAGTTGGATAAGTCAGTCTGGTAATGAAACTTATGATATCTACAGGTAATCATAACAAAAAGGCGCAAAGTTTATAAGAAAGAAGTAATGATTAATGAAATTTTTACGAGGTTTTTATGTTGCTGGTTATGTCTTTTTATATTTTAACTAGCTAAATCAATTTTTAAGCTTTTAAATTATTTTAAGTTATTTCACATTTTAAATAAAGTTATTTAAATTAGTTTTAAATGATTTATTTAAGTTCTTTTAAATCATGATCAAACTCTGACAATTTTTAGAAAGAACTAATACATAGAGATACACTGCAGAATTTATTCTTTAAAATAAATCGTATTGGGATGGAAAAAAAAGCCAGTGATGATAACAAGGAATATCACACCCTAGGAGGGGAACTGCAACAAAAGACAGGTATTGGCAGTCTCATGTACCATCAGTATGGAAGTGAGAAATTTCTTGTCACTACCCTCAACTAGTTACTGGGAATTTACTTCTTCCAAATTCAACTACAAATTACATAATTGTAATTTTGCCTGTGAATACATGGTTACAAGAAGCGTATACCAGTGGCAGATGCATTAGTCATTCAAATTAGTAAAGACCAGCAGGAAAGAGCTATTAAGAATAGCTTCTTAATGTGGATTTAGTATACAGGACTTTCACAGAGTCAGTGATGTAATAAATACATAGGTGAAACAGGGAGACAGTCCCTATTTTTTCCCACCCTTGGAAGGAAAAGTTCAAAAAAAGTGAGTAATACTCACTAAAAGGAGCCATATGCTCTGTTGGCTCACAGCAGTGGGAACCACTGGGCTGTACCAGATTTCTCTGTGTGTCTATTGAAGAAGTTGGTGCATTCCTTTTCTGTTCTACATTATCGAAACATTTATAAATTACTTTTAAACCTGGAATGCAATATGAACCTCTAGGAGTCCCTGTCTTATACAAAAGCCTGTTTAAGAGACTACTGGCTATACACTGGTGTGTGAAGTTGCACGTATACAAGCTTTGATGTTGCTCCTCACAGAAATAATTTTTATCTTGAGCACACTGTATTTTAAAAGGTGCGACTAAAAAGATATGTTTACAGTATCCTGACTCTGTCTCCCACAACCCCTTCCTTTCATTAATCTTATATTAAAAGCTCAGAAACCTAGCAATATCCTTGGTGTATGTATAGTTCGTTGGGGCAACAACCCAGATTGCTGTATTGCAAATAACTATTAATAAATCATTGCAAAAACTCGAAGAGTTTAATTGCATTGGAATAATGGATCTGCTATAGAGGAAACGCATAAGGGGTGAAATTGCACTGCAAGATTGGCAACTGTTTGCCTTTAATATTAATAGATTAATTAGACAGTGCATTTGAGACATGATTGCCTGGAAGAATTTTCTTCCCACACCAATGCAGTAAACGCAGCAGGATGAAACTTTGGTTGTCAGTGGTTACCCTGTAGATCTTTGAAGAAATTTATTTTTATAATAACTTGCAAAATATTGGCATCATCATTACATGTTCAAATGTAGCTAAGAGTTCATTGAGTGTGAAATTTTAAAACATGTTCAAGATGTATGATGTTAATGTTCTTGAAGCAGATCTTACAACATGCCTTCTTAACATAAAGATTTCCTTTGGTCGACAGCCCTTTGGTTTACCCCACTGGAGACATAAGCCCTAAAGATTTTTATTTTTTAAAGATTTTTTGTTAGTGGTTGGAAGTGCCACAGTCTGAGCAAAAGTTTCTACAGCAGCAGCTGGTCTATGGAGAACTGCCTGGATGAAAAAGAACACAGAACAAAGGAAACAGTAAAAATCATGATTCCGAAGCGCACAGTCATGGAGTACTTAGTCGGTGCGGCCATCTGGGAGTGTGAGCTGCCCTTCAGATGGATGTGACGCTCAATGTCGGAGTGATGTGTTTGAAAATCATGGAATCATAGAATGATTTGGGTTGGAAGGGACCTTAAAGATCATGGAGTTCCAACCCCCTGCCCTGGGCAGGGACACCTCCCACCAGACCAGGTTGCTCCAAGCCCCATCCAGCCTGGCCTTGAACCCTTCCAGGGATGGGGCAGCCACAGCTTCTCTGGGCAACCTGTTCCAGTGCCTCACCACCCTCACAGCAAAGAATTTCTTTCTGGTATCTAATCTAAATCTCCCTCTTCCAATTTAAACCCATTACCCCTTGTCCTGTCACTGCACTCCCTGACAAAGAGTCCCTCCCCATCTCTCCTATAGATATTCAGATATTGGGAGGCTGCTCTAAGGTCTCCCCAGAGTCTTCTCTTCTCCAGGCTGAACAACCCCAGCTCTCTCTGCCTGTCTTCATAGCAGAGGTGCTCCAGCCCTCTGATGCTCTTCATGGCCCTCCGCTGGACCAATAACTACACACAGTTACAAAACACAGCATTGAGAGATTCTACCAAAGTACCGACGCTGCTACAAGAGCCATTGCAAACCCAGCAAAAGCATAGCCCTTGGTAACTTGTGGCAGAATATGCCATCACACCTTGGAGCTCTGGGGAGGGCTCCACTTCTCTGATAAGTTAAAAAAGTAAGTCTTTAATTTCTGTGAATTTCTTCCTCCAGTAAGTGAAGTATCACATGGCAGTAGATTACTGTCCGAAGAAGTAAAGAGCAATGATTTCCCTCACCGTACAAAAAGCACAGGTGGGAGAGTAGATTCAGTTTCATCATGGCAATGACCCAGCAGGCAGCAGTAGATGAGGCCAGGGCACTTCTGGAGCTCTGATCCTGCCCTGGGGGAGAAGAAAGGGACGAGCTTGTAACTCGAGACCGTTGCTAGACTTATTTTTCCATATCTGTAATTTATTTCCATGTTCTGTGTCCTATGTTTTGTTTACTTCTTGTATGTACGTCTCAACTATATCCTGTATTGAAACTAAAGCAATGTCCTATGTCTGTGTAATTTTTTGAGTTGATTAACATGATATGGATTATAGAATAGGGGTGCAGATTTTGATACTGCAAAATGAAACAAAAATTACAAAAGTGCTTCTACACTACACTGATGTAAATTTCATTGCATTTTTTTCCTAAATTCTGCAGAAGTCCTGTGAGGATAAAATCTAATGGTAGACTTTTGAGGGTCTCAGTAAGTCTGTGTAGCTGGCAGATATTCTGGCTGCAAAAAAAGACAGCCCTTTGGTGGCATGATGAAATAAGAAACACACAAATTTCTGAAGAAGAATAAAATTAACAAGCCTAAAATAACGAATTACTAGCACATAGGGTGCTAAGAAAGGCAGTGGGAAGCACAGGTAGAAGTACCCCATGTATTTCAGGTAAAGCAGAGCAGGAAAACACCGTTTCTATGCCTTGGATAAACACTTCTGGGGAGAAAAACTTCCCTTCCGGTGAAAAATTCTGTCTAGATAAACCCTGAAACCTGGCCCTCATGAAACTATATGCTTTCCCTCTAAATACTGTTTCTGAGAAATGAGAGTTTTCAGACCAAACTGCATGGCTTTTCAGCCATTATTTTAAGCGTTAGCACTCCGGTGGTGTGCAGCAGAGCCCATCAACGCAGACCCCTGGAGAGGAACCTAGGTGGGGAGTCCCACTACCAGTAGTGTTCACCTTAGTGTCACTGGAGTTTTGGGACCCTTTTGCTTTCTCACTTGTGTTATTTCATTGGAAGTAGTGCCAAAACCAAAGTACAATGATCTAACGCGGCTAAACAGGAGGAAACTCAGAACAGTGTCCAGTGCGTTCCTCTCCTGATACAATGAGGTAGATAGTTCTACCATCAAAGACATCAAATAATTAGCTTATTTTACATGCTCTACTGTTTTTAAGGAATCCTGAGCTATGAGTATCTTATATCCCCTCTAGCATCACATTTCAGTTACATCTAGCATCACTGTTTCAGTTACACTAATAGGATGACGAGAATGAATCTCTGCTTTTTGATTGTGCAGTGCTCCTCCATGTGCATACCCGAAAGCAGGCTACTGTGGCTGTGATGAAACTCCAACACTCTTGGGCACCACTATGATGAGTACATAGCATAAATGTCTGGATTGATAAAAAGAAAAGTTAACAAAGTGCTAATGGAAGAACAGTCCTGAAATCACAGCATGGTAGCCATGGCAATGGGCAATTCAGCCTCTAATATACACAGTAAGGGGTGATGTTTTTTCTTTACCTTGCCACATACTGACTTTTGTCTTAGACTAAGGTTGTGATTTCTGTTTGCCATGTGTCCGCTTTTCCCTTCTGTTTGTACAATGCTTAGGACAGGGACATCTAAGTTGCAATGCGTCCTTCTAGTTATACATGATTAATATTACAAGATTGATTACAATTATATATAATCAGTCTTCCCAAGAAGGAGGCTTATACTTGCTATCAGGCTGCTTGAGAATAAAAATGAAATTGTGCCTGCCATTCCTATATTGTGTAAAATGTATAAAATGGTCATTATTATTTTATTTGATATACATATATTTTTATACATGTAATAGTATTCCAAATCATTACAAAAGCAGTCAGACTGTACATTAATTTAACTTGTGATCATAACACTAGTAGCAGTTCTTCCTAATTGTTTGAATATTCAATTAAGAAAATGGCATGTAACTTCAGATTGGCAAAGTGTAGAAGAAAACATGCCTTCACCCTGAAAGGACTGAGTTAAGCCTCCTTAAAATAATACTTTTCAAGACTGCCCAAGTTTTTCTTTTTCCATTTCTCTCATTCCCCTTGCTGCACACCTAGCCATATGGATAGCATAAACCTTTACAAATCTCCGCTGTGCTCTTCCTGCATCTCTGAGAAATAGAATTTGGAAGAATTCAAATCATGATGCTGGTCTTCTCCAGGGAACCAAGCCCTTTGGCTCTGCAGTTAAAGCTGTTAGAAAGGCAGGGATAGAGCATAGGGTTAGAATTCATGTTTAGATCTCTGTTTCTCCACACTCTCAACTCCACTAATATGCTTTCATTAGCAGCAAATTTATACAAAAATAGAAAAAACCACCCTGAATTCTCTGAAAGCCAATAATAATTGTCAGTATTTTGATATATGAAGCAGCTGGTATGTCCTACTAATATTTCAATTAGCAATATGGATGCTAGTTATAAATATTTCTGTGCACTTTGGGAATTTACATTTGGAAGGCTTGGCTGGAGAAGACTTGAAAGTGCTAGCATTTTCTGACATAGACTGGATACCTCTTGAATCAGCAGCTGGACAGGATGCTAAGTAGATACTACTCAGACGTGTTCATGTCACAAACACGATCATCGGCTGTGACTAAGATTTGGTATTGGTATTTTAGCCACCCTTTTTGGATCCTTGTAACTTTGCAAAGCTGTGAGTTCTATGTCTAAGACTTTCTGTTTAGAAAATTATTTTTTGGAAAATTCAGCCAAATACTGCTTGCAGAAAAGCTGGTTCTTTCCCACAAGGCAATGTGTTTGAGGGTCTGAAAACTTCTAGTGCCCCAAGCGGGAACGTGGGGGAAAAAGAATGCTCCATTCATATGTATCAAACTTTTGCCCAAATTGTAATTCAAAAATTCACTTGGCATAGGATCAGTAGAGGTTTATTAAAATGTAGTTTCTAAATAGCCTGGCAATTTCAATCTCACCACGGGTACTTTGGCATATGTGAGTTAACTGGGAGCCTGCAGAGAGGTGAAAAGGGAAGAACAGAAACGGTGAAAGAAGGAAAATGGATGGGAAAGGGTGCAATCTACTGATGAAGTATGAACAAGGGAAGACAACAGCCTGGGAGAGAGCCTGAAACTGGAGACTGGGATTGCTGGGGAAGGAGCCTCAAGCGGTAACACTTCCTGGTGATGCCTCACCTTTGGCTTTGCCATCCCTATGACTTTTAGTTAAGTACACAGCAAGGCAACAGCCTGCCCACCTCTTAATTACATCATTACAATGCCAGGAAAGTAATGGCCTTGTAGTACTTACATAATATTCTTGTTTGGATTTTCTTTTTCCTTTTACCAAGACAGTTGTGTGGCTCTTTCACTTTATTTTAAAACTAGAACTAGAAGGAGAGATCTCTCCTTGCTCTCCTCAGCATCCCCCACCTCTGATGGGGAATGCTGCTCACTATTCCTGTGATCCCTTCCCCCTTCTCTGGTTGTGCAGTCTGGCCATGTAAGGGAGCATGTGATGTTTTATACCCTTAAAATGAATGCAGAGGTGTTAGATATACTGTCATAATTGTTTGAAGAAAACTGCTAGCCTTTCCAGCAGGCGAGGGGAACAGCAGGAGGTTTTTTTTAATGTAAGTTTAATTATAATAGCCAAGTATCTCAGCACCGTCAGAGCATAAGTTGCAGCTCCCTGTTTATGATACACCTGCCAGGAGGAATTTCAGATTCCTTAAGATATGTGTCTAATAACTGGTGTCAGTCCCTAAAGGCACAAGCCTTCTGCTCCATATCTTTTTCCACTTCAACTTGTTCATTTTTTATTGAACTATGAAAACACATAGCAACAAATCCTTTAAAATTAATAACTTAGACAACAAAGTAAGATTAATGAAATAATTTATAGAACAGCTTAATCAGTGACAAGGCTAAATGCTGCAGATCACATGTTCTGAACTTGGAAATTCACAAAATAAATCATTTCTGTTTGCTCACGCTGGATTTATGCAACTCAGACAGTAAGAGTAACCTTCAATGGATGTGCAAAGATTTGATGGAAGTAGAACAAAAGAACCAAAAGATGGTATTGCATGTGATCTCTAGATCAGAAATTCCTTAAGTGTTCACCAATATATTTATTTTTTTTGTATTAAATTATGTAATTTTTAAGGGTTATTTGTGACTATATCAACAATACCCTATTTAGTATGTAATACAATGTTTTTTCATGCCCATGAGTAGCACATCTAACATATTTGAGGCCACTTTTAGCATAGATAAAATAGCTTGAATGGAGTCTCAAAATATTTTATATCTGGAAGATGCTTTTTTCCTTTTTTTTCCCCCTTCTCTTCTTTTTAACTGACTATCAAGACTACTGCAGAAACACCTCCCAGGCATGTTATTGTAGAACGTCTGGTGGGTGCGCGACAGTCTGCAGCTGTGGCTGGTACCGTAGGAGTGCTGGGCAGCAGTTTTGGACTGTGTTGCTGACTGTGTGCCAAACTTCAAATTTGGTCCTAAACTTAGATGTCTGCTGTCAGCTGTACTATTCCCTCCAGTATCACTAGCAGGATTAGTTCTTACATGCACGATATTACGCGAATTGTACGGTTGCTGCAAAGCTGAGAGTGCTCTGAGATCCTCTGGTGGGCTTTGTTTAGTTTTAACCCTACTCTAAATCCCAAGGACCATCTTCTACCAAGACACCAGTGGTGTAAGTAACAGCTTAAAAGAAACCAGAAGGAAAATCAGGCAAAACTCTCCAAAACAAATGGCAGTTTTATAGTATTTTAACTATAGCTTGGAAGGGGTGTGTGAGTGTGAAAACGAAGGTTGGAAATAGATGATTCCTCCCACAAAACATTTTTGGGTACACTACATCTCTTGGAGAACACAGTACACGAAGACAGCCAGGGTACAGTAGTAAACTGGTTTCTTTTCTCTGATTTTCTTTTCATCGCCCTTTATAGCTTCTCCAGGTCCATTTCCTCATGTTCTCACCCACTTTTGTTCAAAAATAAAGTGTCCTCTTCGAATGTAGAAATAAATTTCCACTCTGGACAAGAAGTATCCTTCTTCAGAGGTCACTGAAGGAGCTGTAATTGTCCTGAACAGTAACAACTTGTATGCAGGGTTTGTCTCTAATTTTATTCCACCAAACATTCAGCTGTCCATTTCAACATATGTTGTCCTGAAATTTGCTTTTCTCTTTTAGAGAGTGAACCCCACTCTTACATTCCTGGATGCCCTCGCCACTTTAGATTAAATACTCTGGGCTTTTTATTCTGTTGCTGTTGTTTAGGTATTGCAATAGTAATATAGCTAATATCTAAGCCAGACATTCCCAGGACAATGTATTTTAACACAAATTATTACTAAACAAATGAATCCATTTCTAGACATCTAGATGAGATATCTAATGTCCAGGAGTGCAGAGGCAAAACTATGTGGGTTTGAGCCTTCCTGGAAATCAGGCCAATGCTTTTATTTAGGTATATAAAAACTTTAAACATCTTCTAACTTAAGATGCCTCTGGCTGGTAGTGCTGTCGTGCATTTCCCTCCTGAATTTGGAGAGATATGGTGGATGAAAAGGGGATACTCAGAGGATGGGAAAGAGAAGTGCATATTTTTTTCTGTTGTTATGGTGATACTGCCATTGCCTTTTCCTACCCATGATATCGTTACTATAGTACAAATGCAGTTTGTTGTCTTTTCCCCAAGAAAAGAGACCCCTGAAATCATCAGGGATACCTTGAGCCACGAGGCCGTAAAACTCACCTGCCATTGGCCCTGTGGGAGGGAGAGAAGAACCCCAAGGAAAACTGCAACCATTTTGCCCAAGTCAGCAGACCTACAGTTGCACATTTTACCCTCCTAAACAGAACAGCATTTAAGAACAAGAATTCTGAACTTACCACTGCAAAGAAACAGGTGATAGTTTGCTAAATGTCCTGAAAATCCCAAAGTTGTTCTGTGTTGGAATTTAGTAATCAGAATCTGAACTCCTCCTACTTAAATATAGACTACCATTCTACAGAGCCAGCACTTAGTTTGCGGAGCAGGAAGATGCTGGTGCCAGTGCAAGTGTGCGGCAGGAGGCTGGGGCCAGCAAGAACCTTCCATGACCAACACAGCCCATGACGGTGCGCGTGTGAAGGAGCCTGACCTGCGCAGGCAATGGGGGCCTGTGCAAAGATATTCCTCTGATCAGTTCTGCTGGGCCCATTTTCTGCCAAGGATGAAAGGTGAGAAACCAGGTGCCAGGGCTGAGAGTGATGAAGATGGGGTGGCATTAGATGAAATTAGAGCAAAGTTGGTCCAGGAGTGGGGTGGGAGGGAGTGAAGCGTTGCAGTAGAGCATGGAGAGATGAAGGAGAAAAGGTGAACAACAGCAAATCTAAATGAGGCATTTTAGTTATCAAAGGAGCATGAGCTTAAGGATGAAGAGGTAAAAGATGGCATGGTTAATAAGTTAACCTCAACAGCTGACATTGCCACGTGGTGTTCAAAGGTGGAGAAGGCAGGAACATGTCATAGGTGGCAATGCCAGTGGTCAGCAGGAGAGGCTTGAACCGCTCAATTGTGCCCACAGTCGTCCTACCTTACTCGTTTGGAAAGCGGTAATGAGAAGCCATTTATTTAAAGTCTGATAATTAGTATAACAACTACCAGTTTTATAAGCATCAGCTTATACAAGCTAATAACTATGCCAGGAAAATGGAAGGTATTTTTAACAGCCAGCTCCTCAATTGGAAAGCCTTGACACGCAAACAAGATTCTGCTAGAATAACAAGTTACCAGAAGGCAATGGCTATATTCAAAATTGCACCAGTGTGGCTGTAGATCAGCTTAAAATATATTTAATGAAATCAAGCAAAACCTCTATTTCTTCCAATTTATCCAAAGGCTCTAGAGACTTATTCTGAACTGATTCAAAACCATATGAACCTGCTTTAAATATAATTAAGAAGTGGCTGCAGGTTAGCTGGGTCTTGCATCTGCCAGCAGCTGAAACACAAAAATCAACCTGTGAGGTGATTGCAACCAGAGTTAAGTCAAGTCAAGTGCAGGGGAAAGTTTTCTGCTTATTAGTAAGATGGCCATTCATACGCTTTTTCAGACTGGGAAGATGGCCCTCAGGTCCCTGAAAACGAGGTGCAGCGGTAGCCGTGCAGAGATCTGCCTATGCCCGTTGCCTGCTTTTGTATGCTGACAGCTTTTAGCTGGTAGCCAGATTCAAAATAGACAGAATTTGTGCATAGTAAAAAAGCAAATACAGAGAGTTGAAGAAAATTGTCTTTTTTTTGTTTTGTTGACTTTTTCACACAGAGTGTTTTCTGTGACTGTTTAATCCTGTGAAAAAAGCAAACTCTACTTATTAAAATTATGTTTCTGAAGGCATACACATATCCGATATAACCTTCATTACGGTACTTCTAATTAACCAATCTGCTTCACAATGAAGTATCTAGCTGTCACCGAAATCAACAGTTTTCAGTTATTAATAGATTAAGGAAAGGATGTTAATTTCTTCAAGCTCCATTTCATTTGGTCTCATTACTTCGCAAGCCAGATGGTGGGGGGGCAAGATCTGTCAGCAGGAACGGGGAGGAAGAGTACGCTCACCCGGCGCCGAGCTGCAACACGCCCAGTGTCTGAAAACCTGCTTACCCTTCCCGGGAATTATTCTGCAGAGAGCAGAAGAAATCATCAGTCAATCTAATTTCGTTTGATTTTTCTCACCTCTCGCCTCTACGGTACCTGATGTTGTCTCCAAAATGACGGCGGCGTGTGCCTCCAGCTGTGAAGCAGGTAGCTCTCCATTCATTTCAGGTGGCCAACTGGTTGCCTTATTCCTTACGCTGATGGATTTTACCGTCTCTTCTGAATTGGTTGAGGTGATGCCAAGTTGGAAGAGACGTTGCATTCAATTCGCTAAAGACTTTCTTCCTGCAGACCTAGAGGTCTTAGGATCAACAGAAAAGCACTTTGTCATGCTGATCGGTCAAAACTGTGTGGTGCATTCCCAGGCTCACATGACAGTAAAACCCAGAAAGAGAAGTTCACCTCCATCTACAGCCCGGTGTACAAAGGCTCTCAAACTGAAATTTTAAGAGGTCTTTTTTTCTACTATTGGAAATAAATTAAAGAATTAGAAATTTTGAAAGAGAATCCCCATTAAAACTCTTGAAAAAAGTGAGACTATCTGTTTTTCAGAAAAAATCTTGCTTATTTTTACTTTTCATTAGAAAAAAAGAAACATTTCAATTTGTCCTTAAAGTAAAATTTGAGAAATATTTTCTCTGTTCCCTTTCCTCTCCTTCAAACTATGCAGGGAAAGCAGTTCAGAGAAACACAAGGCTGGGTCAAGTTATCTTTCCATAAAGAGGCAGAACCAAACACACCAAGGCCATTCTGGAAACTTTCCATTGGGAATTCTGCCATATCTCTGAGTAGCTCGTAACAGTAATTTCCTATTGTTATAATTAGCAAGGTTTTCTTAAAGTCAAATCTAAATATTCTTTGCTGCAAATTAAGCCAGTGTCATCTTAGCCTTCCCCGGGCTGAAGGATTGATCACTTATCCTCTTTAGCATCTCTTTCATATATTGTAAGACCATTAATGTTTCCCTACCTTAAATGTTGTCTTCTGTGTATTAGAAGGATGTCCTGTTTACAGCAATCTCAAATTTTCTTAGTTTATTTTCATTCTTGTTCCTCGATCCTGGATTTTCCTCAATCATTGTTTTGGGCTCTTCCCAGCTTACTAATGCATCCATCACTGACTTTTTTCACCTTGTTCACAGCTAAAAAAATACCAATTTGAAGTGAATTGGAATGTTTATCTTTTCCTAAAAAAAATAAATTGCAAACATCTTCCACAAAAAGTAATTTTTCCATTCTTTTCTAGAAAATATCCTTAGATTAAAAGATTTTACAATCCCGAAAGAGGTATCTCATTAAATTCCAGAGAGTAAATGTAGAAAAGGTAATGTTTTTATGAAACATTACAGTGAAAAGGGAGGGGATACCTTTGAAGAAGAAGTCTCTGTTCTGGTTCTCCTTTCTTTGCTCCTGGTTTTCCTATGAGGAGGCCAAGCCACACTTTCCTTGTCCACCTGAACGGCAAGATGAGCAGGGTTGTGCGAGCTAGGTGATGCAGGTAGGCCCCATTCCACCACAGCTGGAAGCCCGGAGAGGCTGCAATTTGGTGAACTATTAACGGTAAAACCGACGGCAGAGATGATGATCTGCCGCCTCTAATTATAGAGTCGGGTTATAGAGTTTAAATATAAATGTTTTCACACAAACTCACCTACATGATAGCCTTACGTAATTAGATATTGTAGAAGACAGATTAATAGTAATGAAGGCCATTTTAGAAAGGCAAGATAAAATTACCCAGAAAACGAATTGAGAGAGGAAGAATAGAGGCACTGATGAGGAATTTACCAGAAGAAAAGTCCTGTCCTTCATCTGAATAAAGCTGAGGGAGGGGAAGCAAGTAGCAATATCAAAATGGTAATCTGTCAAGATAAAGATAATAAAGCCTATAGTTTTTAGGAAACAAAATGAGCTCCAGCTGGTGCCTCATACAGTGAAAAAGAACCATTTATGCCACTATGTACAAAAAGGAGTTGCTCCTGCAACATCGTTTTGGCCTTCACCAAACTATGTTTTCTCATCAAAGCAGGAGATAACAAGTTTAAGACGTAGACTGCTAAATTTGTTAAAGATGAATTTATTTCAGTAACTTAAATACTTTCTTGTTGGAGAGCCTGTAGGTAGAGAAAGGACAGATGAGCAAAGGCAAGAAAGGCCAGCCCTTTTTTAGACTCCTCAGTCTTTTCCACAGCGTCACAGGGCTGGAAGTTTCCCCAAGGCTCACATGGTCTTGTCATTGTCCCCAAAGAAAAACAGCAATAACAATGCCCTTCCTGAGAAAGGCTAGTTTAATCTATTTAATCTGTTCTTAGTGACATCCAATAGCGGAGGTGTTGCAGATTTCCTTGCCATTCTATCCTTATCCATTTTTATGTACACAAGTATGAGATATATATTTTAATATGTGATAAAATTATCTTGCAGGAATTCAAGTCCATTATGTCTTTTCCTGTTTACTCCTGCATAGGTTTGTCCCTTCCTCAGTGCAGTTGTGTTGAGGACTGTTATCATTTATTCCCTCTTTGTCTGGGTTATACAATCTTTGTTCATTTGCTCTTGCCTAAAACATTTGCTCTTGTTCATCACATTTTCTAGAGCTTGATCATCCTTGACACTCAGCTTGTGATCCATGTCTAACAGTAGGTTGAAATCCTAAATTGGTACCCTGGTTTACCTTTGCTCCTACAGGGTAAGATAAGAAGAAAACTATTAATAATTTCAGAATGCTACAAAAACTTTCCCTATGCTCAGCCATTTTCCTGCCTCTTATTCTGGCGAACTGGGCCAAGAGAAACATAATGAAATCTAACAAGAGCAGGTATAGTGTCTTGCACCTGGGGAGAAATAACTCCCTGCACCAGGACAGTTTGGGGATAGGCTTGCTGGAGAGCAGCTCTGAGGAAAGAGACCTGGGAGTTCTTGTGGACAACAGGATGATCCTGAGCCAGCAATGGGCCCTTGTGGCCAAGAAGGCCAATGGCATCCTGGGGGGCATCAAAAGAGTGTGGCCAGCAGCTCAAGGGAGGTCATCCTGCCCCTCTACTCTGCCTTCGTGAGGCCCCATCTGGAGCACTGGAACCAGTTCTGGGTCCCTCAGTTCCAGAAGGACAGGGAACTGCTGGAGAGGGGACAGCAGAGGGCTACAGAGATGATGAGGGGTCTGGAGCATCTCTCATATGAGGAGAGGCTGAGGGACTTGGGGCTTTTTAGTCTGGAGAAGAGAAGGCTGAGGGGGGATCTGATCAATGCTTATAAATACTCCAAGGGAGGGTGTCAAGAGGATGGGGCCAGTCTTTTTTCAGTGGTGCCCAGGGACAGGACAAGAGGAAATGGGCACAAACTTGAACATAAGAAGTTCCACCTAAACATGAGGAGGAACTTCTTTCCTGTGAGGGTGGCAGAGCCCTGGCAGAGGCTGCCCAGGGAGGTGGTGGAGTCTCCTTCTCTGGAGACATTCAAACCCACCTGGACACGTTCCTGTGGGACCTGCTCTGGGTGGACCTGCTTTGGCAGGGGGTTGGACCTGATGACCTCCAGAGGTCCCTTCGAACCCCATATGATTCTATGATTCTCTGAGGGGAACAGGGGACCTCAGTTCTGGAGAGTCACAGGGGTGAGATGGGGCTGCATTAACCTTACTTTCTCTACCTCATGGGGTTTTCGCAGTCAATTAATATTACCTCCCAAACACACAACATTTAGTGGGACATCTCATGTCCAGCATTCCAGTTTAACTGTATCAGTGAGAGAGATCCGTATTTAATATTCTCAATTTCAAAAGCGATTATTTTATCTGAGGAAACTAGTTAAAGGAGTCAAAACAACTGAAAAGCATCAGAACTGGCATGTAAGAAGTGTTCAGATTTCTCTGCATCTCAGAGATGGAAATGTCCAAAACATGTATACCAGCCTAGAGGTAAAACGCTGCAGACCTGAAGGGAAATAAGCAATAAGAATATAAACAAAGGAACAAAGAATCGATCGGTAAAGATTATTATGGTGTTGGAAAGTATTGAAATTTAACAAGACTCTCCAAAAAAAAATGAAACTGAATTAGGCATGCCAAACAAAATGGAAAAAACCGAAAGAGTAAAAGAATCAAAAAATGGGTTAAGATAAGGGAAAGAAAGATATAAAAAGCAACCAAAATGAAATAGCAAACAAGTTTGGTAAAGGTTTGGCTTTAGTTACAAAAATCAGGTTAATTTCTGTGCTCTTTAAGCTGCCTCAGCAGCACAAGCAACACCAGATCATATCAGGTGGGATCCTCATTAAGCTATACTGACTTATGCTGCAATTTTAAGTTTCCTCGTGCTATTTCAGCAGGCAGATATTTCAGATGGACACACAGAGCCAAAAATACGGGGCGGGAGGGGAAAAAATGTTCACATGTTAAAGGTTAAAATAGCAATCTAGTAGTAGAGCACATATTAAGTAGTTTCAAGGATTGATCTCTTAAAATGTTTGTGCACGGTTTATTAGCAGTGGTAACTGGGTTGTGCTTCTACAAGAATTTCCTCACAGATCATTGCTTACTTACTCATGATTTCATCCATGATTAAACACAAAATCATTGCTAAAAACACTGGTGTTGACAGAAATGCCAGTGGAATGCTAAATAGCAATGAGACGGGACGGTCAGGTATTTTAATTAATGAAAAATATACACAGCCGTGTTTGTGAAAAAAACAGCTGTTGAAGGAGCGATGGGAACAGAAGACCTCCAGATAAGTCTATGACTTGCCATGCCAAGACAGGCTCGGTTGTCCAAGCACTCTTCTGCACATTCCGGTCTCTGTTTTTTGGAATGCAGTGGCACATCTTCAGAGGAGACAACAGATTAGACTATGGTCAGAAAAGTAGTTCCTCAAAAAAAAGAAGAATTGGATTTGAGCCTACCACATTGATGAGAAGTTAATCTTTTCCTTCCAGTGGAAGTGTCTGAGCACCAGGCTGCTGTGGCAGAGGAAGCTTCGCCACAGCTTTAACCTGTGGGACATTTTTTTACGTCCAGTAAGAAAGATGCTAATTCAGAAAGCGCAAATATCTCCTCTAAAAGAGGTGACACTGACCAAGAGGAGAGTGTTGTTTTTGGTTTTGAACCTAGTATCAGCAAGGATAATCACAAAAGTCTGCATTCATTTCTGCTTATATGTTGGTTTGAAAGAACACAGAGAGAAATGATACTGCAAGTTGAAAGCAGGAAAAAACACTTGCAGAACGTCTTCACATCCTGCTACAAGCAAGGAAACTAAGGTATTTTAGAAGGCAAAGTGTGGCAACCCAGCCTCAGACCAGCTCTCTTCTACCCTAAATAACTCACATGAAGCCTTTTGTCTTTTCTCCTGACACGAGCATGCTCATGTTCTTATCCACATTTTCTACCAAAATGCTTTCAGGAAATATGAGTGTTTGTATCTTGTGACCCCCTTCAGTTTAGCACAAACTGAATCATGCTTTATAGTTCAGCTGAGTAATAAAATATAATCTGATTGGCAGGAGGTCTTAGAGTGGGCCACATCATTACAGATCCTCTTTTAACCCAGTTTAACAAGTTGCTCCGGAGAAGTTATTTATTCTAGCTGTCAACATCTTGTTGTTGAGGTGACAGCGATCAAATCTCTGTTATATCCTAATCTTATTCTTCTTTCTCCACCTTCAGGTATCTGAGAACCTCATATAAGCAATATCACTTTTTGTCAGCAAAATGATTTGTTTGACATTGATCGTTTTCTGAAAGATAAAACAATGTATTTTTTCAATATCTACAACAATGATTAGCATGAGATAGGGTTGGAGTAAGTAGCAGGCAATTAGTGAATCATGGAGCGTTGAAAGTCTGAGCAGTTGCTATGTTGAGCATGCAGATCCAAATACAAAACGAGAATGTATATTTCACAATTATGAAAACTCAGCAGTGCGTTCCCAGGTGCATAGACATCACAGCAGCAAAATATTAGTCAGAGACTGATGCTCTCATAGTGTCCTGGGGAGACCTTATTAGCTAGCAGAGTGCCAGACCTTTCCTGTTATGAAGTTAGAAGTGATCTTTTATTACGCCTCTTGATGCTGGAAATTGGGAAGGGAAAAACTATATATTATCTGTCAGGCAGACTCCACCTCAAGTTGAACAGTCCTCTGACTTGAGAAACTCTCATCCCTAAATGATGCATTCCATCCTGATTTTATCTTCTCTTGCCCCCTTGTTCTAGACACTCATGCAACTCTATCATGCCATGCCATTTGGATTATATTGAAGAGTGAAATTACTTGGAAATCACTCATACGTATTTGCCGACTACTTTACAATAATGTTATAAAACATGACAAAGCTTGAAAAAATATCTGGAATTTTCTTGACGGCAAAGTTTAGAATGTTATTTAGAATATGTGAATCACTTTTTAATTGTGGGAAGCTTAATATTTTAGGCTTAAGACACATTTGAAAGAAAGCATACCACCTACTGAGTTCAAAATTATTCAATTAATATGTTTTCTGTCTCTTGGGCTGTTGGGGAATGCTAGCGCATCTCATTCCTGCAAGGGATTCTGAAAGCAAGTTCCATTTCAAATGCGCTTTACTTAAAGGTTGTAGTCCTGATTCTCATCTGTGATCACTGAGGCATGTTTTTAAGTGACAAAATTTTTAAACTCAATACAGAGTATATTTTTGTCAGAACAGAGCCAGCTGGCGTATTTGAACGCATTCACAAAAGTGTGAAAATATTGGCCCTGGTGGGGAGAGAGCCAGCCCCATCAGCTCTGCCTCTAATTGATTGTTTCAGACAATTAGTTTGTCCCAGCAGTAAGGGAAACTGCGTGTGCCCTTGGGAAAATAGGTGCTCCCTGTACTGATCCATCTTGAAGGCTCTGGCCGAGCTCGAACCTTGTTGATGGGAACCAGAACCGCTGTGGAAAAAGTCTTTCTTACTAACGGGAAGCAAAACGCTTCTCTGTTGACCAACGTATTTCACAAAGGGCTGTACCTCCAGGATGAGAAGCTGTGTCCTCCCCATCGCGACATCTCAAGCGTATTTAGCTGTTTATAGAAACGAGGCACATTCATGTTTTTCTTTCCACGCAGCTTCCTTGCTAATTCGGCAAAGTCTGCATCTCCTACATCTTTTCAGGGAAATTTCTGCCTTACTGAAAGATGATGTTGTAAATAAAAAAAAAGCAATTATGTCTTCTCTTTCCTTCTTCTCACAGACAACTCACACAAATGAGTATTATTTTTAAGATTTTCTTAACCAAAACTAAGCATGACAGACACACCATTTCTGCAAATGCTAATTTGTCAGACTATCTCTTCACCAAAGATGTATTTTTTATATGTTGAAGGGATCTTTACACTTACCTCTTCATTTCTTATTATGCTGATTCATTGCTTTTATTTTAGGATCTCATATTTTAGAGAATAGCATTTTTGTGCGCAAAAGGATATGTGTTCTTTTCTGACTGCCTTTGCATGGGTTGGACTTCTGCAGTGATCTTAAAGCCCGTATTCTAGATCTACATGAAAAATCTCTATCACTTCTCTCATCTCCTCCTCATTATAGCAGAGAGTCTCATGCTTTTACATTATTTTCCCTCTCATTAATGAATAAATTTGGCTTCATATTTCGAAATAGTTATTTACGAAAATGAACAGCCTTGAAATTTTTATTAAAAAATTAATTTCTACCTTTTCCTTTGCCAATTCATTGCAACTTTTATGTAATTAAAAAAATATTACCTCCATATTGGCTTGTACACAGAATGAGAAGGAAATCTGCCAATTTTGGCCATAGGAATACTTTTGAGAAATATATTGATTTCTCACATTTTTGGAGCTATAGATGCAAGCTATGTTGATCTTTCCATGGTGCGTATCTATTTCTGACATTCCTGCAGAAATTTCTGCATTTCAGAGCAATGCGCTTCTGTCTAAATGGGTGAAGGAGACAGTAAGATGGAAAACTGGTTGTGAAATGTTGTAGAGCTAAAGAAAACATTTCTCTTAAAGCAATTGGACTAATAAACGTTATTTCCCATGCATTTGTGTCTTACATTTGGGTTCTGTGCTATTCAGTAATGCTCAAACCTAGATATACTACTTATACGTAGCAGAAGGCTGCCCTGAAAGCAAGCTGTGAAGCCAGCACAAGGGGCCTTGCCCTGTTGCTCCTGCTGGGGTGAGTCGCTGTGCTCCAGAAAGTGCATGCCCCAGGGAGGAAACCAGAATGACACACTCTTGCTGGCATTTAGCGTGGACAAGTTGTGGAACAGTCTTTTCGTCGCTGGACAACGTGGCAAGAGCTGTGGAACTTGTTACAAGTGAGTTGCAAATATGGAAGCCCAGGTCGCTCTATAGTTATCATTGTTGTATAGGTGGGCACCAGGCACGTGCCTCTCTGCATGCTTCAATCATTAATTCCCTGGTTAGTCAAGAACCCCACAGCCTCAGTGCGATAATAGGCTCGTTTGAGACAGTGGACTGGTTTGAAATTGGTGCTAGATGTAGCTCCTCCAAAGCAAAGTGTTTGATTGTGCCAGGAACTCTCCAGATGGTAATATGAAGCAGTTCTGGAGATTCTCCCCAGGCAACAATTTGTATGTGTTGATTAGCATCCTAGGTGGAGCATCCTAGAGATGCCCAGGCTGCTCCTCTTGTAGGACTGATCAACACACACATAGGTAAGACACTTGGAAACAGTAGATATTGTTCCTGCAGCTAGAGATGCTCACATAACTTTTTTTTGTATGTAGTAGAGATACTTAAGAGTTGTTTTGTATGTAGTTAAGGTAATCACGTGCTGGAGTGGTCACAAAGGACCATGAGCCAACCAGATTAGAATAGAGAAGAGCAGCAGCTCTGGGAGTCTCAACAGCTCTGGGGAGTCAAACAGTGACGCCGATTCCCCAGAGAGACTGAGGCATCTCCATCCTTGGAGATATTCAAAACCCAACTAAACGTGGCCCTGAGCAACCTGATGTAGTTAACCCTGCTCTGAGCAGGAGGTTGGATGAGACAATCTCCAGAGGTGCCTTCCCACCATTCTGTGAAACTCATGGTATCTGCATTTAGTCTAGTAAAATTTCTTACATCTTCTTTTGTTTTTTTTATAGCTTTTCCTAAATCTTAAGGAATGTGTCACACCTCTAGCATAACATTTCAAGGAATTGTTCTCCTTTCAAGGATTTTTATGATTGTCTTAAACTGACCTTCCCATAAATAATAAACCTGAAAAAATCTACTATTTAAAAAATTTGCCTCATGTCAAAAAGAAATATGTAAAAGGAATTCGGACTTTTGTTTGCAGATCTTGAATGGATCTGAATGTGAGAGTTTTATATGTGAGTAATTACACTATAGAAGTTAATCTTATACGATATTTGTCCAGGGCCTTATCCTGAAACCTTTGTTCAGGTGATAGACTTTTCTCCAACTAAAGATTGTGGAGAAAGAATTTCGGAGATTTATTGCTATATTGTGTAAATGTGAAATATTAAGTGTTTATTTGGAGCATGTATTTCATAGTCTGACCTACCTCTTGCCTACAGTACACCATGAACATACTAAAAAAAAGAAAGTATATCTTTTGATCTCCAACTCTGCTTCATTAGGTATAAGGCTTGTTTTCAGAAATAAAAAGAAAATATTCCATAGGAGTTTTGTTTTATGTTAAAACAGCAGAATACTCCTGCAAAAATGTTAGAAGCTAAATTAAAATTAGATTTGCATATCAAATATCTCTCAAAACAGCATCATTGTAATAGAGTAGTAAATGGATCACAAGTAAGAAATATTCCTAGTACTAGAAAAATATTGCTTAGAGTTTCTGTCTTTGAACCACAGCAAAGTACTTGGCTAGAATTCCAGTGAAGTAAATAATGCATCAATAATGTTTGCAATGCTTCCTTACGTTACTTATGCAAAACAAACAAGAGGTTTACTTAACGTAGGCATAACTATTCCCCCTATTAGTTTTGATCAATTGCTTTGTGGTCTTGTTCATTAGACAGCCTAATCTGAACTGCAATTATATTTTATCCTTTTAAAAGACAAAGCAGAATCCCAAGCCATTAATTAAAGGGTCTGACTACAGTTGGTTGCAAGATGGATGTTGCATACCCTTTACTGATGTTTCAACTCAGCAAAACAGAGCACTTTAGTTTTAAGTGGCGAATACTCTAGCAGTAATTGAATTCAAACTTTTCCTCCCATGCAGCTGGAGAAAAGGAAATCGTTTCACGTGTGGATTCTTGAAGACATAAAATCCTAATGAGAAACCCATGAATAAGCTAGATTTACGTAGGGCAAACTGCGAGTGTGATGAAAATTTTTGAAATAGGGGAGCTGAATAATATACCTTCCTGCACCGCTTATTTGCTGTATTCTTTCTCTCAGACACTGAAAAACATTTAATACTTAGTCTTCAGACCCACTGTATCTAACGCTGCAGTATCCCAGTGGCAAAAAACAATTTATGCTACCTGAGACTTTCTTACTACAACTGAAAACTACAGGTCAGCTAGAACATTAATGCATGTTTCCAGGCAGAATCTCTACCTCTGCAAATGTAAGAAAACTGTCTCCAGGTAAATAAATCCATTCTGTTAATTACTGCATGATTCATTACCTCTGCAAATTCTCCCTGATTGCACTCCACAGATGTTCCCCCGCCCTTTCGTTGTAGTAGGCTGCTCCCTCATGCTATCTATAGTGTAGGATGCGCATTCCCCTTCCAGATACAAATAAGTCTGTATTCTTGTTTCCTTTCCTCCCAAAAACCATTTAAAACAGTTGTTGATCTTTAAGAAGATCTGGTATCATCCGTCCAGAAAACCATGCACAAGACCACAGAATACCAAGTCCTCCAGTTTTAAGTCTCTGATTCTCAGAGGATTTCTTGTATGACTGTGGAAAATTGATCAAAGAGAAATAACGTAGCTTATTTTGAAGGCAGGGAAAACGTGGCACCTTTAATGTATGGGACTCGGGCTTCTGTGGGTAAACTGGTAGTATTTCTCAAGCTCCCAAGGGTCCTGCAAGGTTCTCAGCTCCAGTGGTAACTGGGGTGAAGCACAAAATGTGAGCTGGAAGCTATAGGTGAAATTTGGGTGTGGCAACTAAAGTTCTAATAAGAATAACCACATGGGAAAAAGGGGTTTTTTTATTAAGAAGAAAAAATTCTGGATTTTTTTAAATGCAGGATTTGGTGAAATTTCATCAGGTGTCTATTTGGGTGTCTTTCCCTTTCCATGAGTTTATAATAATAAGGCTGTTACCTAGAAGCTTTAAAAGAAGAAAAAGCTGCTTATTGCCAGTAGGGGGAAAATAAATACATTGCAGATCTTGGCAGTAAGGGCCTGCAGCTCTACCAGTCATCCCAGCATGTAGCCAGAGTTGCTAACTCAGCTATAAGAGAGCCAAAGCACACAGAAAGTCTTTTTAAATTAGCTTATTGTTCATTATTAATAGGAAACCCAAAGAAAATAAAAAATACAAATTGTAGATAAATAAAAAAGCCTATTTTTAGTCTGTGAGATATATGAGAAGGTGGTACGTCACAGCCACAGGAGGTTATCTCCCTTTTCTCTGAAGTTTTCATTGTAAGTTTACCTACACAGCAGTTTGCTATAGGGTATTATCTGCCAGAAGAGCTCTCTGGCATTACAGAATTGTGCCCTTGCAATAGGCTGAGGGGATGGCAAAGAAGAGCCTCGCAGTTAGCTTGAGGAAGGTTTGTCATGTCCTAGTGGACATGGCGCGTATGTCCTCTAGGATGAGACTGAAAGTGAAGAAAGTGCTGGGTCCTCCCATGATAAACGAGCAGAGCAAAAAAGTCAGGAAAACATGGGACCAAACAAGACAAACAACAAAATTAAATACAAATTTGAAAGATCCTAAAAAGGAAAATCTTTGCTTCAGAGCACCATTACTAGCACAGAGAGTCAGAGTTTAATAATTTTTCTTCTTGTAGTGATTTTCATATAGGTATTCATAGACCATAAAGAGTTCTACATATCAAACCTCTGGATTGGATCTTCCTGAGAGTAAGCAAAACACTGAGCCAAAAGCTCTTGTGCAAACCATCATTTTCATCAGGTTGCCTTTGCTGGTTATTTTCAGCAGACAACTGGCAGAGAAAATTATGCCCAGACTTGTATGAAATACTTCATTGAAGATCAGAGATGCTTTAAGGAAATTCATCCATGAATAGCAGGAAAAAAGGGAAAATGCTCTTAAGTTTGCTTGTTGTAGGGACCCTGCAGGATTTGCAACCGAATTAGGAATGAATTTTTTTATAAAGGTCTTTCTTGCTGAAAAATAATTAAACCAATATATGGGAAAGTTCTGTATTTTAGCTTACAGAAAGGAAAGAATATTTACATAAACAGCTTGAAACTTCCACTGTTACTATTTTAAGAAAAGGACATGCTGGATTTTCAGTTCAAAATTACTTATATAATGACATTTAAGTTGCTGAAAGCACAGAAGTCAGAAGCAAAATGAAATATTTGAAACCATAGGAATGACAGTTTCACCCACATTATTGCTTCATGAAAATTTTCAATATTTTGATTTCTGATATTTCTATACTTTAAATTTTCAATATTTCTAAATCTTTGAGGGACAAAAAATGAGTCTACCTCTTTATTCATTAAATCATTTTTATTAGAATTGTGAAGACAATTATAGGGGAGCTTTAACCATGAGGGTGCCTTTGGTTCTTCTTACTTAAAAGTTAGAAAATTAGGCATTTGATCAAGTATTCATTGATTTCAATGAGCATTTCCCCACTGATTTTAGTAGATAATATATATCACACACATCAACAGCTTCGCTTAATCATGGATAGGCAAGTAACTGCAAACTGTTCCACTGTTTATGTGTACAGATTGTCTTTCCAGTCTTGCAGAATTCTACACGTAATTGAAGATGCATATGTGTATGCCTATCATGCATATATATGGAAAAGAACATAAATTATTTATATTTTTCGAATTGCATCTCCAGACCAAGTGTACTTTCTACCCTCAAAGGAACACCAAAGAAGACCCACAGATTGATAAAAGCCTAGATTCATTCTGGGTTTTTGATATATTGCTGCCTACCTGCTCATTAGACAACCTTCCTCTTCCTAATTTATCACTTTAGCATCAGATTTAGCACAAAGAACCAAAAGGTTCTTGCAAAAGGAAATAGAACTTGCAAAAGGTAATAAATAAATGAATGGATGAATAATAAATTATACTGACCGGTTCACATTAGTGTGAGTGTTCGAAACACCAAGGTGTTTCTATTTATCACCATTTGCTTTGATGGGGCAACATTCATTTCATTTATCATTTCATTCCTTTCAATTTTTTCTTCTTGGGAAGAAGCACAATCAGCATTATTTAGCTAGGATAGTGTTTGCCCAACAGTTTTTGTAAAGTCCAATGAAAGGCAGCAGTTACTAGAAATTTGTGCGTTTGTCTAGAGTTTAAAAACATATCTAATGGGTTTTTTATTGTTACAGGAAGCCAACACAGATTTACAACTTTAAGCTCAAAAAGAGTGTAGCAAAAATCATTAATATTTTCTTTCCAGTTTCAGGGTAACACACTTCTGCCTGGAAAACAACAGATTTGAAAATCTCCCAAGAATATTGCTACGCACCTTATTGTTTTTTGTGGTTTTGGGGGTTGGGGATTGTGTTGCTTGGTTTTGTTGTTTTGTTTTGTTTTTTTTTTAATTTTGGAAACTTTGGGAATCCTCAGCAAAGATTTGGGACACATGGTGCTAAACAAGGAATAAAAATGACAAAATTATCTCAAGTGTTGCGCAGCCTGCTTAGGTGCAGATTCATTATAGGCAATATGCCCGCCAACTTCTCACACCTTTCCTTTCCCTGCTGCCATATTTCCAAAGAAAAGACTGAGCAAGATGTGGATATCCAAAAAAACAGTTTTGTGCACCTGTTAGGGAGGGCTCTTGGACTCTACATTCCAATCTAGTTCTCTTAGGGTTTCCGCATCACTCCGTGCCAACCAGCTGGACATACTAGGCTTCAGGAGTTTAATCCTAGAGCACTTAATATCCACTTTGCTCTGGGAATTACATTGCTGGACCCTGTCTTCTAAGGCAATAGCAATTTTCAATTGTACCATCATCTGTACTTCGGCCCTTTTGTGAATTTGAATCTCATTCTGTAAGTACCAGAGAGTAAAAGAATAAATACAGAAACAGTGCCCAGGAGGATGAGAAAACAGACGAATGTCAGATGTAAATTTACAAGTGTGAGCTGGTACATCACTAAGGAGTTGCTCTTATTTTCAGTGACAAATTCGTTTGCTATTTCTGGTTTCTCATATGACTCTGGCTTCTCATGCCCCAGTCATGGGCACTTGGATGTTTAAGAATATTGAGAAGGAGATCTAACCCTGAATGTTGGTGTGGACCCCAAGAAAACAGTAATTTTGAGGGTCCAGAACAAATTCTAGTAAAGCAACAGGGATATTACTCACCTCTCAGTATATGAGTAATTATATTTACATTAAGAGGACTCTGCCTTCTGTGAGACTTTTAACTATTCTTCTCTAAAATTTTTCATTTGGCCCCCTTTATAGGAGGAGAGAGGGTCTTTCTGGGTGCTGTTTTCAGGCTGCCAGTCGATCAGTTGCTAATCTCTGCAGTTAAAGACCTCTCTGTGCTTCAGTTAACCCCAGCAAAAAGGATGACAGGAATGTTGAAAACCTTAGCGGGGGCTTCGAAAACTGCAAAGAACACTGACTTCAACACTACTTCAAAAGATATGTGCCACCTATTTAGCTTCACAAACATCAGACTTTCTCTGGGTAGCAAAGAGAGACAGGTAAAAAGAAAAACATATTCAATGTTAAGAGCTCAATCAACGTTTAACAGCTTTTTAAAGTAGGAATTGCACAAACGTGCCTCTAAAGTCAGAATTCTGTAACAATTCCTGTCCTCCACAAGAGCCACACAGCCTCACCAACCGTTTCTGTGCTGCAAGGCCCTAAGGATCTTTTCACTTGACTCCAAGACTCCTGCCATCAACAAAGTACCAACAAACTCATGGAAAAGAGTCTAATCTGCGTCTTCTTAGCCTCTCTACATAAGTAGGAAAGTGTCCTGAATAGAGGTCAGAAATATATCTGCCTCTGTGTTTCGTTCATTTGCAAAACAGGGACTCAGAGGGGCACAGCAGGACAGCTAGGCATCCATCTGTTGTGTAGAACTACTTTCTTTTTTTCTGCAAGGTATACAAGAAATAACCAACACTTCATTAGAAAAGAATGATTTGACCTTCACTTTAAAATATGCTTTAGTGTGCTATAGCTTGATGGCATCAGCCTCACCATCCGGTACTAGTGAGGGTGAAAAACAGTCAAAAGAGTACTGACATCATATCCCCAAGCTGTCACAGACATCTTGAAGGATCACGTGGAAGCCACAGACACTGTGTTTTACTCCCATCTTGCAAATAGTTCTTCACTACAGGAGTGATGTGAGAACCCTGTATATTCCGCAGGGTTCTGCACCTTCCACTACATGGAGGAAGGAGATAATGTATTAAAAAAACACAATAGGGTACAGGGGTAGATTATTCAGCAAAAAGTTCCCCTTTGAATATCAGTTTGGAAAGGCAGGTTCAGGTGCTTTAGGTAGTACATAGATATTCAGCGATTTTTACAACAATGTCTAATCATTTCAAAGTCAAACTTAGTCAAACACAGTCAAACTCCTCAGTCCTTCATTGCAAAAATAAGCATTTGCAGAAGTTAGGGCTAGGCAGCTTCCTTCCCAGGGAGATAAACGGTCTGTTGCTGTCCCACCCTTACGCTACTCCAAGAGCCTCCAGGACACTGCTCAGCCTACCACCGGCTCACCCAGGCTGCCTCAAACCTTTGATGTGATGTTCCCAACACACAGCAAAATTACCCATATTACTCTTCAGTCCCAAAAATCCCCAAATTACCCATATTACTCTTCAGTCAAAACTCCCTTGCTCATGGCAGGGAGGGAAGAAGTTAGGGAGGGAAAGAAGGAAGAGGCAGATGGGTGCAGAGAAAAGGTAGAGGGATTTTTGTTGATAATACAGAATCACAGAAACACAGAATCACAAAATTGTCATGGTTGGAAAGGACCTCTGAGGTCAGCGTGTCCAACCACACACAAAAGACCCCCCACAATCTCGGGCACTAGAGCATGCCCTGAAGAGCCCCGTCTACATGTTTCTGAAATACCCCCAGGGATGGTGACTCCACCCCCTCCCGGGGCAGGCCGTTTCAGGGCCTGACCACCCTCTCAGGGAAGTCATTCTTCCTCAGATCTAATCTAAACCTCCCCTGCCCCAACTTCAGACCATTTCCTCTGCTCCCGTCATTATTCCCTTGGGAGAAGAGGCCAACCCTCACCTCTCTACACCCTCCTTCCAGGTTGTAGTAGAGGGCAATACCTGTTACTCTTTCTGAGATACCTGGATAGGATTGTGTTAGACAAAAAAATCATTGAGACCTGGGTTTGTGAAAGGGCATAATCTGCCAGACTTTCCCCATCACAAGTAGTGAACATACATCTGACAAAAGTTTTCTCCATAAATACTTTCCTCCTCCAAAAGGCAGCATCTGGGCTTTAGAATGCTATCATAAAGGCACTTCTTTTTGGGGTAGAAGATGTGCAGCATGCGAGTAGTTTAGACAGTAAACCTGAGAGGCTATTAGACATCAGGAAAAATACCAAAGGAAAGAACAAGTGCAATTAATAAAACATAAAACATTTGCTCCATAAAAATCTAGGATATCATTACTGCTTCAAATTAGTTGAAGAGTAATTATCTCCAAGGTGTTCTGGCACCTTCTACCTCTTGTTTGCAAAAGTTTGACAAAATAGGAAAGACCTATTAAAGATAAGGATATCAGACCTTTGTTTGGATTAATAAAGGAAGGAGAATTAAAATAAATGAAGTGAAATGACAATACAGTCCCGATTGGACAGGACTAGTTATCTGTGTGTGGAGTGTGAGCACACAAGCATCTGAATCACAACAAAGGTGACCTTGCATCATCTCATCTGATAGAAAAGCAGGTTAAAATTCCAATCGATCTTAAATATTATCATTACCTACTTTTAATAATAGAAGCCTAGTGGAAGAGTCCAGGTGATTGTTTATGTGAGTATGTGCTTGATTTGCTGAAATTGTTCTGCCTTTTGTCCTGAGGTGATTTAGACAGAGGATTTATTAACCAGTTTTAGGGGTATTCCTATACACACACACGCTTTGTGAACAGGGTGGAAAAAGTCCTTATTAAACTTGTCTTTAAAGAAGGTCTCCTTATGAGATGTGCAGCATGGGATTCAACATCATAAATTTTTCCATCGTTTACCTGTGTTAAGGAAAGAAGAACAGCTCTATACCCCTGTGGTGGAAAGGCAGCAGAAAATTCAAGGTTACGGTTGTCTTTTAGGCATATTCCTCCTCCTGCTAGGGCAGGTGAGGCTTACTTGAGACAGCGAGTGCATGACCCAGGGAGGGGAGGTGGTGTTTTCCGTAGCCCTTCAGTGCGCTGAGCGAGTGTCAAGTTTAGCTGAAGAATAGATACCTCCTCTTTGCCCAAGAAGAAAAGGAGCAGGGGAGGAGGATGTGCTGAGAGTATGTGGAGAGAGTGAAAGGAAAGAAAGATGAGCTGCTGGATGCCCTTCCCTCCCACCAGATCCTGAGAAGAAGAATACTGTGCTCTATACTGTGCTAAAACATGACATTTAGACTTAAGCAGTTTAAGGAGTCCCCTGAGCTGTGCTGTGGGTGTAGAACAGCTGTATGTATAATTAAGTAAAGCTAATTAAAATAAATTAAGTTAACTAGAAAATCACTCAGTTTTTATGCCTAAAAGTTCTGTTGCTAGAGTTGAAACTGCTGCCCGGCAAGATGCTGGGCCACTGCAGATTGTCAGAAATCTAGTCACTTAGTTTTATTTTCTAACCAAAATTTGTAACTGGAAAGTGTTGGAGTAATGGCGAGAGTATTGTTGTGCCTGAATTTTAGCTCCAAACTTAGAAACTTGATGAGGAGGCTGATCTCCCTGGAATAATTATAGAGCCAAGGTATGTGCCTTCTCTTTCTCTTGGCTACTGATTTCTTGAGTGCTTGAGTTGGCACCAGAATATGGTGTGAACTTTTCCTTTGCCCAGGAAAGGAACTTTTCCTACCCAGCCATGCCTTCACAGCTCTACTCTAAAACTGCAACAGGTCCAAAAACTTTTGTTCTAGCTCGGCTTTTAAACATGATGCACAGTCCAGTGAAAATGTAGCCCAGCTCCAAGAAATTCAGCAAAGTCATACAAATATGCTGTTAGTGAGTCCTGTCAGAGAGGCTAAACATTTATTGAAATTCCTGTTCCAAGCTGTCCCAGTGGAAAAGAGGCAACCTGCCGGGAGAAAGCCCGACTCTGTTGTACTTACTGGAGAATGTAAGTTAATGTAATTCCACCGGATGAACGGTAGAAACTTTGGATTTACAGTAGCATGGCTACCTTGGGGATAAACTCCAGGGAGAAAAGCACTGATCGCAAATGTTTTATGGGGAAAAGTGTCGAGGAGGTTTTTGGCTCTATCTGAGGAACTGTGTGAGGTTCACATCTCTGGAGTAGGGGCAAACACATCAGGAAAGTACAATTTGCTTTTTTCTTACACAGTTCTCAGAACATCTGCTGCTGTCCACTCCCAGAAACAGGTTACTGGGTTGGAAGGATCTTTGATGTCACCTTATACAAGTAAGAAGACAGCACAGCACGCTCCCTCTGTTGCAGGATGTATTCAGGAAGGAATAAACTGTGGTTCAGCTGGCACACAGCAAAGAGATGCCAAAGGCTGTGAGATTTCCTCAGTGCTGTATGCTGGAGTTAAAGACCAGATTGCGAGAGGGAGAGCAATCTTTCTTTGCAGAGTAATGACTTTACTCTTTGCAAGTAGAAAGGAATTAGGTCGGCAGAAGCTTTGATTTTGCCTTCTCCCCATAACAAGGCAGTTCCCTGTGCTGGAGAATATAGAGTGCTCTATGCATCACTGCCTCGAAGTGCTTGCTTTTCTCTAAGCCTCTCCTGGAAGAGTGCAAAAAGTTGCCCCTCCATCACCCGAAACTGTGGCAAAGCCTGGGATGAATCTCCTAGCAGAAAATATACCATTGAAAACTACATTTAATTCATCTCTGTTTTCCTTATTTGATAAGGAGAGATGTCACCACATTAAAGATTTTTTAGAATAAAAATGCTTCAGTAACTATATTTAAAGGACTCGGGTTAAGGGTAGGCGTAATGCAGTCCACACAGGCTGTGAAATTATTCTCATCAGGAGGCTTTAAGAAATGTTTCTGGGAACCAAGGTGAAATAAAGTTTGACCTTCTTTTTAATATCGTCTTTCTTGACACTTTCTCTTATATATACACTTGATTTCAGGTTTCAGGAATGAGCTGCATTGATCCTGTTTTTGGAGATCAGTCATAGTGGTAAACAGCAAGTCTCAGTGATTTATGACTGGGCTTGCTGATAGCACCTTAGAGATGTCTGAGCACCTGCAGCTGGAGATCCAGCTTTAGGAACCAGGAATTTAATCCTTTCAGGTATATCTTTCCCAGCCATGCTCATTTGTGAGATTAAAACAAATGGGATGAGACAGTGATTATTACCAGTGATACTGATCACTGCTCAACCCAGGAGAAATAGATTTTTCTGGTTTTATAATATTCTTCAACTCCCCTTGGCCCCACGCCATCCTTGATCAACCCTTTAATAAAAACTAAAGATGCAGGGTATCTAATAACACCATTGATGATGGAGAGTGTCAGAAAGCACTATGCATGTCAGAGGTTTGATCAAATTAGTTGAAAATTTTTTAGTTGGTGAAGTATCCAGACCAGTCAAAAGTGTTTTTCTTTTTGCTGTTGTATTGACTTGCAATGTGATTTCATAGCAGCCATGCCAAGATTACAGCTACTCTGTGCGAGTCCTGGTTAGTCATCCTAAATGGCACCAATACAAAATAAAACTGTATGTGTGAACACTAAGTTTAATTAATGCATTTGTTTGCCATTATACTTAATGACAACAAGTGTGGTGTAGAACACACTAATGGCACTGCCATGCACACGCCATTATCTTTCCTTTATATATGAAAATGACAGACATAAAGACATCCTATTTTACAGATAAACCTGTAAGTGTCAGGAAAGACTGAGAAGGAAACATGCTCCTTAATCTCCAAGCTTTAAATTCAGCCATTTTTCACTGCAAAATAAGTGATGCAAAGATAAATTTGGCTGCACACTGCTGGATGCTGCCATGATATTGATAGAAAGGGCTGTGCTACGCTCCAGCTTCACTTCTGGCTGCACAGCATGGAGCAGAGCGCTGAGAGGGAAGTCTACCACCTTCTGAGCCACTGCTAAATCTGCCCTTTGGTATGGGTGGAAAACGTCAGCATCTCTGAGATTCATAAGTTCATTTTTAGCATTGCATCCTTTGAAACGAAGACAGCAGCATCAGCTATCAAACAACTGTGGGGAAAACCCTGCAGGTAAATGGCACATCTGTATTGATCAAGAGCCACTTAATAAAGCATTGAAAACATGCCACTATTCATTAGCAGTGATTGAAGGCACGGATTTTTAAGGCCGGAAGGAATCATTATGATTTGATAGTATGACCTCCTGTGCAACATGGGCCAGAGTAGTCCTCTGGTATAGGGCCGGCAGCCATGTTTCAACTAGGGCATATTTTCCAGAAAATGAATTTTTAAAAAGCTTTTGAAAGAAGAGCCTTCTCAGCCCTTCATAGTGTGTTCCGACTGCTAATCACACTAGGCAGTATCTCTGCTCCACTCCACAGTTCTTACTGATCTTTACTAATCGGTTCATAGACATTAGGACTAAGCTTCAACCAACTTTGGGCACCTTCACTAGATGTTTGTCACTGTGCTCGTCACACTAGGTGCCTTTCACAGACAGTGGAGCAAATAGAAGTTTTAAGGGAGTGATTCATCTAACCCATTCTAGACATCTACTTTAGACTGAGATGAATTTTGCTTTACAATCCACTCAGAGGACTTCTCAGATCTGTATTTACACACAGAGCTTCTAGATGGAGCAGCTCAGACGTAGGCATCTATACTTAGCTGGATGAATCCTACCATCATGCTTGCCCTTTTTCTTGCTGAAGACTTTGGCCTTTCTCAGCTACTTTTCGACTACGAGCAAACTATGACTTAGCCCTGACTTTATAAAGGAAATAGAACAGTATTTTACTTGATTCTTAATAATTTAAACCTTTCTTACAGTCTTCAATTTTTCAGTTTCCTTCTCGGATTGTGAACATCAAAACTGGACACAATATTAGAGAGGTGGTCATATATCAAGATGGTAAATACACCAGTAGGAACAACAACATATGACTAGTTGTAGTAGGTCAGACCCAAGGTCTATCCAGATTAATAGCTTGTCTTAAACAGTGATATGTAGTGGATGATTCAGAGAAAGTTTAAAAAAGAAAAGAAGAGAGTGATATTTTGTGACCTCCTTTACCAGCCTCCAGCTTTATGACAAATAGGGACACTTCTGTGCTCAAGAGTGCTCAATGAAGTGTACTTAGAAGAACTTGTATCACTAGCATAAGATTTTGGTATCCATAATATTGTATGCCAGTAAGTTTAGCAGTTTAAATATGAAGCATTTAATAAAATAATCCTTTTTATTTGTTTTGAATCTGACAAACTCTTTTCCTATCCTGTCTTCTAGGACTCATATAACAAGTAGACAATGAAAAAATATTCCCCAATATAACCTCCTTACTTGAGATCATCCTGTTTATCTACATTAGCCCTTCCTGCCACAGCACAGAGCAGCAGATCAACTGCTCAAACACCAAGGCATTTTTCAGAATTTTTTTCTAGAGGTGTGTTTTTTTCATGTAGTAGTCTTTGTCCCTGATATTTGGGACTGAATTGTACATGCCAGCAAATGTGGTCATTGTTTGAATTTTTTTGCTTGTTTGAACACCAGCAAATTTATTTATGGTTTTCTCTCATGATTCTGGGGATATTTACAAACTTTGCAAGGATTTTTTTTCCTAGATTATTGTTAATAATGAAAGTTCTAGACAGCACAGGGTTAAGAATCATATTTTGTGGAACCACAACTGGAACTAGAATAGCTTTTAATGACATTTAAGTATTTAACGTTTCATGTGGGCTGCATTCTTATGCATGTGTAATGCACTAGTATATTTTATTGATCAAAACTTTGTGCTGTATCAAATTAGACAGTTAAATCTTTTAGCATTATCTACCAAACTTGCAGTCTCAAGAGGAAGCTCGAAAAGACAAAATCTATTCTCTTTGTAACCCTCTGTTGGAGTGGGGAAATTCCTTAGTGCTGTTTACTGTTTTGTAAACAGAAGTACAGTGAAGTGCTCTCTTAAAAATGATTATGAATGACTAAAAGCTTTCTAAGATGTTCTTGTCCTTTATTGTCTGCCATATTCTTCCTTCTAGAGTAAGACTCAGGGAACACAAGGAGCAATTCAGAGGCTGAATTTAGACTAAAAATTAAGCACAGCCAGCAGTTCGGGTTCAAACAAATCTGTTCCTTAGTGATTTGCGTGCCTGTGTTTTTTTCCCGGGGGCAGAGGAGGGGGTCTGGTTCAAGCCCAGCTGTCGGTGCAGCATTGCCACCTGAAAGGCTGGGCGTAAGTGAAGAGAACATACAGGAGCACCAGGAGCCTGTGAGTGGGGAGCTTGCCAGCAGAGATGCATTAATTTAAAAAAGAAACACAAAACAATGAAGTATCCAGAGTTGGGAGCATGCAAAGATGAGAACCATGAAGAGTCATGGCCCAAAATGCTTTGGCTGAGAAGAACTTGAGACAAAAGGTAGAGCCTATCCACAACCCACCAGTGTATTTTCAGAGAGACACCAGGTTGTAGGAGACTGTACATAACCAGATATCTGTCTTTCCTCAGCACATTTATCCACAGAAGAATGGATTTTTTCTCTTATAGGCCAGGGTAGAAATGGTGCTGCCTTGCTCCGAGGACGTAGTCACAGCTCAGTGTGGCGTGGATTTGGCCCAGTGGAGGGGTGGTGTTCATGCCGTGGGACAGATCCAAATCGCAGCACAGTTTTGCTGTGTTACAGAATCTGCAGCACTCGTGGGAGTCCTGCCACCATGACCTTGGTGATTTCCCATTTTTCATTACATTTGAGCCTCACTTGTTCTGCTGATCTCCTGTCCGTGGCACTTGTAATCGTAGAAATGTCTCCTGCATCCTCTCCTTGATGTGCCTCAGTCACATCACACAAAACAAAATTCTGAGGGAGAAAATAGGACATCCAGCCTATGTAATGTAGCCAAAAATATTTAACTCTTAAATGTTATTTACAATTTTATCTCCTTCCTCCTGGAGGTATAAATGCTGCGGGCATCCTTCATGGGGAAGATGCTTGCCAGGGAGTGGAATGCATGAAAAACGATAATTTCTTGAATCATTGTACCGAGGCGGCCACGTTAGGAACTGAGTGACCTCTTTGCTTCTACCTCATTTCACTCCATCTGGAGATGGATGTTGAACACAGGGATCTGGAGGCAGAGGGGAGGCACATGGAGAGCTCGGTACCTCCCACTCACCACATTTGAAGACACCAGCCCCCTTGCGCAGGCTTGCCCTCTCCTCTTCTGCCTGTTCTTTCATGTATTAAGGAAGACCTGGGATCTATACCAAAGCAGGCCTTCTACATTCAAGTTAAAACAGTTATTTTATAGTTTTATAATTTCAAACATACAGTGACTCGCTCTGTGTGCAAAACGTAAGCACAAGCCCTGGATTCTGGTCAAGATTTTAGAGGTGAGAGGTTGATCTTTATACAGATTCCCTGTAAAAGATTGTTTTCGTTGCCTATGAAGGTGAAGAAAAGGTAGAGTTTTCAGAGTATTTGATGTAGAAAGGGGACATGCCTGGCTCTGTGAAAGGAGTACCAGAGAGAGAAAGATATATCTCTTGCTACATCCAGCTATTCCATAAAAAAAAATTAGGCTCAGCCTAATAGACATGCAGTTTGTTTGGTGTTTGTATCACCACTGAGAAAGGATAAGGTCTTCCTATTCACCTAGGAAGGGTGAATATAAATTACCATAGTATATACTATCGATATAGTAGCACTGTATACACACCTCAAGACAAAGCTCAATAGATCTGCATCCCTACGGAATATAAGTTTATACAGATGGCTGACACAACTGCTTCTGCAGGATTTGCAATAGTACAGATACGAGAGCTGACTTTGAATCAAAACGATCATATTAAATAAGCATTCATGTGGATGGCCTGGACAATACATTATTTTATCAGACATATCCACTTACCCCACTTTTTCAACAAAGCATTTTATACCAATTTGACAAAGATACTGTCAAATCACATTGAGTGACTGCTGATGGTACCAGTACAGATCTTAATTTATATTCTGGAACTGTGCCCTCTCTGCCATCTTGGATCTCCCTATAAAAACTTAGAGGATGCACGAAAAAAACTATTCGGCATTTTTCAGATTTTTTACTCTCAAATGAAAGAAGGAACAGAAATAATCTTTCCATTTGTCAGCCTGTCATCTACATGAAACAGATAGAGCTAGCTGCTGCAAGAAAATTCTATTACAGGTGCACAATGGACATTTTCTTCACAAATATTTTTGATGTTGATATAGCATAAAAACCTATGAAAACTTAGGCCAGTAGAATACTCATTTCATCTTTGAACAAAAAGACAAGTCATAATTATCTTCAACTCTTGACTTTGTTATTTTGTGCAGCTGAAAATGCAGCAAGTTCTCATGTGCCTAGTTTTGAGAAAGGTAATATGCAAAATTGCTCCTTCCTTTCTGTTTTCCACCAAGGAGATAGCAAGGGAGCCCTACAAGGTCCCTTGAAAGTACCAGGGAATGAAGGCCAACCAGTCCAGCAAACTTGCTAGCGTATCTCCTCAGTCAGTTATGGCTGAGCACTAGAGATCATAGAATCATAGAATTTTCTAGGTTGGAAGGGACCTTTAGGATCATCTAGTCCAACCATGAACACAATTCTGATAAAAAAAAGAATAAAACCCCACATTAGATGTTTCTAAGCACTATATCAACCCATCTTTGGAATACCTCCAGGGATGGTGCCTCAACCATAGCTAAGAGATAACTAAGAGCGAGCTAAGAGGTAGCTAAGAGCAAGCTAATTTTTTTTTACAGAAGAACATGTTGTTTAGGAAATACATGCAACTGTGAAATTTCATCTATAAGCATTGGTTTGATGGGTATATGAAAAAGTGCCTGAAATCTGAAATAGGAAACATAATTTAAATAAAAATAAAATGAAGATAAATTAAAAACCTTCTAGAAAAAGGGGGAAATTCCTCACTTGACCTACTGGAGTAGCACGCAATGTCCCTGTACCCCATCCCAAGCGCTTCCCTAGGAGACAGGTGGGAACCTGGAGACTGGAACTTGACTGGGAGTGTGCAAGGTACAGAGAGTGCTTCCCTATATGCTTCCCCTTCAGCCGTTCGCTCCCTGGGAGGAAGCAGCCAACTCATCCTTACACAGCAGGCCATCCTGAATCCCATTTAACAAAGGACTTGACCATTGCTCCCTGCCCTGATCTAGTGTAGAGAGATCCTACCATAGTTTCTCTTGTTCTCCTGACTCACCTGAAACAATTTGTCTTCCTCAAATTTGCAAGTGTTCCTTTCTCCCCTCCTTTCTCTCCTCCCTCTCATGTCCCATCTGTAACCTGAAGGGTCCTGAGACAGGGAGTTCACTGGCACGTTACAAAGGGACACCTTGCTGTCCCCTACCTTTCTGCCTTCTCTCTCTCTGAAGGATCTCACAGGATAATTGGAGGGGATGGAGAATTGAAAACTAGTAAATATCCAGTTGGAAAGAGAATCAAACCAGGCTGGGAAAATGAGCTGTTTCCTATCCTACAAGTCCTCAAGAAAAAATGCATGAGATAAATGCCAAGCATTTGTACTGCTCTGTCAATGTAGGTGCAGCATCGTGTGACTGAAAAAATAATAAATCTAATACTTGCGAGCCTCTTCCAGTGAAGAAAAGAGAGGTTTGAAGTTACAAAATCAGCTACATATTTGTGAGTCCAATCTGTCCGTGTGCACGATTTCAGTGAGAATTTCAAGTGAAAACAAAATCAGGTTAACTATAAGGGGGCAGAGGGATAAAATGTAAAGTGAGGTTATTGAACTAAACTAACCATGTGTTTTGAGAAGATAACTATTTCTTAAAGTGTAGAACTAGTGTCTCTGGACTTCACGAAGGAATTTAGCATGATGCCACTTAAATTACATTTCTGTGTAGCGTAAAACAAATTTCTGAGATTTGATCTTATAAAGTTTCCATTTTACAGTTACTCCTCAAAGCAGACTGCATTTCAAAATCAGAGATCCTATACAGCTGTCCTGATTTGAGGTAAAATAGAACCAATTTTCTTTTCCGTAATTTTTCTTTCCAGCTAAGCCTCTTCTAGCTAACTGAACTCTCTGAAATAATTGGTGTATTTTTAAGACAATAGTCCACCTCCAGAGTGATAAGGCCTGCTGTTTACAGTGAGTACCAAGGAACGGTATACAGAGAGGCTCCCGCTTGTAATTATTGCTAGAACAAGCAAGGTCATCTAACTTTGTTATTTGCCCCGTTCGAGGGTTGGAAGCGGAAAAGTGTAGAAGAGTCACACCTACAGGGAGGAGCGGACAGGAGAGGAGACCCAAACCTGACCCACAGGGTGTTCCATCCCATCTGCATCAGGCTCAGTGTGTAAGAGTGTAAGAGTTGTGGGATAAAGAGGGTCAGCTTTCTTCCTTCAATGGCCGGTGTCCAAGAAGGACTCTTTCTGTTCGTCTGGCTTTGATCCTGATACGTGTGTTCCTGAATCCAGAGCTGGGATCCAGTTACCATCCATTGCTGAGTCCAATCTGATATTTTCCCCCGTGCCTGCCAGTGATGTCATCCTGGGACCCTGGCACAATTTTTTATATAGCGTATATATTTCATTATTTTCTTATTAATATATTTCTATTTTCTTGTTATTTTATTATTAATATTTTCATTGAAGTAGTTTAGTTTCTTTTCAAATTCATACTTCTCTTTTCTCTCTCCTCCTTCTCTCCTTGACTGGAGATGGTCTCCCTTCTGTGAAAGGGAAAGAAGTGAAAGAGACCTTCTGCCGATCATTTTAGTGGCCAGCCCAGTCCAGACCACAACAGCAGCAAGAAGATTCCAGCATGGAAACCTCATGTTTGCCTTATTTTGAAAAGTTGTACACTTCATGCTGTTCTTTGCAACAAAGAAATACCTAACACTTCTAGGATAATACAAAAATCTGCTGTGTTTAGAATTTAGAGATGTTCTGTACCTCATATAGTTAATGACATATGATAGACTGGATGGAAAATTCTTTCATATTCTCCTTTCTTACAAATAGAATGTATCTAATTTTTTCTTAGTTTCATTAGGATACCAGGAGCAGAAAAAAAGGAAGAAACAGAACCTGCACTCTTTAACTTCTGCAATGATGACATGAGTAAAGCTCTAATTTTCCGAGAAAAGTTATTTTAAAGTTTTGAGAATAGAGCAGTAGATAATTCACCATTTTTATTCTGAGACTATTATGTTTATCCTTTGGTTTTAGTGGAGTTGGCATGCTCATAAATCCCACCTTCCTCTGGCTGTTATTTCTGTCTGGTAAATTATTTTTTTATTCACAAGGCAATAAAAGGTCACTGGAAAGAGGAATATAATATTCACTCTCATAAAATAAAGTTAAAGAGTATTTAGCATTTATATCTTTCCAAGGCGGTAAACAAAATATGGTTTATTTGACTCAATGAAGACCTATGATACTGAAAAAGATAAATCTAATGACTTGGTTTAGCAGAGTAAGATAAATCTTGCGAGACAAATCTTCAATAATGCTATGTTGTTCCTGCAGAAGTCCACTACACAATTATATAGAGGTGCCCATAGAAAGAGCAGCGCTTTGGCCCTTATCTGCCAGAATTATTTATGAGATGCGCAAGCAAATTTCTTAACCACTTCTGGAAGTACAGCACACTTCTAAGTTTCTAGTCTATTAAATTATAAAAGCAAAACATTGCTTAATAAAATTTAGTACTAAATTTGATCATAAAATTGCAGGAATAACAGAGGTTTTAGATTTTCAGCAAGCTTTATTTTGACTGAGGACCAGTTACTGGGGTGTATTTTGAGAGCAGACAAAATTAATTCCTCTGAAAGGAAAATTTAATTCTGTTTAGTAGGAAAATTTAATTCTTATTGAGATAATTAGTTTAAAAAAAAATACAACAGCTAACCAACTAAATTTACCTAAGTGTATACCACAACCAGATTAAGCCAGAAATTTTAGAACAAAATTGTATGTGAAAACACAGTGAAAGAATGCATAATAAAAAATGTTTTGCATTTTGCAGCTACAATATTCACTTTAATGCTATTTTTTATGTAGTTTCTTCATATTCACATTCTTTTAATGCAACCTGGAAGAATGGGAATTCTGCCAGAGAATCATATTGGCTCCAGATAGTTCCTTTACAAGGAGGAGGATTTTATATTCACAGCCCAGATTTTTCCTGGTTGAGCTCATGTATTAATTGTGATTTCTTATGTGGACATCTAACAAGAAAAAAACAAAGGACAAGTTATTCTGCCCATGGAGTGTTGAAACAAGCTTTTGTCCTAAATGTGGACTCAGCTTCAGATTTTAGGAAGGAGAGTGAAGATAAACATCCTTCTGCATCTGCCCTATGGCTTCTCTCTGCTTTATCCCATTTTAGCTCTGATCAGTCTCAGCCTATTCAGCCCACGCTCCTTGCAAACCTCACTTTGCTGCAGCCATCTACATTTTGTGGAAGTAACTGCAGTGGAAGCACTCGCTTCTTGAGAACTTTTTAGTCTTACATTTGCTGTCCAGCTGACACCCACCACGGGAGGGAACTATTGCAAGGTAAGCCCTTCTGGGTGGCAAGAGCACCAGACAGTGTACGGACAGTCATTTAGTTGGGAACAGGGGGGATTGTGTGGGGGTGTAGGGGGGTGGGTGTGCATTATTTGCCCAGACCACAGGAGTTGTGCAGTCACTCAGCATGCTCCACTAAGGTAGAATTTTCATAGAAATTGATCTTGGTGTCCTAAAAAAAATCATCTTGTCAAGTTAAGGTTTAATTAACTTTTCTTTGGGAAGCTTAGCTCAAAATACGTGGCTCCTGTTGGCACGTGGTAGACCTTCATATTTCAAGGTCTTACTGAAGGATTACAGTGAAAAAACGTAAATAGTTTTTTAAATTTAAGGCAACAATGTCCTTATTCTTATTATTGTTCTCAGAAGTAATCAAAATATTTTTATGGAAAAGGAAGGCAAGCAGAGACATGTAAGTGGGAAAAAGAGAGAGAGCAAGAGAGAGGGAAGGAAGTTGGGGGGAGAGAGAAAGACAGAGCTTTTAAAGAAATTATGGCATCTGCAATTTCCGTCTGACAAAGAACTGGATTTTCACAGGCCATTGAAACAAGAAGTTCATCCTGAAGAGAAAGAATCTCAAGTACAGGTGTTATCTTTAGCTTTGCCTAAATGATTGCCATTTTCAATCAAAAATTCTTAAACAATTTCAGTTATGGGCCGTGGGAAAATGGAAAAAGGAAAAGAACAAATCCTGTTACCTAAAGCTAGGAATCTAAACAAATTTCAAGCAGAAGACTATGCTGTTGTTTTTTTCCAGTAAATAAACCTTAATCCTTACATAGTTTTTCTCTCAATTAGTATGATTCACCAGGCATATCTCCTTTGTGAAGAGACGGATAGATTCAACAGGACCAAGCTGTACTTCCAGTGCTCTACTTACCCCTGAAAACAAGACCTTCAGAGACTCCTACTCCATTACCTGCCTCAAGGCAGCAGCACCTACAGCTTGATCATCTCCAACAGATGAACTCGCTGCTTTATGCTAATGGCGTCTTAATGGAAGCGGGGAAAAGGTCCCAATAAACAAACAGAAAATAAGAAAAGCACTTATTCTTTTTCACAGCAGTTTTGATAATCAAGTTACTTGCGCTGACTACCATTTCTCTATTATTGCATTAATTAGATACTAGAACTGTATTCAAGAGTAATAAAAGCAGGATTTAGCCAATCTGAAAGGGTCCTTTAACAATCCCAAGCACACACATTTGAAATCTAAAAACTAATTCTTTTTTTGTTCAGCTGCCTGATTGTAGGTTTGGAGAACTCTCCTCTACTTGCATCAGGATCTAAACACCCCAATCTTGCAGAAGAAAAAACTTCCCCAAATTTGCCTGGTTGAAAATCCACATCTCCACGACGCTTTTATGTTTTGGCTATTACTCTTTCTCAGTAAAGGGCCATCCTGGTGTGGTACTGGAAACAGGCCAAATGCCATTGTACCTGGTAGACAGATATTTTTCAGAACAGGGTCTTAAAGAGTGATTGAGGCTTGATGGAACTTGTTCTTCCTTTCTATCTCAGTATTGAAAATCAAATATAATCACTATTTATCCTTCCATCTGCAAAGTTCCCTGCCTTGGGCTTCTCAAGTGGCACCATGTAACTTCATAACTCCCATAAATCAGGTAATCTTGTGCATTCAGTCCTAGAGGTGCCACAAATTCATTTTTTAACCCAACAAGATTTATTGGGTTGTGATTTTTCATGCCTTCTGGCACCCCAAGACAGTGGATATTTATATTTTTTTCCTCCCAACTTATTCTCTAACATTTCAAAGTAACTGTATATCGTGGCTTGTGTTCCAAAAGTATCACCTCGTGACGAACCTCCTACACATTGATACGCGTTCTGCCATTTTTCTCCACGGCTGACTGTGCTGCAGGTTTTTACAGTGAGAGAATGGACATATCTGGAACAGTGTGTTTTGCACAGTTTTTTTGAAAGACGTTGTGACATACTGGTATAATGGATCTTGCCACTTCAGTGTTTGCGGACACTGGCAAGCTACAGGTGGTATTTTATGCCCTGAATGACAATCTGTTACCAAATCTTGTCACCAAATTGTCAGGAGACTATTAAGAAGACACAGAAAATATCTGTAAATAGGCTACTACGGGCGAGTTTCTCTCTTAATACTGAAGTGTCCTGATGCTCCGGTGATTGAAGATGGAATTATTTTCATCTTTGTCAGGAAAACACTAAAGCTGTTGTAGGAATCAGTAATACTGCGGTTTTACAGGAGTCATACTGCTCAGATGAACATTCCTGTCCTCACACTGAAATGGTGAGAGGTGAAGATTCCCTGAAAAGCTAAGTATCCAATGAAAAAAAAGTAGGAAAACTGCCTTAGTTTGATCCGGGCTTAAACTACTTACCCTGGAAAAGAGCCCATGCTGCAAAGCCTGGCAAAGAAAGCACACACACTGGAGCAGTGAAACACAAAATGGTCTAGCCCAAACTTATCTGTATTGCTGCAAGTAAGGTCATGTGATTTTTATGTTAACATATCTAGTAAATTCTTTTCTGTTCTGGCTTCTACTTTATTTGGTTTCCTGGTCTTTGCACCATTTTGGTTAGAGAAAGGAGCTGGTGAGTGTAGAGCTAGCTGCAGCCCTGCACATCCCGGCACAGTCACACACCCGCTAATTGCCAGCTCAATGATCTGCAGACATTGTCCTCCTCATTAGAAACATTAGACAGCAATATGAACCACAGAATCACAGAATCTTCAAGGTTGGGAGGGACCTTTGAGTCCCTCAAGTCCAACAACAAAAAAACCCCAAAAAACCAACCAAACACCAACCAACCACAAACAGACACAAACCAACAATCTCGGGCACTAGAACATGCCCTGAAGTGCCACGTCTACATGTTTCTTAAATCCCTCCAGGGATGGTGACTCCACCACCTCCCTGGGCAGGCTGTTCCAGGGCCTGACTACCCTCTCAGGAAAGTCATTCTTCATCAGATCTCATCTAAACCTCCCCTGCCCCAACTTCAGACCGTTTCCTCTGCTCCTGTCATTATTCCCTTGGGAGAAGAGGCCAACCCCCACCTCTCTACACCCTCCTTTCAGGGAGCTGTAGAGGGCAATGAGGTCTCCCCTCAGCCTCCTCTTCTCCAGACTAAACATGCCTAGATCCCTCAGCCTCTCCTTGTATGAGTCCAGTCCCCTCCCCAGCTTGGTGGNCCTATTAAACCTCATCCCACTGGCCTTGGCCCATATATCCAACATGTCCAAGTCCCTCTGTAGAGCCTCCCGACCATCAAGAAGATCAACACTCTCACCTAGTTTCGTGTCATCTGCGAATTTACTGAGGGCGCACTCAATCCCCTTATCCAGAACATCAATAAAGATATTAAACAAGACTGGCTCCAAAACTGAGCCCTGAGGGACCCCACTAGTGACAACCATCAACAAGATTTCACCCCATTAATCACAACATCCAGCCATTTGTTTACCCAGTTAAGAGTACACTTGTCTATGCCATGATTCGCCAGCTTCTCCAGGACAATGCTGTGGGGGACAGTGTCAAAGGCCTTACCAAAGTCCAGGTAGACAACGTCCACAGCCTTCCCCACATCGAGAAGGTGGGTCACATGGTGATAGAAAGAGATCAAGAGATCAAGAAATATAATATGATCAAGAGATCATATTATTAGGCATCATCATTAAGAAGCTGATAATACCAGAATATTGTTAATATTTGGAATGTGTTATTTTTATGCTTCAACCTGTCAGCACTTTGTTTCCAGAATTTTCTAACTGTGGGGCATTTTAGAGTTTAAACACTCCCTGATTATATTTATCTTTAATCCTAACATTGTCTCTAGAAAGGCTATTGTAGCACTATATTTAACATCACCCAAGATCCCATCGGTATGCACTGGTTATAAGTATTTGCATATCCAGGCCAACTTGGAGACCATGCCTCCAGTGGCCTTGAAGGGGCCCTTCTAGGAAGGTCTGCAAAGATGCCTCAGCCATTAATCCCTTTTCATATTATGACTAGGCACGAGGCTGAAAAGACAGTGGATGGCTCTGGAGAAGAGCCTGCAGCCTCCTGACCCTTGCTTCAGCATGAATTACTGACAAATCATAAAAATACAAGAATGACAAAGCATGCCAGACTTGCATACTCCATGTGACCAAACAGACTTAAGCTCCAACTCCTCTCCATTACTAACTGACACCCAACCCTATATTAAACATTACATTATGACAAAAACCCATACCCAACCAGTACATAAAGTGCAAAACGCTGTGGGTCTTAGGCCTCATCCTGAGATGAGCAGAATTCAAACATTAAGCAAATACAACAAACCTTACCACTGTACACAACCCTATGAATATCAGCAGTGCCCCCCTAGCTCTTAAACCACCACAGACAAGGTCTCAGAGGATCAAGGAGTAAAAATATCAACTCAGGCCTCAGTCCCAATCTCAACTCTAATTCAAACTAAAACCTTGAGTCTAATCCCTCTTGTCCTTTTCTCATTCCATTTTTGTCCTAGGCTTGTATGAGATTGAAACTTGAACAGCAAGTCTATCGCTTCAGCCCTTCCCATCCACAACAATAGATCAAGAAGAAATTATCCATTAATCTTATGACATAAATCAATTTAAATTTATTGTCGCAGAAAGCCCCAATACCTGAGGAAGTTTTTGGTTTGGTTAAACTAATATCAATAAATCAATGTATTTCACATGCTGAGTTTTGAAGAGTAACAGTAAAACAAAATTTTTACCCCCTGGGATTTTAATGAAGGGTAAACTAAGTCACTAACATACATAAAAATGAAGTGATCTTTTTCAGAAGACACTCAGCAAACAACATTTAGTCTTCTGAAGTTTTTTGGAACCTTCTAGGAGGCATTCTTTTCAGGAAAAACTGGATCTAAGGAAAAAAGGTAACTATATTTGCTCTCAGAAATGTGAACGTAGCAAAGTTAGCCTACTGGAAAGCAACAAAACTGAAGCAACCTATAAACTGGAAAGATATTGGAGAGAAGACACGCAACACTTAGCAAGATTGCCTGAACCAGCAGACTGCAGTAAGAATTTATGATTCACAAATTTACAATAGATCTATCTGAAGGAATTTTAACCGTGTAGAGTTCTCCCTCTTGAAGCCACAGCAACTGTCGATATCTCTCAAGAGAATAACAGCCCATATTTTATGCCTATCTTTCCAAAATTTCCTTCCTGATGATGTTTTTTAAGTATACATATATGGGTAGAAAGTCTTGGGGAACACTTGTAGAAAAATCAGGTATGATTTGTACGATGCATACTAATTTCACATGTTCTTATGGATGTATAATTTAAGAGATGATACTGAGAATGCAATATAGATTATGTTAATAGGTTATGGATTATGCTAAGAGAGTGCTTGAGAACCCTATAGAACAGTATAGAAAATACTTTTTTTTAAAAAACTTTTTGTCCAGAGCAAACATGGACTTGTTTACTCGGTGGATTATAAAGAAATTAAAAGAGCTTGCCTTATAGTTTCCAATATGAGTAAGAATGACAAAATCTCAAAAACTAACAAAGCATGTAGCTCAGCCCTACCACCTATCTTGATGAATAACTACGTGGTAACACCTTAACACCCTCTCAAATATGACATTATAGGCTTAATCCAAATAGGATGTTTTTTAAAAAAAAGTGAACTATGTGATCATGGAAAACTGACTGTGTAACTGCATAGTGATGCAACGCGTCCAGCCCAGGCGGCGCCTCGCTGCTGCTGTGCTGTGGGGCTGAGAGAAAGGGCTCCACCATGTTCAGCCAGAGCTGCTGGAGCTGTAGCCCACCCTGATAACGAGGTTGCCAGGGTTACTACAGGGATGCCAAGTGTGGAGATTCAGGACTGTAATAGAGAAGCTTTGCTTCACTAAACAAGAAAATACCAAAATAGAGAGATGATTAAATACCAGAGGATTGCTGCAGGAATAAATAAAACTGAACAGAAACATTAACAACTTCATACAGGCAAAATACCAGAGCTGGCAATGTTATTTCTAATTCCTACATTACCTGCTATTTTAAAACATGTTTTATAAACCCCGGGGGAATTTTTGGCACAACACAATTATGTTAATATTCCATACTGTTATACCCTTTACCACTCTCATGTTCTGCTCACATTTATCCCAGCTATCCTGGTTGGAGGCTGATGTGCAGGACAAGTTGAATCCTCAGCTTCAGCCACTTCTCCTTTGGCCATAACAGGTCTCATCCAGGAGTTTTTTAACTGGGTGTGGTGGAATGGGAAAAAGGACTTCACTGAGAGGTTCAAATTGACAATTTATCTGGACTTCACTCACAGGTCCAATACACCACTCCTGGACAAAGGGGAGGATGAATCTCCTACAGGCCAGCTGAATCGTTGGAAGATTCCCCATTTTTCCCCCCACACCTTATGGTTTCTATCTCCTGATTCTGTGGGGGTGCAGGATTATGCCTGAATGGATTACACTGTCTGGGATATTTACCTCCGGTGGTGTGATGGCTCCTAAATTTCTCTTGCTAATTTTGTGATGTCTAGCAATCAGAGTCACAGGAGTAGTGGTGGGATGGGACTCAGGGCATTCTGTTTGTTAAGGCTCCATTCGGTTTCAGTTCTTAGTGCGATGCAACCTTGAGACAACCCCAGGCTGAGCCGTTTTTGCAGCTCCCCCCAAGTTATCTCTGCAGAGACAAGGCAAGGCGGAGACGAAGATGAGTTGGATGACGTTTTATCAGCAATTCTCTGTACTACAGTTTGCAATTGCAGCTTTGAAAGAATACCTGAAAGTCTCCATCAAGAAGAAACTATGTGTAGTTTCCATAATTTAAATTCGGAAAAAAAATCTTACAAATACTCCAGACTCTGTGGTTATTGCTGCTTTTACCTCTTGCCACATCCTTAAAGATGGTACGCACCTGCTTCAACCACCAAAGAAATAGTTTAAAATAATCTGTGGGTCTCGGTCCCAAGCCTGTCCCCACTTTTGAGAAGTCTATTTGTGACTCCCACCTTCTTTGCACAAAAAAAAAACCCCAGCAACTTGTGTTCGTGTTTCCATGAGCTACAGAAAAGATCATCTCACCTATTCTGCTCTGAAAAAGGTTTGGCTGGATGCTCCCATACACGGGGCCACAGGTTAATTCAATGTTTGAGTACAAGATGTGTTTTGAATCGGGACAGGTTGCTGTGCCTTGTCCCTTTTTTTGGCACAGCAGGTCTGTGTGAGACAGGGCAACCAGGGCCGTGGGTGGGAGTTGAGGCAAGAGGCAGTGCTGCTGGTTTTGCCGGGAGCTCAGGAGCAGCCCTGTGTAAGCACAGCAAGGGCCTGATGAACGTTATTAAATACATAGGGCAAACCAGCCTGTGTCTGGGCTCAGAACTGAGCCCCCGGTATAAATACAGCCTTAAAATAGGAGTTCAGAAACTACCAGTGGTTGCTGTGAAATGCGCTGGCACTTTGAAAGCCTCCTAAAATTTGGAGAAAATTCCATCAGTCAGAGTCTTAAAACTACTCATGGTTTTCATCGTCTGGGTTGGGTTTTTTTTCTATAATTTTCTGCTTCTATTTTATAGTCTGCAGCTGAGAAAATCTTCATGCTTTTGCCTTTTTTATTTATTTTTGACACGGAAGCACATACATTTTTATGATACTCTTGCAAAATCTTAAGCATAAGGTCAGGAAAAGGTCGGTCTTGGAATAAAAGTTTGAGAGAAAACTTGTCTTAAAAGTAACACCCCATCACTTGTAACATTATTTGTGAAACTATATTATACCGAGAAATTACTTTGAACAACAATATTTACACTTTTTTCTGAGGAATTGCTTTTTATATCTTAAGTTTAAACATCTCAGGCCTAGTAATTCCTGCAAAGTACTGTTCTTCACCATGGGCTGTTTCTTTGGCTGTGAAACTCAAGTTGGAAATTTCTGCACTAGTATTCTTCACCAATGCAGTTAGTTATCCAGGATACCACAGAAATCTGTTTCCATCCTGAACCATTTCTTTTCAAGCTACTAGTTTTGAGTGTATCTGTAGTGTAAATCCCCAAAAAGGAAAGGGTGTCTGGATGTATTTATTCTATAAACACCTCATAGAAAACGAAAATTAATAAGGCAAATACATGAATGAGAAGAATAATTAGTAACTCTAAAAGGGCAGATTACCTAGAGGAAAAATAATTTTCTGAACTTCGCTATTTAGGCATGCATCTTTGTTTATTGTGAAGGTTTTCAAGCAGTATAATTAAACTAGACAACATTGACTCATTTTCTTCAAGTTCATCTCACATTGTGAAGAGTCCCATGAAGAAGCAAGAATATTCACTGTGGCTAATTCTGCTTCTGTAAGTTTATATTGGTGAATCTGAAGCGATTTTAGGAGACGAGGGAAAGCGACCCTGGCAGGAGGCCCAGGACACTTCTACTCGGAGGGGCCAAGGTAAACAAGTAACCTGTCTATTATCGTCAGTAATAGTTGATTTGAGCACAAGGATCCCTTCATCCAGAGTGATGAGGCTTGTTTCCCCTGGGCACTTACAGAGGGTTTGGCCTTTAATGGCGTTTTAAGCACCTAAGTGGACACACTCTCCAAGCGCTTGTGTGAAATAGGGATGGCAGGAGTTGACTCCTCCTTTGCCCTAGGGAATGTGTGGTGCCTCCAAAGCCAAATTACTCCTCCAAAGCCTGACTGCTTGGCAGTAATCAGGGGGAATCAGTAATAAGAGAGAAAGGGTAGAGTATCTGTCCTAGGTATTGATAGCACCCCTTAATTTTTTTTAATCAGTATGTTTCACCCCAACATAAAAAGCATGACACCAGTTTTGGTTCCACCTCGTTCCAAACAGATGTCATTCCTGGATACCAATTGTCAGACGTTTCAGGAGAGGAGCAGAGAAGCCCGATGTAGAATGTGGACATCTGGAAAGCACACTGCAAGGGTACCGTCTTCCCCTGCTGCCCTTTTTCAGGAGATTTTATTCCTCTGTTTCTTCTTTACTCTTTCCATGCCTCCAACTGGAAGACACTCAGACTGGAAGAGCGTGCAGAACAGAGACAAAATACTGCATTTGCTGCGTCAAAATCCCATGGCAGAGGACTTTTTAATTCACAGACAGCTTTGGGATTTCATTGAGATATAAAGCTGAAGAAGAAGCTGACAAAGATGAGAAAAATCTTCCAGAAAATGTAGAAAAAAATATCAAAAACAATATAGGCAGATAAGTTGCTGTTTGTGCAAGTGGCGTGAAGGTCTATCTTCAAAATATTCAACATATACAAGGATTTATTCAGAATGTCTCTGTCTTTCTATCTGTAACGAGTTTTCTGCAACTTTGAATTGCTGGGCCGGATAACTGAATTAAAAAAAATCAGGTCATGTGTTTAGCAGTTACAAATGGATATACTAATGGTCAGAATTTCAGTAATAAAATTATGACATGATTCTGGGGTTCCACAAAATTAAAGGGACTAAATGGCTCTCTTAATGTTTACAGTTTGATGTAAATCTATAAATCAAAAAGGCTGCCTGCAATTCAGCTGCCTAAAAAATATATATTTTAAATGCACATAGAGTTTTCGATCTAAATGAAAAACATGAAGAGAAAAGTTGTCATGTTAAAAATTTGAGATTTACATTGGGACCGACTTTTTAGGGTTTGTATTTTTAAAAGAAGTTTAGAGGCAACTAAAAGGATTTTTTCACCTTATCTAAACTAAATGAGAGGACAAAGGGAGGACTGTCCAGAGTACAAACGATGACCTATGAGATTAAAAAGAAGTCTCTTTGTTGCAATTTTATCATCACTTGTAAATGACAAAGTGCCAAAAGACAGGTTTGTGGCAGCAGCAATATATTTTCTTCAGGGCAGGAAAATCATCAACAAGGTGTCTGTATATGTGTAGCACTGCTTGAATATGAAAGCAATTTTCTGAAGCCCTGTGGCTTAATTCTATTGTTTTCATCAAGAATGAATATTCTGGATCGCAATCCTCAGTGACTGATAGTAATGGACACAGTGAAAAATGGATGAGCAAGTTCCTCAGATGACTGCTGGACAAGGCTCCAGTACCATCAACAGCAGTATTTGCATTTATCTAAAAAGAGATTAAATGCTAACAGGGTTTCAGTACATTTGTCTGCCTGGCTTCTGTGTATGGTTCCCATTAAATTAAAGAGGGAAAGGAAATATGTAAAGGGAATAAAATGGAGACAAAGAAGAAGAAAAAGGCATGCTGCATGTAGAGAGCAACTATAATCTTCCCTATTTTAAAATTTATTTATTCTAGAATGATATCAACTAGAGATGCAGAAATATAAGCAATCATAAAACTGCTCAATCAAGGTATAGGTAATGTGAAATAATAGAAATTATTGCATGATCTACCACTAATCTACTAACATACCTTCAAAAAAACCTAATTATGCATCCAATATTCATCCTAATATCTTCTGAAAAATGCCTCAGATACATGACAGCCAGTTCTTTTCCTGCAGCAGAACTATATCCTCCAGCATTTGACGACAACATAAATTACAAGCTGCTTTAATTATTCAGTTCCATGCAGCCGGGACGGCACCTTCATTATCTTCCCATCCAGAGCACTCTCCGACTTGGAGCAAAGGCTGCGTGTGTGGGAGCAGGTTCTGAAGGCAAGCTCCAGGGATTCTCTTTTCATTGGTGAGTAGAGATAGTTGTTGACTTCTCCAGCTACTCAAAATCAGCCCCCAAAAATCCCTGTTTTTTTCCCAGTTACGGCATTTAATTAATGCTCTTTGTGCAAGATATTTTGAGGTGTGAAAAATATTTGCATTTGATTCTATTTCTTCTGGAAACAAAGGAAAACACATATCTTAGGTAGGAATGAGATGGGACACTGAAAGTATTTGACTTCAAACAAAAATTCAAGATTCTCATCCTTATTCAGTCAAGAATGTAATTTAGGTACAGGCCTCACTTCATGCACGTAAGCAGTCTCATTTCAGACGTGGCAAAATTAAAGCAGATGGAAGTAAATGTGGGCAAAAATTCTGTTCAGTTCCTTGCACATATTAACTAAAGCATTTATGCCCCAAAATTCAAAGCTATTTAGACACCTTATTCTCTCTGGGAAGCTGGGCATTACTCAGGAACGGTTGAACTGGGCTTCTCCGATAACTAGAGCTGAAACAGAACGGTATTTTAATGAATTTATGCAATTAATCTGATTAGAAAAAAGTTATGATTCTGTATTCAAATACATCATCTTGATTTTTACACCTTGTGGTTTTTTGCATTTAAAGACCCCACCTTTATATTAATTTTAAACAAGATTGTCTAGTTAGTGAAAAATTAAGCCATTAAAATGATGTTAGGAGAAGAGTTTTTGGAAGTTCTAATTATTTGCTTATTTACAATGATGTATTTATGTATGATGTTATCTCTTCAGCTAACGGAGAATTTCCCAGGCTGTGATGAAGTAAAAGGGCTGCCCAGTTACAGGACCCACAGCTTACAAGGTGATGGCATCTCCCGTAGTGGGACTCTGCTGGTTACACTAGGAAATATTTTTGCCTAACCTCCATGAAAAATGGAAAAATACAGCAATCTGTCTTTAACTCCCACTCTAATAAGCTGTGAATAATAAATGGCTGACTACAACTATCACAAGTGAGGCTGCTATTTAGGTTAAGTATAATAGCAGGCACTGACTACAAGAAGGGCCATAAGGGCAAGGGAACTGTTGGTGCTGTTAAACAGTTTAAAAGCCTAACTAATTGCCTAACTAGAGAAATGAGTATTCTTTGTATCTCAGGTATGAGAAGGGAATCATGGATACATTTCTATCTAATCCCTTTTGATGCTGTTTGCTATAGCAATAAATTTTAAAACACATTTAAGTACACATTTTGCATGTGTATTGTTCCTGTAAATAGAAAACTGATATGAAATCAGCGTTGTGAACATCCTTAGTGACTGCTATAGTCTATTTGAAGACTCAGGATATTTCTTGAATTGAATTAATTATTCAATGAATTTACCTCACAGACATAAGGATAAGATTGGTTTTTTTAAAGGAAAAATGTAAAAGTATATAGTATTATAGTATAAGAGAATGTAAAAAGTGTTTTGCAGTGAATTCTAGTGCAACATAACCAGCGTCAGACCCTCCCCTTAGAGTTTTTAAATTTTCTTAAAACTGACTCCCTCCATGAAGAAATATATCAAGTTACAATACAAGCCCATTATCTTGGATCGTGGAGGCCGGTCTCATTAGAGCCTGGGATTCTGGGAGGGAGCTCCAGAAAGATCAGACTATCAGCAAGAAAAATAAGTCCATTATTTACCAAGATATTGGCGTTCTGTCTCTTCATTCAACTACTTCTAACACCGCACATGAGAACCACAGTACTGAAAATATACTGTATCAGGAATGGCACACAAGATCTATGAACAATTTGTCCCTCCTGTCATTGCCAGAACAAGTCTCACCGCAGATCAGAAATGAAGCAAAGCAAAACAAAAGAAAAACCTGAAAAACACCTCAGGCATCAGATACTCCATTCAAACAACCCACACATCAGGGGTTAAATTTTCAAAATTCGCAAGGTTCAAATTGCATGACTCAATATTTAAGTGAAAATACACAATGCATTCATGTGTCAGCGGGGCATTTCTGAATGTATGCATCCAGTTTCTCATTTAAGGTACAGAGATGTGTATTTTACTCTATACTAGATACAGCTAGACCTTGAAATAATATAGGTATTCTGTTCCATGTAAAAATAATAAATCCTTTCAAGAATTAAAATAGATAGTCATGCAAAGATCTTTGGACCATCAGCCTAAGTCATATAATTCCTCTCCTACATTCATCAAGCTCCGTCTGATAAACTGGGTTTCTTGTCTCGACAGCCCACACACAAGAATTTCACAAGCTCTCCCTCCTAAAGGTTGCAATTTTTCTTTACAGTTTAGCCTCCACTTTTTTATTCATTCATATGTTTACTCATCTGTATTCATTTGTTGTAAGTCAACAATGCCCTTGTGTTCAGGCAATTCCTCTCACTCCCTCATGTCCACCTTCCTGATGTAATTAACTTGCATCCTCTTCAAGCTTACCCTTTGCAAGGCTAATAAAACCCTGCTGTGATCTCCAGCTCCTTGATCATCCAGGCTACTTTTCTTTGCAATTGTTTTGACTTGATTTCTGTTTTACTGTAGATAGGTGCACAGAATTTTATCAGTACTCCAGATGAGATCTCGCTAAGGCCTTGTAAAACAGCATTTTCACATTTTCTTCTCTCTTAGAAACACTTCGCCTGGATATATCCTAAGATGGCTTACTTTTCACAGTCCTGCATCCAACCAGTTTCAGAGTTATCCTTTGACTGACTACAGCTGCGTCCACATTGCTCAACACACCTACTATGGGTAACAGCAGAGGACACAGTGGCAAATGGGGCAGAATTACTTGTGCCCACACCACCTGGGACACGCTGTCCTTTTTCTAGTGAGCGCTGACCACGTCCAGACTGCGTAGCACCTGAGCTGGGTCCCCCGTGGTGACTGAATGATACTCCTGTGGCCCTAAGAATTAATACTGACCCTGTTATGGCTTTCCAGTTAAGGTGCCCAAAATAAAAGGGAAGCTCCATTGCAGTATGCCAAATTCACCTGAATCTTTTTTTACCCTCTGTTACTTACAACAGATGGTGCCCCTTACTTGACAGAAGATGTTGCTATTGCTCTCCATTGATCAGACTGATGCAAACTACTTATTATTTTCCTTAAATTGGATTTAAATTGAATCATCTCACTGTCACCTCTTGGATTATTTTCTGTGGCCATTTCATCCTTAAAATCTCCTGTTTCCCTTCACGGAATATGCAATAACATCAACTTGTATTGATTCCATGACTGTTTACTGAAGAAATCAGTCTGTTACCTACACATACACCACTAAACAAAACAGTACCAGTGAACAATGGAACTCCTCTATCATACTGTTATTAGAAAAGCCCATGATATATTTTGTCCCGATTCAGCTAGCTGTCTCAGCCAACTCCTAAGCAGAGTTTAGGAGTTACCACAAGCTGGCAAATAGTCCCAATCAGCAGCATGGGTGGAGACAACCTGCTTGAAGACTAAAAGCATTTAATAATATGGACATGGGTTGTGCCATGCTGTTGGCTTCTGCATCAGAAAACAGTCCCAGACTCTCAATTTGCTGTTGTAGACTCAGCCCACATCATTATTAGCCTTGGCTAAAGACAAAACAAATACTTCAAACTCATTTGGAATTATCACATACACTTAAATACATGTAAGTCTGTATTTAAATGCATTTCTTCAATGTGTGCAATGGTTTGCCATTTTGTCAGATCTTTAGGAGGCAAGACATTCAATCAGAGTCTCCTAACCTTGTTTAAATAGACTGAAATCTAACTGTGAACACTGCAGCTCACTTTATTACCTCTGTGATGAACAGAACCAGTCTCTGCATTCAAACACCTCTAAACTTTGGGCACTTTGCCCAGCTTTGCTACTGGCACGGAGAAAATGACACCGAAGTATTACAGGGCTTTTTCCTGTAGCAGTAAAACCATCGAATTCCTGGAAGATATTTTCTCTATAAAAAGAACGTAAATCTGCAAAGGTGGTCAGAGACTGTGATCATGCAGAGTTTGTGCAAATCACACCAAGTTTCAGAGAGGCAAAACCTCATCAACAGAGACAAAGCAGCTCCAGCCAGCGTCCTGCAGACACCACACACGCTCACAATGCCCCTTCAGTGGGGCCGCGCATGTGCACAAAGCTCAGCAGGATCAGGGACTGCCTGTTTCACACTCTCTTGTGATCCTGACTGGAGTCCTAGAGGACTAGGTTCTCCATAATTAACAAGTGATCACCATAATGTGTTAAGCTTTCAACAATCATTCTCTTATACCAAGGTATTTCTTCGTTCTCCCAAGGAACATACGTGGTGAATTCTTACTAAACAGGCTGCACTAGGTTACTATTTTTTAATTACTCAGGCTGCATCTATGTGCCCTTGCTTTCCCAACTACTCTCACTGAAGCTCAGGAAATGCCCAAGTTTATTTTGTTAGCATTCGTGTAGTACTGGGACCAAAGAGGGAAGGGATAATGAGATGGAAAGGCATCATTAATCAAGACAGAGAATTAAAACCAAGACTTTAACAAAAATGTATTTGGGTTAAGATTTTAAATGGCATTTGCCTGAATTTTCTGGGAAGTAATTTCCCTCCGTTCTATCCTCCTGTGGCCAGGAGGCTTATACAATGCATTTTACGCTGTGATTTTCCCCATGTTATGAGGGGGGAGTTATTTCAGATTCTGCTGTGCTTCCAGAGTTTCAAAGCTGAGTCGTAACCTTTCAATCTGCTTATTAATACTCATGTCATGGCTCCTGTTGAGAAAGAGGTTTAGTGTCACTGTCCTCAATCAGTGTCCTTTCATTCACTTTCATTAAAGAACCATGTTTTCCTGACAAAGGATAACAAATGGACGCTGTGGGTCCCTAATGTGCTTTTTGACTACAGAGCCTGTACCATTTCTCTGAAGCAATGGCAATTATTTGTCATTTTAATATGACTTAGCAAGGAGATCCAAAAACATATGACCATTATTCATCCATATGTATATCTTGTGCTTGCATTAATATTAGAATATCATTATTATTATCCTGACATTGTATGAGCTGGATAAAATTACATCATGTAAAATATGTATTAAGCTATGATCAGCTATATCCATACAGCAAGGCAAAAGCAATTTAAAGACCTGTAGCAGCTCTGTGTCGAATGCTGCAATTTATCCTGATTAGCAGTGAAGGCCCTTTACTTGTGTATTAATGAAATATATTTCAGTATCACTCTGCTGTTAATTGGGAACAGCATAACTCTGTGTTACTATTGTTACCAAACATATGCTATGATTTCGTCCATTTTCTTTGTTCCTAAAAGTTCATGATATTTACTGGTATTCCTGGTAGATGATAAAAAAAAAGCCAACAATTTCTGTTAATCTTGGTGAATGGCATAGCCATGTTTCTCCCATTTTTTCTAGGTGTTTTTGTTGCTATTGTTTGTGTTCAATCTATTGCACACTCCTACAAACTGAGCCTGTATGTGATACTTGAATCTAGTGCTAGGCTTATTATTTCTCCTACAGAGGAACAAAACAGTTGTGCTTATGTCACTGACGGATTTAGATCAAAAACTGAGTGATGCTCCTATTGTTTCCTGCTATTGTTGAGAATAAAACTAAAACTGGATGAAGAAAACATCCTAACAGTATTTAATATTTTTCTTCTCAGGCCCCTCCACCTGAAAAATCACTTAGTCTATGCAAAAAAGTGGGGTAGAAGAGTCTAGGAGTAAAAGCTCTGTCACAAAATTCAAGGGCTGCAGGTTCTATTCAAGTAGGCTGTTAGCCTTCATTGCAGAGTTAATTCAGGTTATTTCTCTCAAGACATTATGAGTTGAGGTAGAAAGACCCCACCAGGAAATAATATTTGAGTAGTTTTGTTTTCCTAGGTGACATACTTATTTTTGCATGACATTAAAAAAGCTTCAAAGCCTAGATTCCCTTGCACTTAATAATGCAACCATTTCGGCCATTTGAGGACACTTTCCTGCTGAATTATTGGAAAATACAATTAATAACTAAACAGCAACAGCAAAAATTATTAGAGGTGATGGCAAGGGCACATGGCTTCAAAATACTCAAAATGAACAAAAATTAGTTTTGCATCAGAAAGCCTGGAACCCACATGATAAAGTAACTGGCTTAGATTTTTGCAGAATACAGTTTTGTGCAGTTGAGGCAAAAAGACCAAGACATGAAGAGAAAGAATCAATAAATCAACAATACGTCCAGAACAACACTGGGAGCGCAGCCCAAAAAAAAAGCCCAGCAAGAGCGATGCCAAGTACTATCTGAAAGGGGCTTGTAATTCCTGTCATTTTGTGCACTCTGTAAATAAAAAGGATGATATCGAGACACCTGACTCCCTCAATAACTTCTCCTAAAATAAATAGCTCGTTGACCAATGGCTCAAGTCAAAAAGAGATACAGGACTATTCTTTCCACTGCTGTTCGTACATCTTCTTCACCTGTGTGCCAAGGAAGCAGTCCAGTCAGAGGGGGACAAGCGGGCCTGGCCAGTGCAAAAAAACAAATGCAACATCAGGAGGGGGAGTAGCAGGAGCAGACGAGGTGGCAGCACTGTAACAATCACATAAAATAATGAAGAACAGGCAAAATGCAATCTGGACTGCTCTTAAACTGGTTTTGGTAAAGATTATAGTGAAGAGATTCCACAAGGACCTGAAACTTCATGCTTCGTGGCATGAAGCCAGTGTTGTAGCTTTCCATTCTTTACTAAGCGCTGGAATGAGATGTTTCAGGTTGGAAATATGTTTCTTCAGAAGTCAAATCCACAGCAAGACTGATCCGCTCTAAAACTGCTAGGGAATTGATGTATACAGGAGAGAGGAAACAAAAAGATGGCAGCGAGCCACCCTTTTCCCATCCCAGAGCTTGGGGGTGCCGAGTCCTGCTCTGTAAAACACGAGAATCAAGTGAACAACAAAATAATGAAGTGTCTGGAAAGTTTTATCAAAGAGGCAGCATTCAAGGCTTAGCTACGTGGGATGGCTCTCTGAGTAAGATCTGGAGATAGTGAGCTATGGTTAGATGTTTTATATCCGCCCAGAGTGGATTCGCTAGGGGTTACTTTTAATACCACTTTGGGATTGACTTTCTGTTTCCTACTTTTTGATGCAAAATCAGCAAGTATGTGACCAAAGCAGACGCATCAATGCTCAGTTATTGCTTGGAGTGCTTAACAAATGTGCCTTTGTAGTGTTTTCTCAAGCGTATATATTATGGTAAGAGCAGTAATATTTCTTCAGTCTTCTGAGAGCATGTGTCCATCATGCAACGCATGAGAGACACCCATGCGATCTGGCCCAGCCAGCACGGGTTCACGAGGGGCAGGTCCTGCTTGACAAACTTGATCTCTTTCTATGAAAAAGTGACCTGCTTGCTGGATGAAGGAAAGGCTGTGGATGTTGTTTATCTGGACTTCAGCAAAGCCTTTGATACAGTCTCCCACAGTATCCTCCTGGAGAAACTGGCTGCCTGTATCTTGGATGGGAATACCCTCTGCTGGGTTAAAAACTGGCTGGAGGGCCGGACCCAGAGAGTGGTGGTGAATGGAGTTAAATCCAGCTGGCGTCCAGTCACAAGTGGTGTCCCACAGGGCTCGGTACTGGGGCCAATTCTCTTTAACATCTTTATCAATGATCTGGACGAGGGGATCGAGTGCACCCTCAGTCAGTTCGCAGACGACACCAAGCTGGGTGGCAGCGTTGATCTGCTGGAGGGTAGAGAGGCTCTGCAGAGAGATCTCGACAGGCTGGATCGATGGGCCGAGACCAACGGGATGAGGTTCAACAAGGCCAAGTGCCGGGTCCTGCACTTTGGTCACAACAACCCCCTGCAGCGCTACAGGCTGGGGGCAGAGTGGCTGGAGAGCTGCCTGGCAGAAAAGGACCTGGGGGTGTTGGTCGACAGTCGGCTGAACATGAGCCGGCAGTGTGCCCAGGTGGCCAAGAAAGCCAACAGCATCCTGGCCTGTATCAGGAACAGCGTGGCGAGTAGGGCCCGAGAGGTGATTGTCCCCCTGTACTCGGCACTGGTGAGGCCTCACCTCGAGTACTGTGTCCAGTTTTGGGCCCCCTACCATAAAAAAGACATTGAGGTGCTGGAGCGGGTCCAGAGAAGGGCAACAAAGATGGTGAGGGGTCTGGAGAAGAAGTCTTATGAGGAGAGGCTGAGGGAACTGGGGTTATTCAGCCTGGAGAAGAGGAGGCTGAGGGGAGACCTTATTGCTCTCTACAACTACCTGAAAGGAGGGTGTAGAGAGATGGGGGTCGGTCTCTTCTCTCAAGTCACAGGCGACAGGACGAGAGGAAATGGCCTCAAGTTACGCCAGGGGAGGTTCAGGCTGGATATTAGGAAAAATTTTTTCACCGAAAGGGTTATCGGACATTGGAATGGGCTGCCCAGGGAGGGGGTTGAGGCCCCATCCCTGGAGGCGTTCAAAAGACGGGTTGATGTAGTGCTGGGAGGTATGGTTTAGTGATGGTGATGCTCCTTGTATGTTGTGTCGGCGTCTATTTTTGTCAGTTAGGTTGACAGTTGGACAAGATGATCTTTAAGGTCCCTTCCAACCTGGAAGATTCTGTGATTCTGTGATTCTGTGTGGGAACAAAGGAAAATGGAAAACACAGAACAATTAAGACCATCACCCTTAAATAAGAACAGCTACACTACAAAGCACTGAAGGAAATAACACTGACTAAATATCTTTAATATGTACATATTTGGCACTTGTGAATCTTTAAGATTCAGGTTGTTTATCTCTCCAGTTCTCAGTAAACAAACTAGAGCTGGAGTGAGCTGCAAGAAACCACTTTGTGCAAAATGGTTCATGGAAGACCAGAATAGTAGCTGAAATGGCAGATCACCTGCTGGTGCTGTAGAGACAGATGATATCCTAAAAATAACCTAAAAAAAATTTTAAAAATTAAAAATTGCAGCCTTTATTAGTTCCCTGACCTGACTTACCAGCGGGAACCCCACTAGCAGACCTATTGGCACAGCAGAGGGGGAGGAACGTGACAGAGCAAATGGCTTGAAGTGAGCGCTGGCAACAGAGAAGCTGGGAAAGAAATACATGCTACTGAAAGAAATATACATTAAATATGGCACAGTAAAACAAGTCTCGTGTAGCTTTATGTCTTTTTAGGACTCCACATTTGTGTAATTGCTCAGAAAACAGCAACATTTTTTCCTCATGCTTCGTTGGAGAGGACCCACAGGAATACACTGTGCACGGGTTTGGTGGCCACCAGGAGTGGCCCGGAAAATGAAACCTTGCATGAAGCTATGAAGGGTGGTCATAAATATTTGAAGGGTATAAAGAACAGCCTCTCAGGATAATCTAGAACAAAGAATATTAGTCTGATGATTAAAGTCTAGAAAAATATGGAACCAGTATAAAAACTCCCTTAATGCTCTTAAGAGTTCAGAATAGACACAGGAAGGCAGTAGTGGTTTTGCTGTCATGGAGTTCCTTTAAAATAAGACCAAAGCAAGCCCTGGAGAGTAAGAAGAATGGAACAAGACCTGTATTTTTCATAATTTGGGGCTTCTCTTTCATCACTTGATCAATTTCTACATTTTCAATATAGAAAACAGAGATGTAAAAAGAAAAAGGACATACAGAAGGCATCAATGCTTATGCTAAAATACAGATATTTAATAAAGTTAAGTCTTTTTTCTTCATGCAAAAATTTTCTCACTTTACTGTTTCTTGGATCTATTGCATTTGCTGTCATTTGCCACATTTTACATGAGATGTAGCAATTTTCTGGTAAACTCTGGGACAATTGTTGTCTTCTATATTTGTTAATATATCACACAGAAAATTAAAACTTTCATTCCTTTTTCATCAGTGGTACTGAAAAAGAAAAATAAGGGTATTATCTTTCATTTTTCAGAGCTACAAGTGATGTGCATTATATTTTTTGTTGCTGCTCTTTTCTTCCTGTGAAGGTAAATATTTATCTTGAGAGGTCAACTAACACATAATAGAAGCATGGTATGCCATCCAGTACAGTGCTGCACCAAGAAAGTCTTCAAACTCCCTTCTCAAAGGATATTTACTGTCCTTGACCTTGACTGTCCTTTGGGAAAGACAGAAAATTCCATCTTAACTTCCCTATGCTGCACCAAGAAAGTCTTCAAACTCCCTTCTCAAAGGATATTTACTGTCCTTGACCTTGACTGTCCTTTGGGAAAGACAGAAAATTCCATCGTAACTTCCCTAAGCAGTAGCAAAAGCTAATTAAACTCACTTTCACTTCCATTTCCAGCATGTATGTTGCCTTCTGATGAAGACTGCTGCCCACTGGGAGCTTGATCCAATTCTAAGACATTTCCCACAGGATCTCTGGGTATGCTGCCAAAATATGTAACTCCATGTCAACTTGAACTAATTTTTAGCTAATAGGTGGTTCTCTAGGTTTTACCTTTAGAATTTCAGTTACATCTTGACCCGGAGAGCCTTGCATTTTATCATAAATTTTGACAGTAAAGAAATGTCAAATTAATTTGGCAAAAAGGGAAATTTTCCAATAGGAAAGAGGTTTTTTTATCCCATTCCAGCTTCTCCTTGAATAAAAACACTGTGTATAGCACTGTTTATAGCTTGACAGTGACATACTTGTGAACGCACACATGGACAATATTTGCACTAGATTATCAGTGCAAACACAGTCTCAGAGAGCTCTGGAGAATATCCTCAAGATGTGGCCAGAAAGAGCATTCTAAGGAGCAACCAGTGGTGCTTGTGATGAGGTGTGGCTTGTTTTCTACTTGGTAGACAGTGACTAATACCCAGTGCTACTAAATTCTGCCAGTAAAATACACTTTGGGTGAGCTTTTCTCATCTATTCAACTTACCGCCTCTTAAGAAAGAGGATACCACAACCACCACCACAAAGAAGACCTTCTGTTCTAACAGAGCTATAAAGCTAGTACCTGTAAAAGAAATATCCAAATCACATGTTTCCAAAAGTCTATATTTTGGTAATTGAATAAAATAAAAGCAGTATGAATATATTGAAATAAAATAAATTAGCATTCAATCATCACATTTTTCGAATCAAGAAGTTGATTATAATGCTAAGTAACTCAAGAATTCTTGTTAAGGTCTATGTAATAATTTTAGTGTGATGCTATTTAGTTCTCTGTCACAAAGCAATAGAACTTTATCTATCTCAATGAATATAGGATCCAGAAAAAAATGTAATAGAGTGGTAGTCAAAACCTGTTAACTAGTGTTAAAAGTTCAGATGATTACATCTCTGATGTTGAGACAGCCTGCTCAAATTATCAGTTGCCAGTTTGCAGTGGATCTTTTCTCTCCTAATACAAGAGTGTAATCAAATGTTTAGTTGTAATTTAAGATAACAGGTTACATTTCATATTCACCATAATGTGATCTCTCAGGATTAAATGCTGCACTTCTGGTGATGTAATGACCTATGTAATATATCTTTTGCATATCAGGATTGTCTAATCTATTGGCTGCTTCAATATATGGGAAATGAATTATTTGTGAGTGGCCAAATACATACTTTGGCAGAGAACAATCTACAGAAGACAATTTTCAGGATGTTCTTTGATCGTATATTTTCCTGGGGATGGCAATGGGAGTAAGAAATGAGTGGCAACTACAGCTCAGCTCTCTCTTTGCACCAGAATGGTATTTTTACTTTTACCCTTTATGTGGTGACATTAACCAGCTCTTCCGTTCACTGCAGCTGGGCTAAGGTGCCACCACTACCTACTGTTTCCAGTGATGGTCCTGTTGGGTCATTAACACAAATTGCTATGGTGAAAGGACCTTGAATTGACTGCAAAAGGATATTTTACATTTTACTTAAAAATCTTGTTGTCCAAATGTTTCTGTTTAAAAAGTCTGATATTCTTTTTCAAATCAACTCTGGTTTCAAACAGTTATAATGTTTTAAACACATCTTTGCACTGTCTGCTGGAGTAATAGATGGAGACGGGTTACCAGAAGTTGGTAATTATGCAGCATGATTTTTGCAACCATTGAGTTTTTCTTCACTTCAAGGAGTTGGAAAGATTAACCAGTACAACTACTGATCCTGATACTTATTCTTTTTTCTTTTTTGTTCGTCTCACATAGAGAGGGTGTAGAAAGTGTGAACCTCCTTTGTTAAGTCTAATGTCATGGCATAGCTAGAAGCTGGCACCTAATGAATAATGGTCATTTTATACAAATGCAATAGCAAAACTTTTTCCTACTACTCAGTTTTGATCATGGGGACCTTGATGACCCCCTTGGTGCCTGTAACTAAGTTCAAAAATATCTTTGGCTAAGGGGAAAATACATAGTTCACAAAAAGTTGGAAGTAACACCATACAATATTCCAATCATTAATTAACTCATATATGCCCAGAGAACTGCAGTATTACAGGAAGATGCATATAATGCTTCCTATACAGTTTAGGATTTTATAGTTCTAAAAATTATTTACCAACACACAAAAACTAGAAGAGAATATCAGCTTTGGTTTATCACACTAAAACTCCATTATCCCCTACAAAAAACACAGTCTGGTGGGAAGAGATACGATGTCAGAACTTCCAGAAGTGGGTACAAGTAAGCAAAGCACAGTTTTAGTCATTAGGCAAGTCACAGTAAAAGATTCGTTTGCTCAAAACAGGAGAGCTCAGTCCCACCGCAGAGACTGGCGTCTGTTATTTAATACATAAATAGACTAGGCTCTGTTATTTAATACATAAAAAATCAAGATGATGCTCTTAAAAATGAAACATTAATGTTGCATAATGTTTCCAAGAAAAAAAGCTTTCAATGAAACATATTTACATCTAACTGACACGTACTCAAAACTATTGTCATAAATATTCTGCAGGCAAGCAAGCTAAAGCTACTCCAAAAAGGAATTGTCAGTAATTTCTAAAATAGAACATAAAAATAACTAAGGTGTCCTTTTGATCCTTGTGAGTATGCTTTATTTGTCCTTGAAAAAAATATATCCAATGTACCTTTCAAAATGATTTATTATGTGTTATTGTTACAGTGTTCAATATTGTTCAATACTGAACTACTGTACTGATTACCTCTCTCCCAGTCTGCTTTAGTTCTATCATGTGCTTTTATTTACTACCTGAGGCAAAAACATTTTAATTGGTTTAGGGGAAGCTTCAACTCTCTTTTATCAATGACACATTTCATCAAAGTAGAATGAAGCCAGAAACTGTACGTACTCTCACACTGTTGAAAAACAATGTTTTTGTCTGAGGGCTTAAGCTTGGAAATGGATCTCTGCCGTGTAAATTACTTTAATGGCAATAGCGGAACATCTTGGATTCGTTGTTGTTCTTCTTTTTTTTTTTTTTCTTCTTTTTTTAATAGTAGGAAAACTTATAAACAGATTACATTAACTTTTCCATAGTTTAACTTTATTCTAGACAAATACATTCTGCAAACTGACCCTAAAGTTGGTGTTGCATATCCACCGAAATTCTAGAATACAACATAACATGGCTTGTAGTACTGCACGTGACAGAACTAAATCAGGTACCTTCTCCTTATTTAAGAAATTTCTGTTCAAATTATCTTTATATAAAACAGAGGGAGAATTATAGTCATATTTGAAGTAAGTTTCCTTGTTTGTCATGATTAGAAACAAAAAAAGATCAAATTTTTCCAAACCAAAAATGCACCTTTAAAAAATCAGATGACTTTCTTGGGGAAGACACCATATGGCTTGTGAGCAACAAAAAACTCCAGTTGTCTTTCTATTTTATTAAAAGTGCTTAGGTGACTAGGCCAGGACGCCACTGTGAAAAAAAAAATGTTATTTAAGCCAATAATATATGTATAACTACCATATAGTAGTTAATTACAAAACAAGGAATAAATCCATTTGCCTGTTTCTATTATTATTTTCACCTGTGAATAAATATTTTTACATTGAAATACAACAAGAATTATGTGATATAAATAGAATCAATGAGCCCTTTTCTCTGTGCCACAGCTCCCGCGCTTACCCCAAGCTGTTTGCCTGGGCAGAAGGTGTGATGCCTGGCTGGTACCACACACACGTGGTGACTGACCAGCCACTGGCTTTTTCAGCACATGCAGCAGTTCCACATGCACTTATGGATGTAAGTTCTCTTTGTCTTTTCCTCAATGAAGGAAATCTCTGCTCAAATACCAGTTTTCACAAAACTTCTCAAAATTCACCACCTTTAAGATCTCAGATCCACCCTGCCCATGTTGTTTGGAATGAGTTTCAGAAGTTTTTTGGGATAGCTGGAAAGAAAGATGTACAGGGAAACCGAAAGAATAGTTGTGTATGTTTTGTTTATTTAGGAATTCAAGTTAAACAGAAGTGATAAAAAGAGACACTTACAACCTTCACCTTTCAGCTTGCACAGCGGTACTTTATTGCATGTTGGAGACCCTTCAGCGTCTCGAAGTCACTGGAAAAGACTTCTGCTTCTCCTGGCATTTGTGGTGCTTGCTCTCAGCACGTTTACTGCAGCGGGAACAAAGGGAACCAGTCTGCAAACTTCAGACACTGCGGAGGATGTGCTGGGCATCCAGGGCACTTGTTAAGATGACAAATGACCCTGCTTCTTAGATCCTATACAGGCTTGGGTGAGAAATGCCTTGTTAACCTTAAATCACACAAGCCAGGCTGAGATAAAATGCAAAAAGCATGATCCCTGGAACAGATAATATGGTTAAAAACATTAACAGAATACATGGAATGGCTGTTATCACTTAACCCACAAATAGTTTACCTTTACACTAGTAATTGGGGTTTTTTCCCTAACAAGATGCTAGTAAGATTTTCAGGTTTTGTGCATTTCTTGCCCCACTTTTGAAGGTACCTTAAGTCTTACACTATTTTCTTCTTTGATGAAATAGGTATCCTTTGACCAAATTAATTCTATTCCCTCCTTCAATATGAAACAATTTCACTTCCTTTTAATTAGAATAAAGATTTTTCCCTTTCACAGTTATGTAACTGTTTCTCTTACATCTAGTGAGAAACTTAAAAAAATTAGTTGTAACGAGGTAGGTATTTTTCAGTGTACCTTATGTTCTTTATCAATTTTAGCATTAGAAACATGCATGATACAAATACCTGAAGAAGCCAATGCTATGCGGGTTATTGCTTTCCCTGGCTTGAAACCAGAGATTTACAGTTATTAACCACTTCAAGGTGATTATGTGTCTTGGGTGACTGATCTCCAAGCTTTTCCTTTTAGGCGTACCATAACAGTATGGCTTTGAGAAGCTTTTGAACACTTTAGTCAGAGCTGAATACATCAAGTGGCCAATAATTTCAGTAAAGCTTCTCAGTCAGCTTTAGATGTGAAATAAAGCAGATCCCTCTCCCATTGTTTGACTATTGATGATTCTGAGGAACCATTTGTATCCAAAGCCTCCGTAGATGAAGACAGCGTTCAGTCCTGAGAATCCATACTGAGATACTGGGAAATGGATTCATCTTTCAAAAGACCAAGCAGAGTTTCTATAGCCTTCAGAGTTCCAGGTGAGCTGCTAGAAGAGCATCTGGAAAATCTCTGCCAGATCCTTAAGCTGATGCAAGGTTGAAGGTCTGGCACTGGCATTCGTGCCAGGTTTCATGCTTACAGAAATTTGGGCAGGCATTGAAGACAACTTCGATGATGTACTTGGCATCCAACATCAAAACATTTCCAACACCATCCCACCCAGGCTTTTTATATACGTTATTCTGAAACAGGAAAGAGCCCTGTTTCTATCTAGGGAAATACTACTGGTGTTTGGGTGACTGTTACAAAAAGAGAATATATAAGACCCATGTGCTTTATTTAAAAAACTCCCCTCTGAAAGTTGTTTCGCTTCGGTTCTTGAAAAATGCTCTGTAACACAAAGTTTTGTTGACAAGTCACAGGGAAGTACAGAAAAATAACAGCCCTTCAAAACCATTTGTTGAAAATCCATCCAACTTTGGGCCTCTTTGGACTTAAGATTCTGGTTACATAAGTTCATACTACTGTATTTCTTTACCATGCACAGTTAGATATTAAGGGGATAATACCTTTCCTTATTAAAAACTTACTGGCAAAAGGCGTTTATTGAAAATGCTTTTAAAATGTATTTTAAATTTTACTTCAAAAATATTCCAAAAACCTGCTGCAGGAGATGATGCTCCAGACCCAACCTAGTTTCCAACAAGTGAATAACAATTTTTTGCCCTGGATCCTAATTCTGTTCAGTAATCTAAAACATTAATTTTGAGATACCAAAGCTTAGAGTCAAGCAGGGAAATCAAATACTGCAGACCGTGGCTATTAAGAAGCTCAAAGAGAGCAAAAGACCCAGCTATAGCAAGATCTATAGGCGAACATCAAGGTAGTAATAACATTTGGTAACATGGGAAACATTTGGCACATTATTACTTCATAGCCTTTACATACACACACCCCGTTCAAAGGAGTGCATTGTGAAAAAAAAGCACTCTGTAAGGCTTGGTTGATCTTACATAAAACCACGATGTGTGGAAACCAAACTAGGTCCTATGATTTACAATGGTTTTTTCATGTTATTTATTACACTGAATGGCTTTAGATATATAGTGTATATATTTAATATTCATCCCTGGATTGTTTTGAGTTAGCACATTATTTCTTAAATTCTATTCCCTTTCTCTCCTTTTGTTTATTGGGTGCAATAAATTCCTATTGTTTTCCTTTCTTCATTTTATAAGGTAAAAACTGTACTTAATGCCTCATCTTATGGGTATAAAAATGGAAGCTGATGGAATACACTGTTACGATTTATACATCTTCACCCAGAACTGTCTCTGTATTTAATCCCATTGTAAGGCTATAATGTCTCTATAACTACCATTTATTTCTGAATAAAATTATTTGATACAAGAAATATATAACTTTGGGGGGAAAAAACATTACAAGAGAGAAAACCAAGAAAGGCTAGAAACAGATCAATTATCAATGTGCAACAGTCAACCTATTTGAAATCAGACTTTAGTATGCATTGAGTAAACATTCCACACTGGTTTTGTCTTGGCGCTTTTGCTCTTTGGAGCAGTCGTCTGAGGGGACAAAGATGACTCTGTAACTGCTTACTACCTACACACAAAGCTTTCTTTTTTAAGCTTTCACATACTGGACTGTCAGAGGGGGAAGTCTCAAAGCCTGTTAATTTTCTAGCTGGTAATAGGGTGGGAAGGCACCAAGAAACCTCAGCTCAAGTAGGAAACTGCTAAGCTGTTAATAACAGCACCCAATATATAGCTTATACTACCTCTGTACACAGTTGCTAACTCAAGACAGTTTAGCTTCAGTAAAATGACTCCATCTCTCCACTGAAGATGAGCGTCCAAAAAATACTAGTAAGCTTTTCTCAGCAATAGGAACACACAGAACCTTGATGATAATAATAATTAGTACAATTAGCCTGGGAATCAGAAGTTACAGAAAAGCCCTTCGGTTAGACCAGGAGAGGCAAAAAGTCTGGGTTTCAAATGGATCACCAATGCTGTGTGCAAATAACTACATGAAGTGATTATCTGCAACGAGAAAGTGAATGCGATTCTTAGGAAGTTTAATATGAGAGAAAAGAAGATATCAAATCTCAAGAAGACACAGAGAAGGTAGAATAAATATAATACTGTTCATGCACTTCTAAGAGTCAAGTAACATACTACACAAATGAAAATTCATAACTGGTTTCTTCTTCTTTCATTTTAGTTGTGTCATCTTTATACTGTACCCTGCAAAACCAAACTCCATTGACCTGTACCTAAAGAGAGAGAGATCTCTCTTACTGGCGTTAGCCTACACGCATTCAACAACTATCATGTAAGGAATCCCTTAGACAGAATCGTTTAGGTGGGAAGGAACCACTGGGGAACATTTACAGCAACCCCCTACTCACTGTAGATCCATTTAGATCCGGCTGTTGAAGGCAGTGGCCAGTTGGGTTTAGAGCATCTCGACAGACAGAGATTCCACACTCTATCCAGGCAAGCTGTTCCAGCGTTTGACCACTCTCAGGGTGAAAGGTTTTCCCCTAGCACTAAGGTGGAGGTTCCCATGTACTAACTTCTGGGTCACAGCCTCTTGTCTTTCCACTGTGCTCCTTTGGGAAGAGTTTAGTTCTGTCTTCTCGACATCCTCTTGTCAGGTAGTCACAAACAGCAACAAGATTCCCCCTGTTGCATTAACCTTCTCTTCTTAGGATGGAACAAACACATCTCTCAGCCTCTCCTCGTACATCATGTGCTCCACTTCCCTAAGCATCTCAATGGCCCTCTGATGGACTTGCTCCACTATGTCAATGTCTTTTCTGTGCTGGGGAGCCCCAAACTGGACACTGCACTAGATATGTGGGCTCGCAAGTGCCAGATAGAGGGAAAGAGCTACCAGTTCCCTCCAACTGCTGGCTGTCCTCCTAATGTAGCCCAAGATGCAGCTGGCCTTCTTTGCCAGAAGGGCACACCGATGACTCACGTGCAACTCACTGCCCACAAGGACCTCAGGTCCTTTTCTACAAAGCTGCTTCCTAGCCAGTCAGTGCTGTCCTGGGCTGCTGCATGGGCTTAGTCCATCCCAGGTGGAGGACTTTGCATTTGCCTTTGGTGAATTTCATGAGGTTCCTGACACCCCTACCGGAGCCTGACAAACTCCCTCACGCAGCAGCCCTGCCCGCCAGTCTACTGCCCGCTCTTCGTACAACCTGCAAACTTGCAAAGGGCACACTCTATCCAGTCATCCAAGTTGTTACTGAAGCCAGACATGACTGGCATCAAGGTCTGAGCATGCCACTCGCAACCAGCTGCCAGGCGAGCTTTATATTAGTGATCACCACCCTTAGAGCTCAATGGTTAAGATGATTTTCCACCCACATTACTGTCTAGTTACCCAGTTCTTAGCTCACCAGTTTGGCTGTAAGAACACTAGATAGACTGCTAAAGGTCTTGCTAAATTCAAGGTATATATTGCTCTCCCCTTATTCACTCAGCTAGTCATCTCATCACAGGATGAAGGCAGATGACCCTCCCAGACCGCATTGCACACAGACAGGTAACCTAGAGAGAGCTGATTGCAGCCGAGGAGTGGCCAGAGTAGACAGGAACCAGTTGCTTGGCAACTGTTTGCAACTGGCACAAACTAGAAAGAAAAAAAAATCAAAATCCAGAAATCTGCTGAGCCATAACCAGTTCCCTGCTGGCCTTGCATTTTCTTCTGAAGTTTTGTGAGGAAACCTCTCTGTCCCCAAAGGTTCTGCTCATTGCAAATGCCATGCCCTCTGAAATTCAAAAAAAAGGAGTCAGGATTTTCATTTGCTCTGCCAGCGTAGCAACTTCTCACGCAAATGCGGGTGCAAGATTTAGGGTATACATCCTCACCACTAGTTGCCAGAAATGAACAAATTTCTTCACTGAAATACACAAAGCTTGTTAAAATCTTTTGCCACATTAAGCTGCACATCAATTTTTTCTTTTCAATGACATGTGAAAAAGGCACCAGCCAAAAAATGTGCCTCTGTCATCAGGTGATTCACGGCAGCACAAACTTACATTCACAGTTCCTGACGAGCTCTCGAGTTTTGCTCTCAGTTGTGCTGCTCCGGAACGAAGCTATCGAAGCCAGAGGAGAGGGAAGCTGCCCTAGGATTTCTCTGTACAAAAGTCATGCTGCTGAAAGTATACTAATGCTAACGGCTTATGATGATTTTTAAAACAAAACACACAAAAAAAGAAGTGAGGTGATAGGAGAGACGAAAGGATTTTGAAACTCATCCATGGGCACTTCACCTAATGCTAAGTTCTGCAGAACACTATGCAAGGACGTACCGTATGTCAAATTGCAGAACAGGCTCTGACACTACCAGTTTCAGACAATTTAATAACCAGCGTCTCAACTTCACCCACTTCTATTGACTCAACAAGGTTCTTGAATATCAGACTGTCTCCTCCTTTTTCCACAGCCAGACAAGATGAGAGTTGCCATAACACTCTAAATTTATCTGCTGATTATTTTTTCTTAACAGCAGTGTTAGCAGCAGTCCCACTGTTGTGCTGAAAGAGCAGTTTTCTTCTTAGCCTTACTTTTCAGGAGTTCATATATTTTTAAAAGAAAACTGGGCTAAAATTTCCCTTACTTTTGGACAGCTTTGCAGTAATGACATTTTAACCGTCTGGCAAAATTTTGTTTTGCTGTGAGGCAGAATAAGCAGAATTTCACAGTTTAAGATCAGTTTGACCCTTTCAAATGTTTTGGACCTGAAATCATTAACAATCAAATAGTGGAAATGATTTAACTGGGAGAACAGATTTTTGCCATGTTTAAATGTATTCTTGAAAGTGCTTTATTTAATGCTCTTTATTTAAGCATGTTACTACAGTTAATAATTGCAATTTAAACTTCATAAATTATCATTCCAAGAGGCATATGTGTATATGTATTACAAACATATTAGTTGCCAGTACATGGAAATATAATCACCCCTACAAAGTACCAAAGACGAGCAGCAGTTTGGAGCAGGAGATAAAGAGCATAAATATATTCAGTGGATCTACAGTTGAGAAATAGGTACGCGGTATGTCATGGAATACTTTTGAATTTTGCTAGAGGACTGTCATCACCTCTAATTGTATGGAAAGGACTAAATCATTTTAAGGATAAATCTTCAGAAAAAAAATCGCTCTCAATTGTGCGCCTTATTTGCATAGGCAATTACTGTCCTTTCACACAGTCACTGTAATTGTGATTGCTCTGACTGCATGTCCAAATTAGAGAAAAAAAAAATGCAAGCACAGTTATATAAACTTTCTGCCTGAATGACTGCATGTCATTAGTTTCTTCTCGTCTGAAAGACGGATTTAGCAACAGAAAACATACTGGATACAAATGAAGAAATGTGGCTTCGGGGATCTAAATCTCCTGAGTATTAGATTCTATTTCTTTGTATTAAAAACAAGGTACGCCATGTATTGGACATTAAAGATGAACAGCAGATACAAATACAGAGGCGGAGGACCACACAGCAGCCATAGTAAGCTGTAAGAGGCATGTGGTGCTGGAAATATAATGATGATGATGATGGTGGTGGCGGTGAGCCTTTATTGTCAAGAAGCTATGGAGTGCTGGACGAGAGCACGAGGCTATGGAAAGATTCACAGGAGAATGAGCATATATGACTTGCACAAGAAGCAGCAAGAATGGCGTAACAGACAATAAAACGGGAAGACTGAAGAGATCATTAAAGCCTGACAGATGGGTAGACACTGTATTGCAGATAGGCTTCCATAGCTAGTCAAAGGTAGGATCTCACTAAGAATATTTTGTGACACATGAAGCTATTTAGTGTATTCCAAAGGGGCAGAGGGAAGTAAGAAAAGAAAAATAGCCACCTTTTAATGGGCTCAGACCTTTCTGGAATTGATAGTTTAATAAAACCCAAAGAAAACTGAATTTGTAGAAAACTGGGAAACTTACTTCTTTCCATCTAAAGGCAACACTTCCAAGAGAACCCTTTCTAGTACTTTGCAGTTACGGTCTCTACTATAAGGAACATGAATAATTCAAAGGATTTTATCTTAGGAAGAGTTTAACTAACAAAGGAAAGTAGTACTGAGGAAATGGTCCTATTAACCTACAAAGTTTTTAACTGAGAAAGTGGTATCGAGGCAATGTTCCTAATTCATATATACAGTTCTAAATCACAATCATCTCTTGAAGCCTTGACGCCTATCAATTGCAATTTAGAATGACAAGAGAAAGGGTATTAGATTTTATTAGTCTTAAATCTTTCACTGTAAAGAAAGTAAGAGAAAGGGAAGCAAACGAAAGTGTCAGCATAATTTTGTATGTTGAGAAATCTAAAAGGACAAAAAAAAGAATAAAGTGGTTTATATGTTCAAGAATAGAAGCTGTCACTAAAAACGCCAACAGTGTGTAAAACAGGGACAAGTCATGGTTGCTGTGGGGAAAACATTTGAAAACCTTCACTTTGTGTGTTCCAAAGCAGATGTTCTGCTGCTATAAATCAGCAAAGCTCCCTGACCCTTAATTTCTTAAACAGAGGATTGTGCCGAGGATTTTTTCACTGAATTTAGTTAAAGTAAGTAGCACCGTTCTACCTATTCTAAGAACTACAACACCCTCTAGTGGGCAAAGAATTTTTATTCAAATATGTTCAGTTAACTTCAATGATCTGAAGGAACCACTGGTTGCATTCTTCAGAATGTCGAGTTTGAGTACATGATTCACACATACACGGTCTATCCAATAAGCTATATATAAGCTATAATAATGTATAACATCCTATGATTTATTGTGGTGCGATGATAACATTCTGCAGAGAGGAAGTAGGAATTCTTCTCAGAACAAATCAGCATCACATTGGATGAAAGAAGAGACCCATCTCAAATCAATTCTGCAGTTACCGTATCTTACTCATGACCTCCCTTTCCCTACGGTTTCTCATCTGGTGGGTGCTTTTCTCAGCACTGCCCACCACCTCCTCTGAAGTCTGATGGTTCACAAATCATTGTTCCCACCGTGGTTGCTCCCTGTCAATCTCTTGTCCTTGCATTCTTCCTTATGTATTCTTAAAATGTCACGAGTATGTGACGCTTTTGCAGAATGTATTGCAGAAACAAACGTGTCACAGGCTCAAGGAACTCAGAGTCTTGTGGAAAGGGTATCAATAAGAAAGTACGTGGGATTTTCAGCTACCTCTGTGAAAAGAGATGAAATAATGACTTTTCATAACAGATCTGAAGGGCAAGATGTCATATAGAAAGAAATAGATCATTCCAAGAATAAAAAAGCAATAACATTTATATTAATACTTAAGGAGACAAAACAATGGCTAAGCATGGAAAATTAAACAAAAGGCAAGTGACATTAAATGTAAGTACTGCAGATGAAAAGGAGATGAGAACATAAAGGGAGGAATACCACTGTGTCATGCTTTTAGAAAAGAGGAATTTGAAACAGATAGTGTCAGAAAGTGAAAAAAAAAGAATTTAGAGAGCAAGACACTTACATGGGCAAATGGTTTTGGTTGCCACACTTGGAGAATGAGGTTCCTGTCCCTTTAGTACAGATGACTTACTAAGTGTCTTCGTTCTCTCCCAACCGAAATCTGAACAACCTCTTCCTTCTGCGTTCTTCCAACACACCATCTACTTCAAAACAAAACTTCCCCAGTAAAACCAACTTTTCCCCGACCTCTCCAAGATAAAAAGTAAAGCTGGTCTGAATCCTTTGGTGGAATTTCCTGCAGGAAACGAGTCCTTTTGCAAAATTGGAAATTTCCCATTGAATTTTGACTAAATTATGTGTATTTAATCCTTTTAACATTTCAATACAATCAATATATTTCAATTCAGCTTTATTGAAATCAAAAATTTCAGTCTTTTGTTTCCAATAACTTTTCAGTTTGAAATGTAATTCACATTACTAAAATTGATGAATTTAACTGCATTACGAGCTCCTTTTAACTCTTCTTCTCTGCACTGTCTCTGCAATTAAGGAGAGAGTAGAGACTGCACAGCAAGTTATTAGCCCATTTGTGTCACACTGAGCTTGCCTGAGCCACTTGTAACTAATAATGCCAGAGACATAGCATTAGCATTACTGTGTTGCTACTTGACATTCTTAATTTAATTATATCCCTAATAGTCTTAATAATTACAGACTTTTTCTTGCCAATTACAGTGCCAATTTTTGTCCTTTTTCTCCCCAAAAATTCCAATCCATATTCCAAAGGTGTTCACTGTGAATCATACACTGAGTGACCGTGTAAGGATAATGAATGTTTAAATTTTACCCGTCTCTGTAAGATCATTTTATTTGAAAACAATAGAAAACCTCAGCATGCTTTGGGAGGGAAAAAAAAGACTCTTGTCTTTAAACAACATGAAAACGCCCATGGTAACTTGCCAAAAGTGAATAAATGACTGTTTCTAAAATAGTCCCTTTTCTGTCATACTTTTTTCCACACTTACAAATCTTAAATGAAATGCTACAGTGAGTAGAATCATTATGTTCTCATGTAGCTTCTACTATGATGTCCTAGTTTCAGCTAAGATAGTGTTAATTTTCCTTATAGTGTTTGTGGTGTTTTCAGCTTTAGTATGAAAGGAATGTCTATAATTCATAGTTCTAGTTGTTGCTAAGTGACGGTTATGCTAGTCAAGGACTTCTTTCAGCTTCTCCTAGAAGTTGAGAAGGAGCACAGACAGAACAAAGGAATTTCCGATGGAATATTCTGTATCATAGGCATGACGCTCAGTATATGAATGGGGGTTGGCTGGGGAGGGGGGAATCCGTGATCTCTGTTTGGGTCGGGCTGGGCAATCAAGTCACCAGGTGGTGAGAGTGACTTGTCTCTTGTATATTCTTTTATCATTATTATTTCCCAGGTGGCCAAGAA
>VXAK01010982.1:3246-53510 GCA_013399435.1 Arenaria interpres
CTTTCCCTTGAAATATTCTATTGCTTTCCATGAAGTATTCATTCTAGTGATAGAATTATGATATTAATATTAACATAAACATACAATTTAGACTTCTACTCCTAAGGTAATTATATACCATTGCTTTCATTATAATAAATGCACAAGCACAACAAAAATCAGTGTTTCCTGCCTAAAAGGCGTAGGAATGAGCAAGTGTAAATAAATCACATTAACAGCCCTGAAATTAAACATTTTGTTCTCCAATATAAAAATGAGAAAGTTGAAAATTCAAATTTTAGCCTTTCTCCTGCCCCTGGTTTTGAAATGAACATCTAATGATTAGATTTGGTTATCAGAAGAGAACCTATATTGCAAAAACTTTCAAGCACCTGCGCATTGGTAATCAGATTTGTTGACAGAGTTTCAGAACACCTTCCTAAAAATGTAATGATGGTGCTCCTTAAAAAAAGGCTCACAGAATCACTACTCCATTTTGCCAATGTTGGTCTTCGCTACTTCACGTTACCTTCGTTACCTTACATGTGTCCTTTAAAACACATGGGAGATAAAAGAAGGGACCTTAATCAGTGTAGTGAAGAGGGAACTGGAATTCAGGGGAACGGTTCCCTCTTCCAGCACTACTTGTATAGTTCCCATGAGTATGACCTTGATTCAGATCTTCTTTACTAAAGCTCCATTCTAGGTTGCCTTGCTCCCTTTTACTCACCGGTCCTTATCACACAACTAATTAAAAGGAACCTGATCACATCCTAGGGGCGTCAACATCAGGAATATTCTTCGCTGACAAACAAAAGTAAAAGGGATCAATGTTGCAGCAGCAAGAACAGCATTCAGCAAAGTTCCGCGTTGTGTCAAAACCCCTTGTGCCGTGTCGTATCTCTTGGCCAAATAGAGCATGATGCACATGTGGTCAGCTTCTCTCCTTTCCTAGGGATTTCCATTTGTGATCCTCTGAATATGGAATTAGTATGAAGTAGAGCAGCCAATCTATCTTGTGTAAGTAATGAAAATTGCCAGAGATGGACCAGGACAGTCACAGCTTCATAGAAACAAAAGCTGCAATTACTTAGATATTCTAACTCCTGTAGAACACAAGCCAGAAAACATCCATGGATTCACTGCTGAATGAGCTGCAGTGTATCTTGTAGAATAATTAGTAATAATAATATCTTGATTTTACTTTGCATGGCCATGGATGTAAAATCTTTGCCTGCCTCAATGAATTCCTCCTTTCTTAATCACTATCTGTGATAAAGACACAAATCTCTCTTCCATTCTGGGTTTTGCTGAACTTGAATCTTAAACCAGTAAAATCTTCTGCTTGGGTGAAACCTTTTCAGTTCTCTGCATCATCGTGTTACTAAGATGAATAAATTTAGCTTATTGTGTCTTTCGTTATATGGTAGATTCTCTTATACTTCATAGAATCATAGAATCACAGAATGGTTGAAGTTGGAAGGGACCTCTGGAGGTCATCTCATCCATATCCCTTGCTCAGGCAGGGCTAACTAGAGCCAGTTGCCCAGGATCACGTCCAGGTGATTTCTGGGGTGTCTCTAGGGAGGGAGACTCGGCCACTCTCACAATAAAAAAAGTGTTTCCTGATGTTCAGAGGGAATCTCCTGTGTTTCAGTGTGTGCCCATGGCCTCTGGTCCTGGCACTGGGCACCGCTGAACAGAACCTGGCTCTGTCCTTTTTGTACCCTCCCTTCAGGTATTTATATACATTGATAAAATCCCCACTGAGCCCTCTCTTCTCCAGGCTAAACTGTCCCAACTCTCTCATTCTTTCCCCGTTAGAGATGCTCCAGATTCTAAATCACGATGTTGACCTTTCATTGGACCCTCTCCAGTATGCCTGTGTCCCTCTTGTACTGAGGAGCCCAGAACTGGACACACTACTCCAGGTGTGGCCTCACCAGTGCTAAGCAGAGAGGAACGACCACCTTCTGCTTCCAACACTCCTTCTAATGCAGCCCAGGATACCATTTTGCCACCTTTGTAGGAAGGGCACATTGTCAGCTCATGTTCAACTTGGTGTCCACCAGGACCCCCAGGTCATTTTCTGCAAAGCTTCAGAGAATGTTTTGGCACGACAGCAGTGATGTCACATCACTTTACTTGGTTCACCAACAGCTTTCTTGAAAGGGACACATTAGAAAGGAGCATAATATTCCACCTGTCATTGTTTCCCATCTGTGACAGATGTAACATGACCTTTATGAATAAGTACATCATAACCTGTTGTTTATTAGACACAAGACACTCTTGCCCTTCTGCTCTCAAGTTCAAGCTCATGCTTAGTTTATTGTCACCTATGACCAACAATTGCCATTCAGTCACTGCTTTACAGAGCAGAGCCCACCATCTCACAGGGAAAAGACAGGTATTTTCTCCTTAGACATACAAATTCCTTTATTCTGTTAATAAGTTGCTTGCTGGCATCCAGTTGATTGAATAATCCAGATCATGGTACATTTTTCCCCTTCATTGGTTTTCCTACAATCTTCCAGTTACTTACAAATGTTATCAGTGGTGTTATATATTCTCATTGATGAGAATATAAACTAATGTCAGGGCAGGAACTGAAACCTGAAACTCTATAAGAAATTTACGTGCTCAGTCATTATTCTCTCTTCCTCACCCATTTCAGGTTCAAATAGATAGCTTTAGATCCACTTAATGCATTTAGTATTTTGTCTAATTGTTATAATTGTAATCAACATCCCTGTGGTTACAAGTTAAATGTGCTCTAGAAGTCAATCAAATTTGTAATCTCATTAAAAGGAAGAAAAACAAGTTCATTTGACAGCATCTATTTTCTGTAAACCCATATTGATTAGTATTAATTATATTATCCTCCTTTAATTTTTTTATTAATTGACTCCTCAGTCAGATAATTCATTAGTGGAACAGAACTGCTGCCAGACTGTTAAGCATCTAATTATGTGGATTTTTCTGTTCATATTTTTAAAATTTTAGCAACAAATTAGCTTCTATGCTTCACCAAGTTATAAAACAAGAAATATTTATTTTCCAGACTGCTGATCATTTCTTTGTAAACTCCTCAATTTGTCATATTCTAAGATATTGAACAACCACAGATGAAGTTATTCCTTTATCTTATTCATAACGCTTGTTATCTGCTGCTCTGGTTTGATACCATTCTTACACAGGACTGATACACACTTTTATAATCTTTATCCACTTATTCATGTGTACAGAGAAAAATCTGGACACATTTTTAAATTAAAACCTTACCTAACAAGGATGTTTTTTTCTTGTTCTTGAAGCTTTGTGAACCTAGAAGTCAAATGAAAACAGTGGCTTTCCATGATTTCAAATGGAGCATTGAAAATGAACAGATGTAAGATGGTCATAAGAAAAAAAAAGTCACCTGAAAAAGACTATGAAACACATCCACTCCTTGTGCCACCATGTCCCCTCAACATGAGTATGAAATCAGAACATCTGCTTGTACTGATCATACACATTCTCTACCTAGTAAAAACTGAAATACAGAAAAAACCCTAATGAAAACTCTGTGTAGATAACACACATGTCTTAAAATTATAAGTGATAAAAATTGGAATAGTAGATCATGTAGTAATTATTTATGGACTCATATGAAACATGGGATCCCTCCTAGAAGCAGGCAGAATGTTGCTCAACTGTGTAGTGGACATACAGTGTGGTTGTAGGATGGGATTTTTGGTGGGATGGGAGAAGTTTGGGAACAGTCACTTGAGTTTCTGGGGACTGAAGAGAATCCAGTTTTGTTGCTGTCATCATTTTTGAGAATGAGAATTTTGGGGAATCATGAAGAAATAGAAAAGAGCAAACAGCTTGAGCGCTGCCCTGCAATCTCTACCTATTTCCCATACTCTTACACTGCCAGAACAGCTCCTGGCAAAGTCTTAGCTTGGGCTTAGTCAGAGTCTCCCAGGCATTGGGGAAAAAGGCATAGCACAAGTCAGAGACCTTTCCTATTCTCCAGTCTGGATGCAAACACCTCTTTTGAAGGAAAAAAGCCATGCTGTGTCACACTGCAAACTTCACATCTGTGAGGACTACAAGAAGAAATCCTATAGAGTAAGGGGCAAAAATGCTAATAAGCAGAGTTGTCTGGCATTAATCCTGGTCCTACTAAAGTCCACAAGGATTTTGTTATTGACTCAAGTAAAGGCTGAATAGGGTCATCAAGATAGCCCCAAGGCACTGAGTACTAGAAGTCAAGGATGTAGTGTGACATTGGAAAATAAAAGACATCATCTCTCTTTTGGAGTATTCTGTAACTAGGTGAGAGCAAGAAACTAGGAGGTTCACTTTGAACTAGCATTTAGAGGAGATAAAAGAAAGCACATTGTTCCCCATTGTTCGATACGTTCGTCAGTGACATAGACAGTGGGATTCAGTCCACCCTCAGCCAGTTTGGAGACGATATCAAGCTGGTTCGTTCGACTGACACACCTGAGAGATGGGATGCCATCCAGAGGGACCTGGGCAAGCTCGATAAGTGGGCCTGTGTGAACCTCATGAGGTTCAACAAGGCCAAGTACAGGGTCCTACACGTGGGTTGGGGAAACCCCTGGTATCAATACAGGCTGGGGGATGAAGGGATTGAGAGCAGAATACTCCTGGGCTGCTGAAATGGCAGCAGATGCCTATGTGTGGGCAACTGAATCAAAATGATACTACTGTGTAGACTGTACTGTGTGTGTATGTTTGCTGAAACATGATATTTAGTACTATTTCAGGTTTCCTTGAATATCCACAATATAGACAAGGGATTGACAGATACAGAGAAGCTGTGAGAGACCTTGATCCTTCTGGAAAAGCAATGAGAAGCCAGGCAGGATAGACAAGACTGTCAAAAATGTCACTTGATGCTTATATGTGGAGGGGTGATTGAATCACGCCCCCAGTGTGTCTGTTGGTACAAAATGACAGCAAACTACGTCTTGATTGTAATTGTGTGGGTTTGCTTAGTGTGCTAGATCATGAATGAGCAAAACTCTGTCCCATGTTGTAGTGTAATCCTAGTAATACTTTCTCCAAAAGTAGGTTATTTTGACTTGCTTCAGAAACTGCATTTATATATCATTAATTCAAATGTCTTTCCATTAAAAAACCCAACATAAACCCAGATCAATGATGATTTCCATTCAGGTTTGAAGTCCTCACTGATTTCTTGTTTATGTCCCTTCTACAGGAAAGTGAACTTAACAGCGGTTAAGAAGATAGACATTTTGTTGTATTTGCCCTCCGGAGCCTACCTAGAAACTAAACTGTATTTTCCAGCAACATATAAGTGGACACTCAGCCTCTTTACCATAAGTGGGTGTTTTGTTGTTGAACATGTGGACAAATATTACCATACACACATCATCAACTCTACTAATTCTGGGAGTTCAGGACACCCAGCATTTTAGATTCGGTCCCTTTTTTGTCTGGTCACTTACTTTGAATGTTAATTTGCTCAAGGTCTCTATATGCAGTTTGCATTTAAAGTCTGATAGAGGTGGATTTATTTTTTCCTATTACTTTTTTTTTTCTTTTTTATCTCCTTGTACATTGCAGTGCTTACAAATTAGAGGCTACTTGTGCACATTGACATGTATTTTGGCACTGCACTTCTGCAAATCTCAGCAGGTTGGTCTTCTTTTTGTTTTAATGGAGCGAGTGGAAAATTTACACACCAAAGTGAAGAGAGACGGGAGAGGCAACCTCTAATGTGACTGTATTTAAAATACTGATGAATTTATCATAGTTGTGTTTCCCCTGACTTTGGAGAAGAGAACATACAGAACTGATCAGAGGAATTCACCATAGCACCTGGGAAATTCTATTTCCCAGAAGATTAGAGGGGTAATATTAATTAGAGTTCATTTGTTAGGGGACAGAGGTGGGGTTGGATAACCAAGTTTAAACATATGGAAACTGCCTCCTAAACCATTTCCTTTTTCAGCTGAAATCCTTCTGAAGTTTCTGCCATTGCAGCTTTGCCCTTGGTGTGTCATTGTCTCGAATTACTCGTAAAGTCATTTCTGCAAGCACTGAAACAATACAAAAAAAAGTGTTGTCATTAGGTTCCCAGACAGTTTTGAAGCAGTATGTCTAGGAAATTGCCTAAAAAAACCCCACTTTCTGAAATTTTTTTCAGTAAAACTTTTCAGATCCATTTGTTTTGGAAAGTTTGGCTAAACATCTAAGCTTGGGTTGCTTCAAGTCATACTTGAAAGAGAAGGATCCTATTTGCATCTAAACACTTTTTGGTTTGACTCTCATTATTTCTGCCCAGGAAGAGTCAAACCTTGTGCCACAAGACTGGGATCAAAATCTGGAGTGGGATCATTGGCAATTAACCCAGACCTTTGGCTGAAGTAAGGCTTAGAAATGAACTGTTGTAAGCTTGCAGAGAGAAGATTAAAGAATAAGTTTGAGACTATGGAGATACAGATTTGGTTGCCAGCATTGTCACAGCCTTTCTATGCACTTGCAGGCAAGACAATTCTGAGGGCAAACATCTCAATTTAGTCTGGTTATCTAAATATTAAGTATTCAAGGTTAGCTAGTTTTCTAGGTTGCAGCCATTGTTAATGGATAGGGACTAAGATTCTTGCCACTTTTCCCCTGTGGTCAACTGAGAGAGACTAATCTAACGTAAATCATCCCATCTAGTTTTGATCCCTGCTTTAGGACAGTATAAATTGCCTTGCATTTTATCTTTCTCTTCATCCACCAAGAATGAAACCTGGATAACAGATTCTCAATGAGATAACTATTTAATACGGCTACAGTTAGGTGAGATGAATCCCACTATTAATCTATGTTTGAGCCAATCTTCTCACGGAAATATGGGAATATTATTATTGCTGTTCCTCTGTTTTGTATGCCTTACCTATTGGATGGAAATTCTAGGTCCTGTAATGTCATAGATCCGGTTCCTAGCCAGGTTTGTTGTCCTTATTTATCCAGAGATGAAAATTATTGTCAAGCACCAGACAAATCAGGGTTAAATCAACATAGATTTTATTGCCGTGAAATGTTTGATCAAATGTGGTCATTATCTTCATAGACTCATGTAAAACAGGTAGCTTGTATAGGAAATAGAAATATAAAAGATTATGTTTTGCACCACTGAATTATAAATTAAGTTAAATTAAGTGGAAGGAAAAAAGCCCGAAACAAACCAAAACCCCAAACCAATAAATAGGACATTTTTTGTTGGTGACCAAGTGCGCACTCACATTTAAATACAATCACAACAGCTGCTGTACAGAAGTAATTGTACAAAATAAAGAAAAGTAAAGAATAGCATTAAAAAAAGATCAGACCTCTCCAAATGACCTTCACCTGGCAAAGGAAAATGACTTTATCTTCCTCTCCCATTCCTCACACAGTTGTACTTGAAGTCTTGTTGAACTTGTAATGAGGGCAGAGGATATTTTTATACAGTTCCTGTATAATTATGTTTACTGCTTCTTCCTTGTGTTGCAGGCTTTTGTCTTCTATTAGTGCTGTTTCTTCTTGCCTTTAAAAATAAAGAATTAGAGCAGCAGAACTATCTCTCCAAAGGATAAATGAAAGTCAAATGACCTTGGAATTCATCAGCAGCCCTTTTGGATATCTAAGACATCTAAGACCAAAACTGCTTGCTGGTATTATGAAACAAACAAACAACAAAAAAAAGAAAGCAATTAGAGAAATTTGCTCTTAGGACAATAAAGCAGCCCTTCTTGAGCCTTGCTGCAAAATTCTGAGCCGCATCTGTGCCACTGAGTCACGTTCAAAGGAGGAGATGAGCTGGGAAAATATTTACACAGAGATCCAGGATTTGGAAGGACTATACATTGTGCCTGCTTTGTAGCAGATTTTTCTTGTTTTGTTTTTAGGAAAAGTTAAAGAGAAGCTTCAAAGAGCAGATTCCTTGTTGATTTGGAGAGCTGAAGTCTGTTCCCAACGAATGTTGGAGTTTGCCTTTAAAAAAGAAGTAAAACAAAGGTCCAAATTCACCCCTTGTGCCAGTTCTCCAAGGCAACAGAATAACACCTAGAAGGAGTTAAGATTTAAGATGGCAGCATGAAGGACAAAATCCTTGACAGTCTTCAGTTGTAGGTGACAGGGTCATCACTGCTTGTCTGTGGCTCACTCCCCTTTACAGGCTATATGAACGCTGTTCCAGTTCTCACCATCTGCATAAAGCTCTCCCTTCACTAGACATCTCTGCCATGTAATGGTGCTAGGAGGACTGTGTGAACGGAGATCCAAATCTTAGGGCAGAGGCAGGAGGTGAGAATGTCACTCCCAGCTCAGCCAGAGACTTACCTTCTAAGCTTAGTCAACACATGAGCTGTTTGCACTCACAGTGAGTAACACCTTGCTCTAGAAAGAAAGGTATGTGGTTAGTCAGTGTGTTTACTTCATGAGTAATTTACTAATAAGCCCAAGTATGAGCAGCTGGTCTTTGTGAATCAAATGTGTCAGGGCTTAGTATAAGAAGTAAGTTCAGAGACCTACTTAAAGTATTTTGAGATTCGTGGTGGGAAAGGTGTGATTCATACAAAGCTGAGCAATGGGCTGAAGTGCAACAGGATCCAAATACTCAGGCAATGCTTGCGATCTTAATCTATTTTGGGGTTTCAAAGATCATAGTGTTTCATTGCTTTGACCATGAAGTTTTGGACAATTTTCTGTACTCCTTCAATGTTTTTGACCTGAATGGAATAAACAATTCCATGATCCCTCAAAGGGAGAACTTCCTTTTTCTTTTTTTTTCTTCTTTTTTTTTTTTTCCAGATCAAAGTCAAAATTAATTTCAAAGTCAATAAGGTACAAATATACTTGAATTTGCTACCGGTGAGCACCCACTAACTTTAAACCATGCCCTTCCTTCAGCCTGATCTAATTCATTAATGTCTTTTGAGAGGGCAAGCTTTACATGAGACAAGGACTTGAGAAAACAAAAAAAATAACATGGGAACATTGTGCAGGTATAAGTGGGTGATAACTTAGGCTGAGATTTTGTGAATTCCAATTAAGAAAAACAAAAGCATTTTGACACCAAATCGTTGTGATAACTAGTTCAGCAGAAAAGGAAGAAAAGGAAAAATTATTAGGTGCAGTTTAAAATAAATAACAGAGAACCTGTGAATGTCAACAAACCTCACAGCTACCTTTGAAAAACAATTCTGCTTTTAAAATGTGCTAAGATACTCGCGGAAATACCAAAAAGATGGGGATATAAATGCAGGTAATCTCTCCATGGTAAGAATATATGGCAGTTCAGTCAAGTTGAATCATATCTGTATTGAACCTTAGCAAAAATCTGCAGGGGTCATTAAGTCAAAAACCAGAAGTTCTGGGGCTTCGAGAGTGCTCAGGTTTATTAAAGTTAATAAATCAAAAGGTAGTCCAGGTCAAAAATAATTTGTTGCCCACAGAACAGAAGCTCAGCATGATTATGTAATAAAAGATGCAAGTCTTTAAAGAAATCATTATTGGGACCTTGGACCATGCCCTGAATAGGTAAATATTTCAAATAATGCTGTATACATATTATTTCCAATATCAGACATTTGCATTTGATTGTAATAAAATGCTGTGTTCTCAAAAGTTTTGCAGAATAATCTACACAGCCACTCATTCCCCCTTCTCCAGAAGACTGATTTTTTAGTGAAGAAAGTGGAAAAGGACTTTAAAATCTCTTTTCTTCTCTTTTTTTCCTCCTTCAAAATCTGATTTAAATTTATCGACTGCTGGAGGCAGAGGACCCAATTAAATTGCTTTACAGTACATTTTCATGTGGCAAATTTGTGTATATGACACAGTCAAACATCTAATTTTTTCCCCCTCTCCTTTTGTCTCCCTCAGTGTGGACAATAGAAAAAGCAGATTGAGTTTCCTTTTAACTTTTTACCATGGTTACCTACTTTCAAACTCAAGTATTTCATGTTCTGGAACAGTTCCACAGTGTTTCTGTTGAAGCCATATCTGAGGATCATTCATTTGATTATCTCACTTTTCCAGAGGTGCTAGAGTGAAAAATTAATTCAGTAAAGTTTAAATTCTGTTAGGCACTTAGCTGATCTTAATGTGTTAAGGAGATGGAGTCCCATGGAGATACATCTATTCCCCTCCATGCATAGAGGGTGCCTAGATAGCACTAAAGTAGATATTTAAATCATAAACCTACTATGATCAAGGACAAATGTGGGCAAAATCATAGGATTTCTTTTCTTTTGGTAGATTTCCTTATGCAAGCAAATAGGGACTCATTAGTTCCTAGCAAGTTTTCTCACCATGATGGCTGGCAATGTCCTTACTGACCTCAAGAAGAAGAACAGCATCATGCCATAAGCGCTCCATCTCCTTCCAGGCATTTGGAAGGCAAGGCTGATCTTGTTAGTTTGGTTTGACTCCCTAGATCATGGCTGTAAACACCCTGGAATATTTGTCATAGTCCTTAGGTTTAGCCTAAACCTGGTCATCCAAGATGTAATGCATGCTAACTAGTTCTAGAAAGCTACGATGTAGACATGTATATGAGCGCTTTTATTCTTGGCTTCCTTTATACCTAGTTGAGGAAAGCACATACTTTCAGGGCATGATTCATTATTGCTTTGAGGTGAGATAAACTGTGTACTGTAAGTGCTTTTTTCTCTCCACTGATTATAGGGAGATGGGAGTGATTAATCAAGTTGTAGGCATGTACAATGCAAAATGCTACCATTACATTCCATATCATCAGTGGAGAACGACAGGCACTTCCAGATGATCTCTTTATCCCTTTTACCTGTCCTAGACACTTGGTGAGCAAGTCAAGTGGCCACTCTTAGGTATCTAGTGCTGTCTTCTGGGGTCCTCTAGATCCTCCTCCAGGTGAGTCCAGTATAGGTTTCATCTCGTATCTGTCAAAACTCTGTGGTTGTCTTAGATACCCTAAAACATCTCAAATGGCTTTAAACATTTACACATGGAAAACTATGTTATCCCCTACCATAAAAAGACAGGAATTGTCCCTTGGAAGAAAATGTCCAGTTCTGCTCATATTAAAAGGAGTTTAGACAACCAGTGCAACCTCACTCTGTAGTACCAGTCATTCCTAACTTTCTCAATAAAGTGATGCCAGAGAAACAAGAAAAGGAATGGAGTAAAAGTCTTGTTGAAGAAGAAGTTAGAATGTGGCCTCTTGACTCAAAGAGGCTTGAGCTCAAACTAAGCCTCCAATGTTTTCTGTGTGAGGATGTGTGGCAGGTAGTAAAGTAATATTTCAAAAGTACATTAGCAAGGTTATTACCACTTAGCTGCTGTGGACCAAGCCAATCTGTATTATTTGTCATTTTGGTTTTATTTTATTTTCTTTTCAGTGAGTGAGTGGAATCTGTTAGACCTCTGCACCTCAGCTGGATCTCTAAAGACAATAAAGCTGCAGAAACAAGCTGTTGAAGAAAAGAAAGCATCATAAAATCAAGGCAACACAAAAGGTGACTCCGATTGCCTGCATTAATCCTGCTGAACAGAGACCCAGGTATGGCAGATTGCGGTGTTGTGGGACCAGGGACTGAGAAGATAGAGGACGGAAGCCCGTGCTGTCATTTAATCTGAAGTTCACAAAGGGATCAGGGCTGTTATTGAAACTATCAAGGTTTCTTTCATTTTAGTCTGCCATGTTCTTTTCACAAGAGACGCCATGGCTCCTGCTTGAATGGTCAGGACAGATTCCCGACAGGTTCTGACCTCATTCCGGTGCAGCTTTATTGTACATTCCCACTTGGGGACAAGCAGCCCCCAACACCAAATGGTTCATTTGTCCCACGACCCAAGAATTCCTCTTTTGCCAGGTTTCCGTACTGTTTTCCCAATGGTGAGTAGATCAGGCTTTTCTGATGGATCAGGGGAAGCCCTTCTTTCAATCTATCCAGCATGCAAGCAAAGCCAGGATGCTGGAACTGCGTGTCCCACAACCGATGAGCTGGCCCTAACCGTGCTGCCGGAGAAGAAAGTGCTTCAAATTTCATGTGCCACCTCAGCCAAGTCCAGAAGTGCTTATAAAAAACAGTGTTAGTGTATCATTCAGAACAATCAAATACTACGTGCACGAAAAAGTAGTTTAGAGCAACATAAATTTTAAAAAAGTGACAATTTCATCACACAATTGCTGTACATTGCTGTTCTTAGGGTTGAATACTTTTCTCTCTCACGCTCTCTCTTTCTCTCTGTTTTAATCTTTCTCTTTTTTTATTATCTTTTTTTTTTTTGAATTTTTCTTTTTTTTTTTTCTTTTTCCCCCTTTTTTTTGGATTTGGTCCACTGGAGATAAATCGCCCTCAATGATATATATATTTAAAAAAAATATCAGCAGCAAGACTCTCTTGAAATAGATTCTGTTTGATGTAGCTAGTCTGTCTTTTCTGTTTTGCCCTCTTTCACAGCAGCCTCTGAAGTTTTCCGCAGGGGGGCTTTCTCCGAGTTGGCGTGTCCTTGGCCGGATTCCGCCGCTCCTCCGTTTTTGTGCGATGTGTGCTTTTCCAAGTAGTTCAGCATTTCACTGAGAACAGTTTGGAAAGTGCTTAGGGCAGCACATATTGCAGGAGTTCCAAAACCATGAGTGATCAAACTACAAATGGGAAGGAGACAGAAAAAGAAAAAGAAATATACACGTGCACATAAATATAAATGCACTCACATGCATCGAAGAGTTTACAGTACACTCATTTTGTTATAGTGAAATTCAGGATTTGCTCCCTAAACTATTTATTACCTATGGGAGAAACAGTAAAAAGAGTAGAGCTGAAGAGCAAGCTATGTACAGCTTCAAAGCTTGGTTTTGGTAGGAATCTCGGTTCCGAAACACAGTGGGACAGATACTCGGCTGATGCAGATTGACACAACGTTGTTGACTTCAGAGAGGCCAAGAGAGGATGTGTGCCCTAGGCTCTCCAGCATTGCTACATTTTCAGTCCCAGAAGGTTTGGCTTCCCTCTTTTCAGGTAAATGAAACCAGAATGTGGATGTAGGGCTGCATCTGTACTAGGAAATTAAGCAATGCTGAGGTGCAATCTCTGAACCTCAGCACAATTGGTGTGGTTTGGCCACATCCGTGCTGCCAAGCCCCCTGAACACCCAACAGGATGGAATCCAAACTGCCTTTTGGGAATAATCCCTGATCAATGCTAATACCCAAACAATGCCCAGGAAATGTTTCAGTCAGGCTAAATTCACAGAAATCCTAACCAAGTAATAGTAAAAATGACCAAGTTCCAACAACATTACCCTGGTGGTGTTGAATTTACTAGTGTAGGTTTACCTTGTTGCAACTCTTATTTAAATAAGGTAGATTTTTGAAGATAACACTGCATTTTTTCTTGTTGCTTTTCTGCACTGGAAAGTAGCTGAATTTCAGTGATGCTCCTCACTTAACAGTTACTGAAATGATGTGTTAATGCAGTTGCCAGGCAGAGATATAGTGGGTTAATCTCATCTAAGTTTAGAGGAGAATTTCAGTGCACACATACGTATCTACAGTCACTTGAGAAGTTTTGGGCATCCAGCCTGGCTTCCACCTGCAGATCCAGAAGTGTGCAGGTTTCCCACAGGTCCTGTCTCTTAGATACCTTCTCTGTGAGGATGCCTCAGATAGCTTAGGATATCAGAAATGGCACTAGAGACCACTTGTTGGGAAATCAATTCCAGCCTTATCTGTCTAAATATTATGTGTACAGAATAAGACATTCACATAAGGGCCAGGGAAACTCAAGTTGTACTAGGCATTTTAGTGTCTTATTCTCGTTGTAATGATTCATTTTGATAAGTGCTACGTGAAACAAAAAAAGCATCCAAACACTCCAGATTTTTTGTTTTAATTTAGAAACACAAATGAAAAATTATTTCAAAAGTTGAAATGTCATTGCAGCTTTTTAAAAAACTTTCAGTTATCCTAGTTCTGCTCAGGGCAACAGGAAGACAAGGAGAGGAACAGAAACTGACTTTTTGAGTTTGAGGACATATTTAAGAATATACTTTATATTGGTTTGGGCAAGAAAAAACCCCCAACAAATCATTACAGTGATTTTGACAAAACAATAGTTAAGATTCTGTCCCTGCGGTAACTCTCTGGGTGTCTTAGGCACCACATCAGTAAACCCTGATTTAACACAGAAAACCACGCGTAGGTCAGAAATAAGAACATTTCACTTCAGTGAGAACCCCTCTAGTCTGCACTTTGGCTTAGTCTTCCCATGTGTTTTAGGAAAAAGTGAAAAAGTAGGGACCAAGGGAAAAGAAGTTATACAGGACATGGACAATCGTCAGGATACTGGAAATAACAGAAACCAAAAAATGAGAGAAAGGCTCTGAGATATCTTTCAGGGTGATCTTTCTGTCTGCTGAACATAGGAACCCTGTTTGCTAGGAAAGCCAGTATCCTGGGGAAGACACTAAACTTATGGGAGTCCTAATCAAAATGAAAGCTCAATTTGGAAATATTTCTCAATTTCTGATTGGGAGTGGCCCTGTATTTTATAAAAGATCTCCCAAAGACTCATAACAAATAACTCGCTTTTAGAATGTTTATCCATAAGTCTCCAGGCACTTTTCAAAGCAGGAATTGATGTTTATCCCCAGTTAGTAATGAGAGGAAAATGATAATTAAATATTTACAAAGAATATTTTGCAAGCATCAATTAATAATACTACATGATTCTTGAAGTTTGGACTTGTAGTAATATCTGCATCTTTCTAATTTAGAAAGATGTAAACATACCTCGTTTTAATTATTTTTTTTTTTTTAAGAAATGCCTGGCATACCAGGGAAATAAAAATCATCATCATCATTGTAAGTCATATTTGTAATAGTAGTGAAAACAAAATCAGCAGTAGCATCTAGATAAGACCAAGTCCTTTTGGGATTAAAGTGATTTTAAGATTTTTTGCTGCATTTTATCATCATTTCTAGCCTTCATAAGTCCAGAGAAATGAAAATGTGTTGGAGCTTACAATACCAGAAGGTAAGAAAAAACAAATTCAAATGTACCATTAGTATTTATAAGATCTCATGATTTTTACACTGCTTGTGTGAGCTTCTGGGTCCTGATCTGAGGAACTGACTATAGTAAGACATATATAAAAATATTTATGATCTTACATGGAAAAGAAAACGGTTTATTTTAAATGTTGGCAATATCTGCAATCATTCATTTCCAGTCAAATATTAGTTTAACAAAGGATTGAAGAGAAAAGAAGTCTTCTGGCCTACTCTCTTTGAACTTTTCGACTCCTGAGCAAAAGGAATAGTACTGTGTTCACATGATAGTTCAATACACCCTGAAGAGTAAAGTGGGAATACTACAGTGAAAACTTACAGACTTTGTCTCAGAAATTATCTGTAGGGTTAAGAACAAGGATAGAAAACTTTAATCTTCTCAAATACTAAACAAGTTTGTAGAAAACATCAAAATGGGACAAAATCTTATCTTAAGGCATGTAAGCCTAAGTGTCAACTTGTAGGTATATACATCAACAGGGCCTAAATTCCCATTACATTCGAAGGGGACTTAATGTAGTTTTTTACATATAAGAGTTTACAGTGATTTGAGATGCCTTATTGTATCTGAGACACCTGCACAGAACTGCGAGATACGATATAGGAGTTAAGCCCACCTTGACCCCAGGCGGGTTACCCTTGTGTACCTCACATGGCACTAGATGTCAATGTTTAGGTCACTGCATTGAGCCCTGGGGCTTTATTCAATACAGTCAGAGAAGTTTGGAGAACGATTCAACACATGAAATGGACTTGTATCCTTTATGGTGAGCTGCAGTATTCTTCTAGCTACACAGAAGGCTCCATGAAGCTGAATAAAAACCTGTGTTCAATGCTATTTGAGATGACATCTGTGTCAGGTGATCTGGTAATGCAGAGGGCTTACAGGAGAACAGCACCCTTTTAAAGCAGCAATGGACTCATGGCGTACTTCATAGTATCTAAAAAGTCACCCCATGTTAATATTTACTCAGCTATATCTTGTCTTAGGCCTTCATTGACTACATGGGAAGCTTAGACAGCCAGCTTACATGGAGACATCTAGATATCAGGATTTCATCCTGAGCAGAATCTTAAACTTGTTGTCTAACTAGTGTTCATAGGAAAAGGATTTTGTAGGCTGAGTTAGGGGTCTATCTCCTTTATGGTTTAGCTTCTTATGTACCACTAATCATCAAATACAGCGGGTTTTTTTTCAAGATAGCATTATATTTCTCATTAAAAAGCCAACACTTTTTTAGTAAATGGCACTGCAGACTGTCATGACAACACTATTTTTGGTCCTGATTAATATTTTCTTCTCCACAGATGGGGATACGCAGAGCTTATTAATTTTCCCATGAAGCTTATTGAGAGAAATGGTTTTATGGAAAATTTCTGGCCAGTCCTCCTTCCCATGCTCCTATGAGGGTGTATTTTTTTTAACCTCACTTTATGTAATGAGCATAAAAAGTCTGAGAGATATTATCTTCTAGTTTATCTTACATTTTTATGAGTAATTCCCCTTGCTCTAATTTGGTGCACTTTATTTCTCTGCAAGTTAAAGTCTTTGAAAAATCTAAGAAAGTTGGATAATTTCCCTTTGCTGATGAAAGTTTCAAGTTGGAGAGAAAATCTGATTTTACATTTAAATCAGATGTCAGACAGAAAATTATTGGCAAAGCATTCAAATGTGTTTCCTGAAAGTCATATTTAGTTGCTTTATTTTTCAGACTAACTGAGCTCCCGCTGAAGTTGGATATTTTTTGGTATGCTCCACACCTATGAAATTAGTTGCTTTTATTGTAAGACTTTCATTTGGGTTTAGAAGCCTGAAATTAAAAGTGGTGGTTTCATAACGGACTCTTCTGGCTATTCTCAGCTTTGTAGTGCATCTCCTTGTGACTCCCATAAACTAGTAACTTTCTTGTTCTAAAAGGCAAGACTAAAATCTCTGATTTTGGTACTACAAGGAGAGCTGCAAAAAGAAGGCAATGAATGTCAGGCCAACATATTCTATGAATCCTTATGCTTAAGGACATCCAGACCTGCCTGCAATTCTGCCCAGCGCTATGATGCAATTATGTCTGCTCATGTTTTAATGATGGTCTTACTTAAAAGTGAAAAGATCCAAGTGTGCCTGAAGGCTTGGATTCTCGTTTGGCAACTACCTCAAGGACTCCTCCATACCCCAGGCTGGTGAAACTCCGACATGAGACAAAAGAAACAGATTCCCTCTCAGTGGGGAGGAAGAGGCCATCTGCACTGAATGTTTACGCCCTCATTTAAAATAAAGAAATGCTTTAAAACAATAATAATGTAGCAAAAGCGAGGTTGAACTTATTAGTCAGACTTTCTCAGAACTTTGAACATGAAAACCACTTCATGATTATCCAAATTTAACAACACATGACAGGTGACAAATAATAATATCTGATAAAGCTTTTGATGGCTGTAAAGGAAATGCAAAAAGATTTTAATCTCTTCACTGATAAAAGTAACACCCTAAGTTAGAGATACCTATATTAACTTTAAGGTGCTTCTGTTGATTCCAAGGTCTCACAGAAGCCCTTGGATGTTTGCCAGGAAATGTTTCCAGCATAGCATGTCATATCCTCCAACTGAAATACTAGATAATGCTATGGCTTTCTGGTTTTGAATGAGAAAAGGATGTACAAGCTTCTGTTTAATTGTGGATGAAAAGTGGCTTTGCTGCCTACTGCTACCTGTGGAGCCTAACACACCAGTAAGACCACAGATCCAAGCTGACTGGCTACTTTTCAAAGAGTGAGCATGTCCCTCACACAGCCATCAGCTCCTTCAGTGTCTCCTTTCACTTAGTCAACAGACACATCTCTGTCTTACGGGAAGGCAGAGAAATGAATGAGATTCATCCAAATTGCTACCACGCAAAGACTTTTTCCAGTGAGACAGCTAATGTAGCTGAGAAACCCCATTGCCCTCCTCAAATGAGAAAGACCAAGAGGTAAGCTTTATAAATGTGCTGATGACAAGAGTCAATGCAACATTGTAACCTAATAATTTAGGAATGAGGAGATGACATTCCTTTTTTGGGGGGGAAACATTAGGGGGCCTTAAATGCTTTAAGAAATCCTAAATGCTGGGTCAAAAAACAAATCAAGCCCCTCAAGCTTTTTTCCATCTTTAATGAATGTATATTTGCCTTTACCTTGATAATCATTGAACTTCTTCATTAATGAAGAGGATAAAGAAAAGAAATCAGGTTCTCATCTGTTCTCCTGACTACATAAATTGTGGCTTTAAGGGAATATGGCGTCCTAAGGCCAATGATAAAAATTATTGGCAATTTCAGAAATTCACACACTTCTAAAAGGATTTTGGTCATGAGCAGAGCAGGAGAAGGTGATTGAATCCTTGCTATGGAAAGATCAAAGAGGGAATCCCTGGGAAAGGGAATGAGGGAAAAATCCCAGAGGAAGTGGAAAAGAGAGAAAAACCAAAAAAAAAAAAAAAGACAAAAAAAAAGAGAGGATAACTTTGTTGATTACTCAGCACTAGGAACCAGTGTTGTCCCTCTCAGCCAGCTGAATCTAAAGCCAGATTGAGAGAGATCATGGAAATCAAGGAACTCTAGAGGGCACCAGAGGTATTTCACCACAAACTTCATTGTGCACCAGGCTTCTTCCAGTCCATGCAGCCAAACAGAAGGCTGCTGCTGCTAATCAAGATGACTGGAATTATAACAGCAGCTGCTCTCCCTCCTGATAAGCAAAGAAGTATAAAAACGGGAGAACAAGGAGGGGGGTAAGCACATCTGTACAGGCAACCCACCAGTGAGTCTTTGGGCTTGCCTCTTTGTTACAGTTTAAAAAACATGTTGAGCTTCAAAACCCATTTCATTGCTCCCTTTTACCCTTCAGAAAGAAGGATGTTACTTTCTCACTGCTCCCAAAGTCTGAGCCTCTGGTTTCTTGCCTGTCGCTTTTTGTGTCACCGTGTCAGTGTGATGCCAGGCACTCGCAGGAGGTTGACAGCTCCAGGCTCAGAGACTCACTAAATGACAAAATTCCCGTCTCAAACAGTTTCACAGGAAGGGTGTTTTGTATCAGCTGGATGGCGAGGCAAAACACAGAATAATTTGTGAGGATGCTGATTGCTTTCATTATCTAGCTTTAGTATCCTGAGCTGATTATTTTTTGTCTGGTTTTATAAGGTTTCTGCACTGAAAGAAGAGCCACCTGCAAGGCAATCACTTTTGTTTTGCTGTTTTGCTGTCTCTATCTTTTTTATATAAGGTAGATCTGGATGTGATTTTGTATCTTAATGAATTATAACCTTGAAGTTAAAGGATCAAATCCAATTTCTGTAATCGGTGGCTATTTGTCTTTCCCTATATGATGGATGACATTGGTAGGATATCTAAACTTTCCAAACACTACAGATTTTTACAGACACAAGCATCCCAAAAGCAGACTAGAAGGTATGCCTATATCCAATTTTACAAGTGAAGAAAGTGAGATTAAAAGTCTGCCTAATGATGTCAGTGAGTCTGTATGTGTAAGCCAAGAAACACACGCAGATCTCGTAAGTATAATCTCAGCAACTGTTCTCATTGTAAGATTTTTTGTATCATGTTTTTTTAGCTTCTCAGCACAGAATGTAAGTCGTTTTCGGTGGGTTTTCCAGTAACTCTAGTTTTCATGAGATTTTGGGGAGCTAAAAAAGATTTCTGCCAAAAATTCAAAAAATTCAAAGCTGTTCTGATGTGAAAGTAAGTTATGAAGGCAAAGACAAGAAGACTCATGTCAGTGTGACTTTCAGGTTCCTGGCTGAATCTGTGGGAAGCTCAGATACAACAGTAGAATGGAAGAGAGAAGCAGACACACAGTGTCTCCATTCAATGAGAGAGAAATAAGGTCTAAAATCAAGGAAATATACTGATTTAGTGTTTGGGACATTTGGTCCAGTTGGACGGCTGTCCTGAATTCTGTTCCTCAGACTGAAGGCTGCTTTGATACTTTATCAACAGACTTAAGTGTGAAATTAATAAAGCAGGATCTTAGGTCCAGAACTCTAGCCTTGGTTTAATGCAGAAGCCACCGCATTCAGCTCTGTTAATTAGTGGCAAGCTTATAGGTACTGGGGGTCAGCCAAGGCTTCACTATCTCCCATCACAACTACCCGCACCATATGGTCTCTGAGCGTGTGCCTCAGAGTTCTTGTGTCTCTACATAAGTCATGATTGCCCTGCTTCACCATCTTCTAAAGTGAATTATTCTTCATGTTTTCAAGTGAATTACTCTCAAAGCCTTATATACATGTTTTGTTCACTCTTTGCTCTCTCTAAATATTGCAACCCCCTTTTTCCCCTCTTATCATCTTGGATAACTGAGAGCCGTTTCTCAGTTTCACTGACCATGAAACTTGTCTATTTTACCTGATCTGAATTCAAATACAATCCATTTATGATGCAAACAGAGATTTGTACAACCTTTCTGTCCTGAAAAATAATAAAGTTGAAATCTCAGCTTTACTGCCATCAGTGTGATTTGAAAATGGCTTTAGTTTCAGAAGAAATTAGAAAACTAGCTTTTCCTTCTTGCATACCCAGACACATATGCGTTTACACAAGTGTCTCACATGATTCTGTGGGGTTTTGGGGAGAAGAATCTCTTAATTATAAATAATGGAAGTCATTAAAAAAAAAAACCTAACAAAACATTCTCTCTCCCTCCCTTTCCTGATACTCATTCCATTTTGAAAGCAAAGAGTGAGATAAATAAGTTCCTCTCATTAAAGTTATAAAAACTTTTGTGTTCTTTTCAAGTAGTGGTATGCTGACTTTGTTCTCTACTGTAGTGGATGCATTTACACAGATCATCCTTTAGAGGGCAAAAAAGAGACACTCGTGTCTGCAGAAAAATAAATCTCAGTGTTTAGTAGAGGAACTGGTTTTTCCAGAGTTTCCTTGTTCGCCCTGTTGCTTAATGCTGATTCTGTCTTCAGAAACTGGGGACAAGGTAGCTGAAGTGGTGGTTTTCAGGCCAGATACAATGCACAGGATTAATCCACTTGCTCCTCTGTGTTTATCATGAACGAAGCAAGGAAGAGCTGAAGGACAGCTTGGGTAGCCCTATAACATATAACCTCTTCTTGAACCTACATTTACATATATACTTAGAAATCTGAGCTGCCCCAACTCCTATCCCACGAGGTCAGTGGCTTGTGATTCAGCTCTGAGAAGTTCGGGCTTCTCTAAGTCTTAGTGTGTTATTTATAGCACAGGTAAGGAATGTAACTGGCATGTGATAAGGGCTGGTGCTTCCCTGAATTCTCAGGCTACATATATATTAGTAATGTATATGTGCCACTGTGCCCAGGAATAATTTGGGACAGTAGTAGACAGGGCACCAAAACCCCAGGGAACCTGTTGGTTCAAAAGCAGCACAGGCAGTCCACGCCTGCCTGTGCCCTGGCACTACTTTTATTTACTAATAACCATATAACTTCTTTGCAGTAAGATACTAAAAAATGCATTGAAAAGGGCAAAATCTTGAAAAAAAACCATACGTGACACTATGCTGGCTCAAGCAGGTCACAATAATCGCTACTATGAATAAGGGTCTACAGAATTGTCTGTTCATGGTCAAACAATATTGGGAAATCGTTCTTCCTGCAGCACTCAGTTTTCTGAATTCAGGTCAGATGGACGTCTCTGAGATCAGCTACACAAACATGGCTGTACGCAGGGTGTAGAAGTGACTCTGGTTTTTTTGTGTAGCTGGTAAAATTGTGCAAAACTCAGCAATTTTTAGGTTCACTGGCAGCTCCTTTGAAGATGTCCCTTGTTTTATGCTTTGTATGAACTTTGAGTTTGGAGTTTGAGCAAACCCAGCAATTCTGATCTCTTCATGGGGACTATCCTGTACTTCGGGTTGGACACATGTTTACAGATCTTGATGAACTGGGACTTAGTGGGAAAACTTCAGAGACAAGGGTGAGCTTGATAACTTAAAACAGTGAAAACGGGAAACACTGCTTCAATCTGACTTATGCCAGTCTGCAAACTGTGGTCTTAATTATTAACGTTGAGCAAGTAACATTGCAAGCAAGTGGAGTACATAACACTACACTTAGCAGCAGCAGGGCAATTTATTCCTAAAGAAGACTCCCTTGTACCCCAATGTAATGAAGGCTGGGTTCTGCTGTAGGTATCAGATATTATAGCTCTTGAAAAAGTCTTTCATTATCTTAGAATTTATTCTAATAATAGAGATTTGTGTGGTTCTTCTGAATTTTTCTGTTCATAAAAATCTCTTTGACTTTTTGACATCATATGGCATAAGCATGTATGTATATATGTATGTATAAAATACCAACCTTTCATCTTCTGGTTTCTTTGCTGCCTTGGTTATGGTTTGCAAGGCAGAATTTTCAAACCTCTTCCTGTTATATTAAATCTGTATGAAACTATATGAGATTTCCTATGATCAAAAATCAGCTCATACTGGCTGATGGTTGAAAAATATGCTATATCTATGCTAAAAACATTCACAAAACCTTGTCAGCGATTCCAGTGAAAAACTATGGCTTGTCCTTGCCAAATGTAATATCTTGGCTCCGTCTTGATCTAGAGATTTATACAGTGTAGAGATGGAGAATTTATTGTGAGAAAGCTCACAGTTCTGGAATACAGATGAAAATGAAGATGAAAATTTCACCATTGAAAAAACATTTTATAAAATCTTTGTTGACTATATGGATTCACTGCTTCAGATTTATGTCTCTTCTGCAAGACGTATTTGTAGAGGACTAACAGCTCTTGGCATTTTGCTCATAAGTAACATTAATTTCATTTGTATAATCAGGACCAGCCACTTACTAAGACAGTCAGATTTTAGACTCTGACTATTGTAAATGTCATCAGAGAATGACTATGGTATCAAGGTCAAATCCATCTCTGGTATACAGTTGCAAAGCTCTTTATCTATAGATACAGATACACTATAATTGTGTTTATTTCACTGTAATAAACAAGGACACTGTGCTCCTATGGAATTCTGGTCTTAGGTGAGACCTATGTACTTTGAATATTTGAATTCTTACTGTTAGGTAGGGACTTTACGTTAGGTGGATGTTTTCAACACCCTTTTATGAAATAATTTCCAACCCATGTATAATGACATGCATCTATTTGTGCTTGTGACTAGTAAGAGGCTGTGCTATGCCTCAAACAGCAGTGAGCATATTGCTCCTGGATGACAAGGACTTTCTTTGTGTGTTGGGGTACCAAGAATTTCTTCCTTTTCTCTCAACCCCAACTGATCAGGTGTGAATTTCGTGTGACAGAGATTAATTCAGTCTGAGGATGATCACTCAGAGAAAACCAGAGAAACCAAACAATCAGTCAGAAGCAGTCTGTGTTGAAAACTTGACTGAGAAAATACTTAATGCTCCTGGAAAGCATGGCGAGTTGCATTCTTACATCTTCTCTGGCATCTGAGGCAGACTTAAGTGTCTTCTGTGATACTTAATCAAGTAGTGGTAAGAGTGGTTCAGATGACCTAGCTGTGAAGGCTGACAGATTTAGGGGATGAGAATAATGATTTTTTTTTGCCTACGCTAGATTTAGCTATTTACAATATAAGTGTCTGGTGTGTACTGGCTGGCTAAGCTTCGGAGATCTAGACCAGACTGTTCAGTCAATGGAGATCAAGGAGAAATTCAAGTCACACTAACGTAGATGTCTTTGTTAGGCCTGCTTAATAGTAATGAAGATTTCACGGGCTATACAGACAAGATCCCTAGAGACTACAGCAGAAGACACACACCTGGCTGAAATGGAGGCACCTACATGTAGATGCGTAGAGTTAGAAGTCTGGGTCAGAAGCTGGATCTGATCTTAACTTCTCTGCAATGACAGAAAAGGAATATGGTCTCAGCTCAGCCTCTGGGTCTGACAATACTCATCATTCCCTATGCACAGACATCAGACAAGGCTGCCTGATTTAAGCCCAGGGAAGCATCTGTGTAGAATCAAGACTTATGCTCTTCTAGATGTCCATCTTCTGTCCAGCACTTATTGCCTACAGCAGACATGAAAGAGACACTGAATGATCCAGGAGCTGCCTACGGAAGTTTTGTGCTCCAACCTACTGAAGCACAGCAGAGGAAGAAGGATGGGAGCTGTACCAGTTGACAGCTTTTGTAGCTGAAGCCTTCAGCATTTTATCCTGACTGTTATTCCTTCTTTAAACACAGGAATCCTTGGAGATTTACTACCTTGTATCACATTTATTTTGTGTGCATGACTATCTTGTATAAATAAGTATGTCTTCCTTGATATGCATGTTCTAGTTAGGCATTTTGGAGTGTGTATGTAAGGGAAAGTAGGTGGTATGCATACGTGTGTGCGCATCACTGCATGCGAATAGAAGTGGGGTTGTCTAGATGTGTTTGTGTATGCCTAGGATGCACACAGGTATGTGTAAGGATAAACAGGAATGTCTGCAGTTGTGGACCAGGCATTATCCTTGCCTCTCCCTACCCCTCAACAGACAAATGGAAGAGGTGGAATGCTGGCTATTTTGGGTTCCATTCAAAGTCCGCGGGACTACATATTGGGTACCACACCCACATCTGGCTGATAGGCACTTAATGCCCCATCAGAATCTTAATAAATAAAAGATGTTGCGGCACAAAAGTTTTCTGTCCAGCCAATGAATAAAGAGTGGCTTAGCTGGTGGGGCTAAAGAATATGCAACACCACTTAAGGCTTTATAGGACTAACAAACCTCCTTGACCTGTAACCAGCACTTTGAAATAGTTCTTTACATGTTGATTTTTTCAGCTAATGGCTAGAAAAATACAAAAATCTGTAGCCTCAGCTGGTCATGTATTCCCCTCTACGGTCTGAGCAGACAGGAGCACCTCTAGGGTGTTCTCTGACACTTATCTTTGAGAAATATCTTAGACAACCCCACTATTTCAAAGTGGCCCTCTGGAAGTTTCAATCTCACTCTCGACTGTATGTAGCATATAGCCTAAAGCAAAAATATGACATTGTATGGCAAGTCTTGGGATAATAAGTATTTCTGATCCCAAACTGTCTATGTCATTTTATCCATAACTTGGATAAAATTCTGATGAAGTTTGGACTTGGCATGCAGGTACCATGGGTCCTTGTCTTCATAACAGCTTCTTAGGCTGTCTACACCAGTAGATTAAATATTGCTAGGGCATGGGCCCAGGAACTGAGTCTAAATACATTAGCGATCTCAGACTTTTTCATCTGAGATAGCTTGCATTCTCTCAGACCTTTCCAGGGTGTTGTTCAGGAATGACTGCAGTGAGACTGTTCCGGTATGTACTCTGTTTTAAGGCCAGTCTGCTTTGAAGGCAAAAGAGTTAATAGCATGGTCATGGTAAGATGATGTCAAATGGTCTCAGTAGTACAGAGGAGGCTCTGGAACCGTTTAGTTACTGGTAAGGATGCAACCTAACTGTTCCTCCCTTTATTGCTACTTTGATTCACCAGTACCGCCATTTTGGTTCTGAACTTGAGTTTCTATATTTCTGGACCATCCATTTCATTGGTTGCTTTGTGAGTTGGCTCACATCTAAAACAAGGCAATTTTCTGCCCAGATGGAGACATTTGGCCAGCAGATACAGACAATTACTTACTCAAACTCAAACTGTGGTCCTAAAGGCAGGGTGAATGCAACTAGCCTAAACTTCATTAATGGGAAAAATGTGTTTTTAATAGTCACAGATAACAGAGGGATTATGGACATTATAGTCTTCTAGGTAAGGGAAAAAAAGGTACCATTATAAAGTCATATGTAGTTATTATAAAAATTATGGATTTTAGTTAATTGTTCTCTTTCAAAATCATACCTGAAATGTGTTAAATGTCTCTGGATGTCGAGGTCTAATATTGGAGTCGGTCTGGAGGATCCAAGGGGTGATCTGTCTTGACTTAGAAGGTCTTGGAATTCTTTACATATTTGTCTAAAAGGAAAGTGAAAATCCTGAAGTAAGATGGGTGTAATCCTTTCCATAAAGCTGATTCCCATAATACTGTCACATTGTTCTGAGTGATCTCATTCATAACAGAAATGTTGGGCAGAAACATTGCAAAACAAATAAAAGCAAATGAATCTCCCTCTTGCCTCCCAGCCCCAAATTCTCAGAGCCAGCAACATACAGAATCTCTTGAACAGGAATAGTTCCCCTGTGGAACCATATTAACATTGACCTTTTAAAATGTGATTTTGCCCCTGAATTGGACCCAGTTTGGCAGTATTGAGCCTCACTTAGCCCACCTACATTTGAAGCAAGGTTTACAGTTAAAGAAAATTATGAACTAGCATTGGGACATGCCTGAAGACTTTGTTTTTTCTATATTTACTTATGTGCACTGGTTTATCTGCAAATAGAAGTCCTGGCCATTTTGGTCCTGCCTTCTTGACCTCCAACTTGTAAGACAAATGGAGCACTAGGAGTTATGAAGGAAAAAGCTATCTTTGCTCTCCTAGTTTCCATTTGTGTCCGTACTCTGCTTCCTTGTAGAGCCTGGGGCGGAAGAACTGATGGATCCTCAACTGAGACCTCTCCCACAGTTCTGCCCAGAGTGAGAATTCATTCCAGTAGCAGCTATTTAAATTTCTTATTGAAACATTAATGAAATTCTTTTACATTTGTACCATGTATAAGGCAGCATATAGTACATGTCTATAGCAGTCTAGAGGACTTGCATCCTAACAGTGCCTCTTTCCAGTGACTGTAGGAGGAGCTCAGTGACTCAGTTATCAGTGCCTACACAACAGAGAGGCAAGTGAGGCAAATCCTATCATCTCCGTGTTTTCTAGATGATGGTGTCCTAGACAACACACATTTCCAGCAGGTAGGACCTGGGACCCCAGTTCAGCACCTTGTAATGGGAACTCAGGCTCTGCTTTGCCTGATCTCCTACCAGTATAGTAACAAAACTCATTTGATGGTCCCATTGTCTTTCCTCTCCCTCTGCTTCTCTGGAAGCCTCAGCACCAGCGGTTAAAAACATACCCTAGCATAACTCTACATAGGATTTAACACTAAGGGAGACCTGAAAATAAGGGTTTTTTTTCATTCTTGTGGTATTGTTGGTTTGGGCTAGTTTGCAATTAGTCCAGGAATGTTCTACCAGCATGGGATTTTTTAAAGAAAACAAACTGGCTCCATTTAGTGCAGCCCTCAGAAGAGTACTCTCTGGACCATGGATTAATAGAGACACCACTTACATCAGTTTATGATACAGCTAATTAAAAAAAGAAAAGAAGAAGTGTCTGGATCTCTCTCTCAGGAGTTTGCCAAAGGAGCATATCATTGTCCTTTGACTGTATTAGAAGAATGGGCACTTAATGTGGGGTCAGGAGGGCCTGATGCCCACTAGATGATCAGGACACTCAGTTTGGTTGCCTGATAACTAGCCTGAAACTGAGTTGGGTTGGCCTAATACTGATCACAGTGACTACATGTAACCTAGTAAACAGTGACACATAGTAAAGTGAGCAGTGCCAGGGATCACTCCTACACCCTCATGTCAATTGTCCCTGTCTGATAAGGTTCATATATTTATGCTCTTCTAGCTTCCTAAACAGGGATGCTTCCTGAGAATGGGCTAACTCAGGGCTCTGGCGTGGGCTAACTTCCAGAACATGCACAGAAGATATTTGAGAGAGTTCAGGGAGCCATGCTAATGTTTTAATAATGTGGACAATTGCAATGTGATGACTCAACATGTGAATGCTTTACTTTGCTAGCATAGACCAAACTACTGTGCCTGGGCATCGTTTCAAATACTAAAGAGCATCTCTGTGATCCATGATTTCTGTTAGAAGACTCTTTGCACATCTAGTCCTAGATATAGTTCAAGTACTTCATTATCACCTTGTAACTGTTGTCCTTTGGGATGGGGACATAATAGAAAATAAGCGGGTAAACTCAGCTTCTTGGTCTGTAGAAGGTCCTCCATTGCCCAGTTACAAGAAAGGAAACTACATCACCCTGTTTTTACCCCTCAATATATCACTGTTCTGCACATTTTGAACACAGACTTTGGATACCACAACTCTCTCCTGACTAGGAGGAGAAGAGATGCAGAAAACTATTTCCTGCTGTGCTACTGGACTTCATCCAAGCCTGATTTCTGTAAACGCTTGTCATCTGTATGGACCTAGACATCGACTGCTTGAAAAGACAGCATCGTCTTAGCCGTTCAGACAAAGAGAGGTATTCAGCAGAAATGTATGTAAATGCAGCATACAGTTTTAATGAATCAGGTCCTTAGAGGAAAAACAGCTCCTTTCAACAACTGAAAACAGTCAGTCATTTTGGCTTCTAAACAATCTACTATCCCCAATCGGCCCTGTCAACACTGCTCTTCTCTCCTTCCTCCAACCTCTACTTTCTACCTGTTGAAAAAGTTCATCTTAAAAGTTCTTATATTTTGACAAAGGAAAGTGTCAGAACCAAGTGTGCAATTAAGTTCCCTTCTATCTTCACATGTCAAAAGTCTTTACTGAGTGTTGGCAGATTGAAAGAAAAGAAAAAACTTTTTTATTATACATGAAAACCTGTAAAAGGCAGTAACCTACTTTTTTCAAGGGGATTTCTAGGCAAAGTGGTGTCTCAGAGCCTCTACTACCAATAAAACATCACCTGGGGTAGTGACAGGGAGGGGGCTGACAGTTATTTGCTGAGTTGGACTGTGACTTTGAGAAAGCAAAGAAAGATGGTTATGCTGTTTTAGGGGCCATGGATTAATTAAAAAAAAAAAACAAAAATGTGTCCTGGTCACTCCTTCATGGGAGGCATCTAACAATGTCTGATATATGGTCAGATGTTCCGGTATATGATCAGGAAAAGACAAAAAATTCTGTACTGGATCAGAATAAGAGCCCCTCTAGTCCATGATCCTATTGCTAGCAGTGGCCAAAGCAAATACCTTGTGAAGAGTACAAGAGTGGGGCAAAGAGTACAAAGAGTACAAGAGTGGGGCCCATGAGTCTGTCCAAGTGTGGCAAAGCTACCAGGCATCCAAAGATCAATATCAGAGATGTTCAGAAGGTCCTGTACGTCCAGTCTCAGAGCTGCTTTTCAGAAAAGTAGAAAATGAAGGACATAGTGACATGAGCCAGATGTTGATTATTCTGTACTGGTCGTAAACAACCCCACAATAAAATCCTTATTCACGCTATTCTGTTTTGGTCTATGTAAATGTGTGTACCTGTCCCTCTCTCATGTGGAAGGTCTTGTGCTGCAATACTCTGTGATGTTTCATGTAGGACAGCCTGCATCTCCATCAAGTGGAATTACTGATGTGGCCTTCAGCAGTTCTGCATCTGTCCTGGCTGTAACCTGATGAGGTTCTGTCCCCTGTTGTAAAGACATTCAGGGTCGCCCACACCTCTGCAAGGGTAAATAACTCATGCATAAAGACCCTCTAAAACCATGTCCCAGGGGGTTTTTTCTTTTTTTTTTTTTCTTTTTTTTTTCTGTGTAGATTGCATAGACGTGTCCTGAAGCCTTTCTGAATGTTAACAGGCCAATAGGATTAATAGGTCTAGGGTTAACAGGTCAATATCAGCACCCTTTGTCCAGAATTATGATAATTCAGTCTTTTTTTTTTTTTGAAGCATCTTTCTCTGGAATGCCCAGAAAATCATCTAGTCAATCAAAGGAGGTGAGTGCAGAAAAAGAGACTAGTATGAGACCGACTGCTCCCATTGTGTATCCCTTTCTTATCGTTTCAGCTCTTAACCAAAGCTTGCTTCATGTCCATCCTGCCCTTGCTATCACTTGTGGTCAGCACTGTATACTGGCAACACAGCTGAATCATCTCTTCTTCCCATAATAATTGCCAGGTAAGTCTCAGATTCTTCATTGTCTAGACCATCAAATTGTTAGAACAGGACATGGCACCATCTTGTTGTATCAAATGGTACTGTCCTAGGCAGACCTTGAGTTTACAAATATGAAGGACTATTTCCAAGAAGTAGTTTTGGAAGATCAAGTAGTTCAACACAACAAATATGGTTTGTCTCATGCCAGAAAGTGGTCCTGATTTCATTCACTGTACTATTATCAACATAGCCCCAGACCAGGTAGGGTTGAGCAGGGTGGTCAATAAAGTTTTACCTCAAACTTAGTGACCTACATGTGTTCAAGAGGGCTATTGGCATCTAAAGTAACAGTCTTTAGTCTTCACTAGCCCATGAGCCACGGTTCTGTGCATGGCAGCTGAACTGCTTCAACTCAGATATAGATGCCCTTGATAACACTGGAAGCTTCCACTGGACACAAGAGGCTTCTGCATTGTAGACTTTAAGGGATCTGTTTAGTTACCCACACATAGATATGCAGTACTCAAGACATCCATAATAACTGACAGACATAACACAGTGATAAAGAGAGACCTGTTTGCTTCTGGAGCAGCTGCTGGTAACCAAGCTGGATAACCCAGTTCATCTCAAATGGCAGTAGGTACTTGTGTTTGGGCAACTGAATGAAGCCACTGAAGCTGGATGTCTGAACTCAGAATGGAGTTTCATCTGTATACAAGGAATTGTGGAAATAATCTTGTTCTTTCCCCTTATTTTTCCTCAAGACTCCACACATGGAAGATCTCACCAGTTCTGCCAAAGGCACGCTTCTATGGGCTCCTAGCTCTGTCCCAGAGTCGACAGTGGTAACACACAGGCAATGGCACTCCATTTCTTTCAATAGGCAAAGCTTGCAATGAGTGATTTTACCATTCTGGAATTTCAGTGTAATTTTTGGTGGCAGCATAACAATGCACCACTTTTTCTGGTGTCGTAACCCACAAGCGCATGAAGCAGGGCAGTTGTGAAATTACTGAAATGACAAACCTTGAACTTATATACGTCCAGTGAATAATTAAAACTCCTGACAAATGACTAGAGTGCCTGCTGTCAGACACATGGAAGGATGGCTGGGAAACACCATGCTAGTATTACGATGGCATGGATCTGTGTGCCCTGTAGTATCTGGATGGGGTTGGTCTGTGAATCACTGTTCTGCTTCCAGGCAGGAGAGGGCAGTAGTAGTACACACATTGACCCATCTGTCCCTCTTACAATCACTCTGACTGCAGCAGGATGTGGCCTGTCGTTGTATCATCGACAGACCTTTCTGATCAATTTGCTGGTGCTTTTAACTGATGGAAGAGGGAAAAAAGACATTTTATTCCTTACAATTGCAGGATAACAGCCTGCAAGCCCAAAGTTCATGGAGGGTAGAAGTAATTGATTCCCATGACTCCCCACCTCAGTGGTAAAAGAGGGTGAGAAAGTCAGTATGGAGTGGTGAGAAAGGGTTGTGAGACTCTTATGTGTCCATCAGTGGAACAGCCTTTGCAGATAGAACATAACAGCTACTTACTGATAATTACAACTCAGTAACGTGATTTCTCACTAGAGCCAGAAAAGAAGAGGGCAGTTTTGTATCATTATACTTGAGTAACATTTTATATATGGGGCAAATCCTCCAGCTGGGGCAATTTACAGTCTTCACTGTTGTTTAAGTTGTGTTGCCCAGCAGTACAAGCAGCTTTTCCATAGTTAGGGGGCAGATTGTTAATGGGCTATAGAGCAATGGGGAGACACCACTTGCAGGAAGGAGCTGCTTCTCTGCCAGCTGGTTTATTCTCATGTCTCTGAAACCCCTCAGGCCCTTACAACTAGTGTGGATGTAGATAAGAATAAGATTGTATTTCACTTATATTATTACTTTTAACCTACAAAAGACTTAGGAACATGATGAATGAGGTCCCTTGTCACCTGCACAACTGGCAAATGCCCCCTGAGCCACATGGTGCTCTGCTGAGCACCACAGGGAAGGATCACAGGCTGCATTCATGGGATTCACAAGCCCGAGATGTTTCAATGCATATTGTCTCTGGGTCACCTTCAGGGCAAAAATCTCTGGGTACAAGAGGCACACCAAGGCCAGGAATCCCATTCGCCACAAATAGACAAAGCAGGACATTGGAACAGAAACAATCCTGTTGCTGCTCAGCTTTCCCCCTACTACAGGGTAATTCCTCTCCCTTGGGTATATCCCAGCATTGATCATTCCCCAAAATGATTCTACATTGTTCCACACAGACTGTTTATTCCTGTTTCCCATGGCACATGAAGGTTAATTCCTCCCTCATCAAGGCTAATTAGCCCGGGTGAAATGTTATCTTAACATGATGTTATTGCTTCAGGGAGGTGTGGCTTGTTTAGAGCAAAGTCAGGCGTCTCTGCGTGTCTTTAATGGTGTTAGCAAACCTCTCCTGCCGGTGTACAATGTTTCAGCACCTTTGACTTCAGCGGAACTCTTGGAATTTCCGTCCAGAGAGGGTCTGTCCCTTTGCAAACCAGCTTTCCCTCAGCAGACATGCAATAACTGGTACTTCAGTAGACGCTTAGATCTCCTGCTCACATGCAAACAAAAGACTAAGCCAGTCTGCCCTATAGATCTTAGAATGTAATAATGTCCCCTCCTCTCATCTAAACCAAAGCATCTGAGAAGATGCATGTGGCTCCTTAACTGCAGGCAGTAAGAGCATAGCCACTAAAACTTCATTGCAGTAAATCAGGTTCCTCTTACAGCATCTCTAACGAGGATTGCTCTCACTTGCTGTCAGTGAGTACTGTTGTGATAGCATTCACCACAATCCCAGCTCCATACTCCCACTCCTCCCTCCTCCAGCCCACAGATTCAAAACGGAGAAGTGACAGACAGGCTTCATTTTTAGTTTCCTCTCCCTTCTTACTTTGTCGCTAGGATCATCTTTTTCCTCGCTGTCTGCTCTTTCTGTTCCATGTGCTGTCTGGCAATGTGCTCTCCTACCGCCTTGGCAGGGAACTCTGTTTCACAGGTGTAGCCGAAATCTCTGGCCAAATGCAATGCTTCCCCTGTGGGCAAACAAAATGGGTCAGTTAGTTTTTAGAGTTGTTTTATTTTTATTATTATTAATTATTATTATTATTACTCTTCCAGAATGTCTTCCACTCTTAAAAACCCCCCCAACACAATAACAAATCACTTTTGTAGACATTCATTCTCAATCTCAGTTACAGATTTCAGCCCATTTGGTCTGCTCATGCTTAGTCATCAGATAGTGCCAGCCAGAAGATAAGGAGGTTGTTCCTCTTACAAGAAAATACTAGTCAAGAGACTTGGGTTTAGTTCCCTCCCCTGCCACCAGTGAGTGCTGGGCAGCTGCTCAAGTTCTGTAAGCCCAGTTCATCGTTGATATTTAAGGCATGGAAAAGAGTGGAATGTAGGAAAAAATCACTCTGAAAAGCTGAGATTCAGCCTTTGGTGCTTCACTTCTCTAAAGGAAGAATAGCCTTCTACCCCAGGTAGAAGAGCTGTGGGGACAATGTATGTTTCAGCATATTTGCTTAGGGGCGAAGCCAGCACGCACAATGCAAGTGCCTCACACTAGAGAGGAGCAGACCCCAAAATAAAGCACGAGAAACAATCCTGTTTCCAAAAAGACTGCAATCAAAATTGACCAGACAAAATAAAAAGGATGACAATGAAGGGAATTTGTTTGCTGATACCAGTCAACACCAATCTTTGCAGCCGCAGTCACATGCAAAAACTGAAGATTATACTCAAAAACATCTACATTACTTGGATTTTTTAAAACATGATTTCCACTGTGCCTAAAAAGAAGAAGAAATTAACAAGCAACCACTGTCTCTGAGTTAAAAGGAGAAATGGTTTCCATTTCTTAGTATGCAGCTTCTGGAAAAATAAAATAATTTTCAGTGAAATTAAAATAGATTTTAGTGGTATTTTGACAGTGAGTCAGAATGAACAGGCATATAGCTGACTGCCAATTTTGTATTTAAAATGTCTATCCTAGAGTTCTTCATGGGTGGGAAAGGGTACAAATTTAAATCATAGCTGCTAAATTTCTGTAGCGTTGCTTCAAAATTTCTATTTCAGCTACACTTTTACTCTTCCTTAAACAAAGACTTAAAGAGTAAGTCAACTGAAGAAGAGTGCCAGGTTTTGTTTTTCAAGTGAACTCTTAAAACACTTGATACATTTCTTTTCAGGCCAGTGTGGAAAGAAGATAAAAGTCAAACCCATTGAAGCTGTCATCAGGTAGAATTACCATTCTCCAGACAGCTCTATCCTGGTCCCAGTCAGACCCAAGAAACAATGTAAGGGATGTAGTCAGAAAAGCATTTAAGCATTTAGCCACTGGAAAAGTCTAGGTTTCTTCAAGAGAACAGAATTTTATGTGGTGAAATGTAACATTTATTTAACATGGTCAACAAAAAACTCACTGAAAGGTATGTTTTCACTTAATGTCAAAAAGAAAGCTAATGAAAATATGAATTTTTAAAACTTATCTTTCAAAAGATGATGGATACTATTTATTAGACATGAGAAAATTATACTAAACTATTTTGATGATCTGAGAATCATACAAAAGTATAAAACTTGTCCATTTTACATGCAGCTGGGATTGTGATTGAATGTTAATGGCATATGAAGAGATAAGATAATGAACAAAATTAAATAAAATTACTTATCTGCTTGTGGATATATATAGATAAAAATGTATATACAAATGTACATATTCTGAAAAAATCTACAAATTTTTAAAATATATTTTTACTGGAAATTGAAAGTTGGTATATATTAGGAATGCACATTATAAGTATACATATGTATTCACATAAACACACACTTCCACGTGACATAAGGAATAGGCATTCTAAGTTACAACATCAAATTCTAAATAAACACAGAAAACTGGACATGAAAATGCCCTGAAAAACATGATTCCTTGTATCTCATTGTTTAGCAAAGATGTCATTTTGAACTGGGACTGATGAGGTACTTAAAAGCAGATTGTGTTTTCCTTCTATACGTATTATTTTTTGCTGATGTCAGTAAATAGAGGTCCCTTGTATTACTGCACAACAGAAAACAAGTCTGCTTGGTGGCGGAAAGTAGTTTGTACAGAATGTCATGAAAGATGATCTTTCTTTTTCTACGTCATAATTTGGGCAAACATTTATTCTCAGGGAAAATGTGGAAAAGTTGGTTATGTGGATGAACAGATCTCTTTCCTTTCACCTTAGATTTGCCTTCTTCTGCCTAGTTATTATTTATGTTAGGGAGGAGTCATACTTAAGGTAGAAACCCCTAAAATCCCTGGCTTTTACAGCTGGTTGCCTTGTTTCTATCTAAAATCCATTTTCCCTCTGTGCAATATCCCCAGCTCTTTCCTCCTGCAGAGGCAAAGAATGGGTGTTGGGGACAACTGACTCTTTCTCCTTAAATCCAGCACACAGCTTTGCAGCCATAGGCATCACTGCCTTTCCTACATAATTTGACAATTGACCAGAGAACTTTGCATGATGGAAAAAGACAGTTGCTGAAGCTGAATTGGCAGAGACAGCTCTGGAAAGCCTCAGTGGAGAGACCAGCCGGCATACCTTGACAAGCTTCTGTGGGCAGGTGCAAGGAGCAGTGTGGGTGTCTCCTGGGTCTAGCAAGAGTGAGAGATGCTCCTATGCAAAGTGAAGGCAGAAGCTGTGTCCCAGGAGAGGGACACTTGGCATCTGAACCTCCTACTCTCTCCTCAGCTTCACCTCCTCCGGATGCTCCACCCAGCAGAAAAGCTACCCAGGGGGAGGAGGGACAGGCGGGAGGTGGAAGGAAGGAGAATTTTTTTTTTCTATTTCTAGGGTGAGAAGGGAGGAGGAAAAAGTGGAAGGATACTTAAACAAAGGCTGGTGGGGGAGAAGTGTGGCATTCGATGGAAGGGTGAAAAAAGTAACCATTGACCTATTTTTCTCAAGAATTTTGTTCCCCAAATAATGAATGCAGTCAATTATAGGTGTAGTAAATTTAATGTTTTAGTTAGGTTTTACAGGAAAACAAATTCTAGATTTTTTGTAAGCATTTTTTCTGTGTTTTGTAAATAATCTGATTGTTTTAAATTCATTCGTGCATGGCTTTTACCTACATCTGCAATAACATTTATGTTATGTCTCTGCCTTATAAGTGACCCGGCCAAACAGATGGGAACATCTCCCCTTTCTCACATCCTTTTTCTTGCTCGTATTGGGGAGACTTTTGACTCTATTGAGCCAGCAGTTAGGATTAGCCTTGGCAATGCTCACATTTAATGGAGGAGCCTTTATTGTATTAGCTAAAATGTAGGGATTTTCTTTTTAGAGCTGGTAAGAAAAATGACCTTTCCCTTCATCTAATCTAGGCACTAGAGGGCATCCCTCACCTACAGGTTGCATAAAGCTGTGTCCTGTACTGCTGTGGAAAGCCTTGCAATGCCAAGCTCATTCTCCCAGTCTGTCTTTCCTCTCATTGGCCTGATTTATGTGGATGACAATGTAAAGAACAGAACTGATCCGTCACACAGTTCCTACTCTGGGCCCCAGGAATCCCTACCAAAGACGTTGAAGATGCAACGCAACCAAAACAACAATAACAACACCAAAAGCCATTCTGAACCTAAAAGAAGTAAATTTGTAGAAAATAAGAGGCCACAGAATAATTTTCATAAAATCTGGATCTTGACAAGACCATCACAGCCTAGAAATTCACTGCAGTTCCTCTGTTGAACTTAGCAGTACTTCCCCAAAGTAAAAAGATTTTAGTCTATTTAGGGAAAGAGAAGTCATGCCAGAGACTTTCAAGCCAGCTTTGGTTAATGTACCTCATCACCATACAACTAATTTTGTCTTTTCTTACCTCAAAGAGATATTAAAGAGGTTGAACACATTCCTGCCTTACAGAAGAATTAAAGGCCTCAGTACACTGAAGACTGTGAGGGACTTCAGTAATAATAAACTTAGAAGTACCTAAAGCAATAAAGAGTGACACAATCTTGGTGCTTATCAGAAGTCCACACAGTCCAGAATAAGACTAAGACTAAGACTAAGAAATCGTGATGTCAATTGGTATATTGACATCACGCAGACAAAAACCAATGCTGCTTTCTTCATGTTTTCTTTTCCTCTGAAAGGCAGAATAAGTCTGTGTCTTTCCATTTCTGCCTCCCCCAACAGCAGGAGCCACTGAGGGATGGGTTTCCTTGCAGAAACCATGCTACAAATTAGTGCCACCTGGAAATAAGATCTGCATATACAAAGAGAGGACAGCTTATACCACGAAGAGTTCAATGAGCACTTCCAAGTTTGACCGAGGATTGGTTACATAGATAGAAAATGAACTACATCTGTTGGAATGTTAAAGCACATGGTGGTGCCTTGTCCCAAAAATTCCAGTATACAAAATTCATTATTAGCATGCCTAGGCAAGCAGGTCTCTGTCAAAGTGAGCTCAATCTCCTCAGTATATATCTTTAGGATTCACATTAAGGCAGCCCAAGAACAAAAGCAATACCATTGGCTTGATAATAGGTTTCCTATTGGCTTTGACTAAAAGGCAGGGGGGAAGCACAGCTCCATCCCTGGGAAAAAAGAATCTAATTCTGACTTAGAATAAAGGTACTTTGCTGTCAAACACAGGCCAGCAGTTGATAGAGGACTTTCTCATTTTCAATCCCTTCTAATGAATGAGTAGCTGACCACATAGCTCTGTTTATGCTTTCCTGCTAAGACCCAACAGGCATGAAGGATCGTGAGGGTAGAAACAATCCTTACTCCTCTAAACTGGGGGAGAAAACTTTATTTTCAAAGACTGTAACTCCATTACATCTTTCTCTTTGCTACCAGCATGTATGACATGAACACACCCGTATTTCAGAGCAGCCCCATTATAGTTGTATGCTCAGTGGCCCCTGAGAACTTTAGTCCCTCCTCTTAGACCATGAAAAACATCCATTGTTGTAGATTCAGCACTAGTTCTCCATCCTTTGAGATATTAAAAACCTGACTAGACAACGTCCTGACTAACCTCTTCTAATTGACCCTGCTTTGAGCAGGAGGGTTGGACTAGAAGCTCACCAGAGGCCCCTTCCAGCCTCAACCTTTCTGTAATTCTGTGATTCTGTGGTAATATGTGCTGAGACCTCAGCCTACTTGCCTAGATCTGTATGGACCTTTCAGGTTATGATCCTGGAAGGTGTTGACCTTTAGGATGAGCTAAGCGCTCTCAACATCAAGGAGGAGGGATCTGAAATTCCCAGAGCTGCTACTCGCAGCCAGACAACAAACTGAGTACTTAGTGGATTCACCCAGAATAGAAGTGATGCAGGTACAGTTTCTTCCCTTTGCCTGAGGGGTTTGAACCTACCTCTCCCAGCTGAAGATTTGAAGAGCCCGGCAGTATTTGGTGAATGATATTTAAACAACAAATAAAGGCCAAGAAAGTATCTCCTGGGCCTGACTAGAGTTTATCTGAAAACAGATTTCATTCATTTATGTGTGTGGGGAAAAGTCTTGTCTAAATATTATGCCTTCTTATGGGAAAAATAAATCACGTTTTTGGATCAGCTCCAGGAAATTCACAAGTTAAAAAAAAAAAAAAAAGGAGGATTAATAAACCTACTTATAGAGTTGGTGTAAGACATTCATCTCTCTCACAAGAGCACTTGGATCATTGATTTGTAAGTCAGATCCCAGCACAGAAAGCACAGATCAATATTGAGGAGACTGCAGGACAAACCACTTGCAGGGAACGAAGACATGTCAGAGTGAACTTCCATTTTGCCACTCGTTCTGTCTGTGGCTTTAGGCAAGTCAGTCCTCCTCTTTGTACAAAATGCAGGTTATGATATTTAACATTGTGGCTGGGGAGTGTTGTATACAAGGAAACATTTTAATTCTGTTTATATTATATTGTAATATTACAAACCCTACCTTCTACCAAGGAAGTCAAGAGTGTGACATTTGCTGCTTTTCTTCTTCCTGCAGGCAAATTCAGTCCCAGTCTGTCTAATTTTTCTCGCAAGCAGCGTCCTCCATTCTTGGATTTTGCTCTGTCATGAGAGAACAGTAGGAAAGAGAAACTTGTCTTTATTCTGTACTTTTTTCCCCATGTTAATGTAAGTCAAGAAATTGTACACACCTTATTGACAAATGTGTGGGGTAATACCTGCACGAATTACATCAATGGAAAATCTTTCAGAGCTGTATTCTTAATGTCCTGGTGAGACTGTATGAGTCTTTCACATTGGTCCTTTGACAAAATTTGACATTTTAATGCCTACCACAGGGACATCAGAGCTTCAGACAGCTTTCCACCTACTGGAACCCATGGTCCTGATTTGGGCATAAAGCCTGGTATTGCAATGACTGAATATAGATATTGGCAGTTTATTCACTTATATTTGATATAGCCACCCCAGGCTCTCAAGACAATCAAGAGGGAAACATTCACCTCTACAAAGATATTAAACAGATGTCTAGAATGAGGGGGATGTACCCATCTCTCACACCTGACAATAAAAGGAAGCGAGATGGCTACTTAAATGTAGATGTCTATGTGGAACCCAGCTCCAGCTATCCCTGTATAATTTATGTAGAGACCTGGGTACTTGGAAACGTAGTCTATGAAGCCCAATACTTACAAGGAAGAAGGATAAGGCAATAGGAAATGCTGAAGCTAAAATCTCAGCCATAATTGGTTAACTATGCCCCTATCCCAAATGCCTACCTCACTTTGTTCTCACAAAATGGTTCCTGGTGCATCCCACACTGGCTTTTCTGCAGTACCTCAGTGTTTGAAGTATTTGAGGCAGATCCACTTATGCAGCAGATGTAGGTTCAATTTTTTGCTCAGCCTGAGGGAATTTAAACCTGTGTCTTTTAGACAAATGCAGCAGCCAGCAGGCAGCGAATAATGAATGATAAAATGCTTAGACATTGAATAGAGCAGTGACTGGAACCCAGATCTCTCCCATAGCAAATGGATGACCTAGTCATTAGATAATAGAGTCATCACTACAGTTACACCTTTGCTTTTGTCCAATAAATATTTTATTAGCCCCAAATGAGATTGAGGGTCCCTCAGCTTAGAATAACCAGTCACTGAGTATTAAGCATGCCTAACTAGATGTTTTGAGGTACAGGTTCAAGTTCCTTCAGGCACAGGAAGGAACCAAACTTGGAATACCACCATTTGGATGGTCACTTCTGTGCACTAAGAGATATCACAACTTTGACCATGTTATGTGTCAGGAAATGTCTTCTGAGAACACTTAATTCTGAAGAAAAACTAGCTAGGGAAATACCTCGGTGGTGGCTCCTGACAGGATGCAAAACCAACCCTGGCAGGCCTTGAGCAAGCCATGAATGAGATTTGGTTTTACTACATCTCTTCTGGTCAACTACAGAATGTTTGAGTCTGTTCCTTAGTTGTGACACCTACAGGTATAGCCAGACCAAATCTATTCGTTTACACTCTCTACTTCATAAAACAGAATTAGCACATCCAAACTGCTGGCTGGGACTAGACCATGGCTTTTCCTAAATCCTGAACCATGGCCAGGGTTGATTTGGAATAGTGATATTTGATCTGGGTCAAAAACTTACAGGGATCATTCTAGCGTTTTAACCAAGAGAGAAATGAGTCCCCATGTTCAGGCTGATGCCCTTGCATTCTTACTAGTTTGTACTGGTATTGATGAAGTCTACAGAACAAGTATTTAATGTTAAATATTTCTATGAGTATTAGCTGAAGGCCTCTCCAACGTGAAGCAGAAACAGAGGAAAAGTTTTGTGGATGTAGATTTTGGATTTCAAAATTGTGCCTTGAAACAATTTTGTGATCTATAGTCCTTACTCTGCGAGACAGCCTGAGACAGCTCTTGGACTACTACGTATCTTAAAGTATCGCAGGCTGGTTAAAATGACTTTCAGGGTAAGTATGAGGATCAGTGTGGCCTTCAGTGACAGCAGTGAAATAGCCTATGACTTTCCAGCTAGTTTTGATCAAAGGGCATTCAAGTAGCTTATGCCATCTAAGTTGACACCTCAGGGACATTGCGACTTATATATGCCTGGCTGAATTACAGTTGCCTCCTCGTTTTCCACTTGCAATGTGAGACACAGTCTGCCACTTTCCTCCTCTCTGCTACTGCTCTCTGCAGGTGTCTGCTCTGGTCAGTGAAGGGTCAGATGCAAAATTGTACCTAATTACTTGCTTCTCCTCCAGTATCAGAATGAGAAAATGAAACCCAGCATATTCTGCTAAGTCTATCTTTTCTGTACTCAAAATGCATGCAAGGGATAATGGGAGAAAAAGACATCCTTACACCTCCATGGTTTAGGTTTTTGATGAGTAAGGACTGTAACTACACTTGGTAAAACAATCTACTTCAAAATAGTTTCTTGAAAAGAAATCAGATTTGCAGCTCTGGTGAAATTTTCCACACACTGAGGGTCTTTTTTTTTTCTCATTCAAAGTAAGACAAAGTGACACCTATCCATCTCTGCTTTGGGGAGGAAGGCGGGGGGGCGGTGGGGTTAAAAAAGAAATCAGTTCACTAAGAAATCTGAACTTTCAGTGAAAAATGTCAACACAATCTCCATCTTTCTCATTTATTGAAAATTTCCCTAGAAACCGTGCTGGCTCCTAATCCATCTCCTGTTTTCTCAAACCATGACCACTTGTCCAAGAGGGCAAAGAGAACAAAATCTATTTGTAGAAAAATACAGAAATTACAGCACTGTTTGGGACTTGTTATTCTCACCTTCAACTTACCTTCTCAAAATACCTCCTAAGAGGGAAGCGTTGAGACATTCTGGTGGTGAAAGGCGCCTCTTCACCTCTGCAATGGTCACTTTGTATTTTGAAGTGGAGCTGAGTAGAGATAAGCGACCAGGAACAGAGCAAAACAGGTCGGTGGGGTTGACAACGCAGGTGCCACCTACAAACCAAAAGAAATGTTAGAGGGGCGGGGAAAGCTGTGTTCCATGCATGCAAATTCAAGCATGAAGAACAATTCTGTTCTTTTCTTGCAGTTGGTTGTGTTTGGTTGTTTTGGGTTTTTTTAAGGGGAATGTATGGTTGGTTTTTTAAATATTGTATCACATCGTTGCATTGAGAAAGATAAATGGATTGAAATTTCATTCTGGGAAAAGTGCATTATTAGATCTCATAAGCTTTACAGTCAAAGTAGATAATTATTGCTATTTGATATCACTTGATTTCGTGCTCAGTAAAAATTACATAATATCACTGAAAGATTCTCATATCTAGTATCATTAACAACGTAAGACTGGACCAGATTCAGGTATCACTCATTATTTTAAAAAACGCAATTGGTGAAAAATTAAGGGCACTAGTTCTAATGAGAAATCTTCATTTTAACTCTCATAGCAGTGCTTAGGATTACAAAGATGCAACGGCCCTACAGGTTTGCAGTGATTTGCAGCCAGAACGGATTTACACACCTTTGAACTCTCATATACTCCTTCTAAAGTTAGGTCAATTCCTCAGCTGATATTAATGATTGAAATCTATTGAGCTACATCAGTTTATCTCAGGTTAGTTCTGGAATTGTTTATTTCTTGAAAGTGGCAATTACACGGCCTGGATCTAAAACCGCTGCATGATCACCAAATCTTTCAATGAAGATTGTGATCAATAAGTCCTGAGGCAAAATCGAGCTTTTAACTTAATGTGTGAGAGAGCAAGAGAGAGAAAACTTTCTCTGCAACTGATTCAAGAGGATAGAACAAACTCTCAGGTGTAAAAAAAAAAAATAATAAATAAAAAATATTAAGGACTAATGTATTTTATCACCAAGTGCAAAACACTTTTCTTTGGCCTGCCTTCTCCAACCTGACTACAATAAAAAATTCTGTGGAAGAAATAAATCTTACCACTGCATGCACAATTCTTCCCTAGGGGAAAGATGATAAAAAAGAATGAGCTGCATATGACAGTGATATAAAATATCATATAATTCAATGCACTACTAGAAGGAGTTGAGATGGTTTCTGTGAGGATGACAATATAAAGACCCTCTTACAGCAGGATGAATCTGTGCTCATCATTCATGTTTAAAGGAAAGATACTGTATTTTTTAAATTACCGTGATAATTTCTTCTTTCCTGTGAACACCCTAATCTTTTTGCACTGCAAGAGCTCACTTTATTACGCTTAAAAAATTTAGTTTGTAATATGAATTCTGTAATGAGAATAGAATAGAATAGAAAAGAAAAGAAAAGAAAAGAAAAGAAAAGAAAAGAAAAGAAAAGAAAAGAAAAGAAAAGAAAAGAAAAGAAAAGAAAAAGGGGGAAAAAAGAGCTCACTTTAGACGAGATCTTAGCACATTTGCTTTATCTTCTTCCACATGTAATCCCTCTAAAAATTAAGGTGACTATGCATGTTCCCGTTTTAGCAGAGACACAAGAATATAACTGAAGGATGAAACTTCATTAAAGGCAGACTATTGCTTACTTACATAAGGCAAACAGAATTTCGTTCCAAAAATTTCAGCTCTCGAAGGTATATTTAAACATTTGTGCTGACAGCAAAAACAGAAAAGGACATCTCTTGGTATAAATCCCAGATGGGTGAGATCCTGACTCAGTACAGCAGGATGCTTTACAACTTTTCTAATTATGCTACAGGACGGATATTAATGTCCACTTCTCAGACAGAATATAGAGACAAATCATGCATCACCAAACATATAGACACATTGAGGGCACTTAAACACATTTTTGGTACAACTCATGAGCTTTTACGCTCAAATACAGAAATCCGGCACCACATGTCTGAAACGTTTTTGGTTTTTTCTTGTTTTGGTGTTTGGGTTTGTTTTTTTCAATTGTATCTGGAGCAGGGCTGCACAGAAACCTATAAATATTTTCAATTAACATTTTCAAACTTCTGGTCTGTCAGGTACATTTGTGAAGAGTGTTAACACTGAGTAGATTTGTTTGTTTGGCATCTCCTGCCACACAATACATATACACACGTGTATATATATACGTGTCAAGAAAACAGTAGCAATGTGTACATATTTATTTACTTCAATAAGTCTGTAAATTTTATAATGAGGGAGACTGCACTGAAGTGGGTGTCATATTAAAGTTTATGTTCTTGCCAGGTTAAGCCAGTATGTGCACCATTTATGCCAGATAAATAATTGTTCCTTTAATCCAAAAACCTGTTACCCTGCAGCTGCTCCTACCCTAACCAGAATTTATTGGAACATTTCTCACTACTATTTAGTACAAGGTTGTTTACAGTCTAAAATGTTTAAAAATATAATGCCTATGCAATATGTTCTTAAGCAAAGCAATACTAGGTGAGCCAGGTATGGATTAAAAGTAAAAGAAAACAAGTCTAACTAATTTGCTTTCCAGAAACATGGAGAACTAATTTCAAAATACAAGAAGGTAAAATATGTTGCGTATAATTCTTTCACTATATTAATTATTCATTGACATGGCAACAGAGAGCGGTGTGGGGCTTTCTAGACGAAGCTACGTCTTTGTCACAAACTGTGTGCAGTTTTGAAGGCACGGATCTCCTGCCATAAATACCACCTTGGAGAGGAGGTAGATGAAGTCCTGGCCTTTACACCAGGTGACAAATAGAAACAGGCTCGACAGTAAACAAAAGGAGGGCTGCTGGAAAGAGAAAGGAAAGAATAAGTGAAACCACACTGGAAGATGAGGGGTTAGTTTTCTTGCCAAATACACACACTTTAATGCATTCCTTCCCCCATATTCTTATCATGCATTAGAGTGGACAAATGATTTTGTGTAGAAGGGGGTAGAGGACAAGGTGTGTTTTAAGTTGCACTAAATAACAACGACAGCAACCAGCTTTTCTTTCCTGTCAGCACAATGCCACTGCAGGTGCTGATGGAAAAGCCAGTCCTTCTTCAACTGTTGAGCTGGTCTTGTCATAGCAAGGTATTTGAGAGGTGGGATGCTAACAGACACCAGCTGAAGAAGCAGAAGAAAATGCCCTCAAAAATAGAATGGAAACAATCCCTTTCACGAGTCTGGCAGTTCAACCTAGAGATCTCTGTTCCTCTTAGCAGCTTTTCCTTCCTTTAGAAATCTTTACAGACTAGCTTTTGGTGTCAGGGTACTTAAGACCCCATCAGCTCATCAGATGAAGAGTTCCACACATAGCCATGGCAAAGTAATATGCCCACCAGTTTACATAAAGAAGAGAAAACTGTAGCTATTGATCTCTGCTGCCCACACCATTTGTCGTTCTGCAAGGGTAGGAAAAAGAAAGTGAGAGCAGGCAGGAGGTGAGATAACTGGTAGAATCATCCAGCAGATTGCCTCAGCAATTTTGTGCTCCAAGTACCACGTGAAATGGGCCTGTGAATGTTAAAAAGACTCTTTTTAGGACAACTGTTTATTCCCACAGGGAAGTGATTATGTGGTCTGGTCTGACATCATCTGTTGCCATAAGATACTGTGTTACAAATGACTGTAAATGGTGCTAGTTGTGCTCTTACAGCCACAGAGGTCTAAAGATACAAGCAAGACAAAATTTAGATGTAGGAGGAAGCAAGGAAGGAAGGAAGGAAGGGAGGGAAAAAGAAAGCTTTCAGGCACAGAAAACCTTCTTCAGGACTTCTATTTTATTCAACTTTACTCAATTGCTCCTTTCTCCATGACAGAGTTTTAACCTCTGATCTGCCATCTTCATCTTGATTTCAAAAAATGTGATTGCTTGAGAGGAAAAAGATGGGTGATACAATTTGTGCTGTATATACACCACATTTGGGCGAAAGACCCAGGGCCCAATACTACCATATACTGGTAGTATTAGACTCACCTAACCTGCTGAATGACCTCACGACATTGTATATAACCTTATCTAGTTGAAGATTTCCCTGCTCATGGCAGGAGGGTTGACCAGATGACATGTAAAGGTCCCTTCCAACCCAAACTATTCTATGATTCTGTTCTATTCCATGATTATTGTTACGTGGTCTCAGGGGTAGGGATAACAAAAGTCTACATTCATTTTTGCTAGCCTGCTTTTGGGACCCAATGCTTTTCCCTCTAGCTGACTGCTTCATGCTCAGCACAACATACTCCTTTGTATGAACTGTGCTTTTACTTTGTTTCCCAAGCTTAGGATGAACAAAAGTGAGGCTATGTCATGCTGCAAAAGGTAGTCACAGCAAACATCGGGAGAGTATTTTCCCTTCCTTATTCCTGTCTCCCCATGAAATAGCACAAGGCAATACAAAATGCCAACACAAGCTGATGATGGGTTGTGTAGATGACAGCAGGGAGAACAACAGAGCCATACTCTTGACTCAACAGTCTTGTCAACACAATGAAAAGCCCAATAATGTATAAGGCAAAACGAGCTTGGTCTGTTTTGATTGTAGGTTTACCATTGTATAGATGAAGAGGACAATAGGGTGGCTGGAGTGTGATGATTTATTCTGATTTAGTTATGTGCTTGGACATCTGCTGAAATGCAAGTCTCCCTGATACCCTCGGAGTTAAGTATTTGTGCATCATTTCATTGACAAAATCCATACTCTAACATATTTTATGCTTTTCATCAGTAATGCTATTGCTTTATTATGAACGAGAGAGAGAGGTATCAGTTGATGTCAGTGGATGATTTCTACACTTTATATACAAACATTATTTTAAATGTGTGTCTATAATTTTGTATAGATACACACATCTCTACACTCTGCAAGGTCAATTCTTATTTGTTAATCATAACAGCTGCAATACGATGGGTTTTTTATATTCATTCAAGAAGAGGTAGTCCCTTTCTCCAAGATATTCACCCATAAATATCATGCAGTTATGGAAGAAAACATTATAATATACTGGTGACAATCACACAGAAGTATTGTGACAACAGTGCAGGAATACTGTTTATTTTGTTTTTCAGGATATACACGTTTGTGTGCTTGTGTACATTATTAAGTATAAGCATGTGTGAGTGCCTACAGATTAATCTAATATAAAATATTAATAACATGCTATGCCTTTTATTAGTGTATTATTTATATCTACAGGTGCTGTTAGTAGGACTCTCCAGCTTGTAGTCTATTTTCTGCTCTGTTTTGAAATTCTGGCAAGTTTACAGTATGTTACAAAATGAAGATATGAATATCTACCTCTCCTTAGCCCTTTTTTTTTTACCCCTAGAAAATAGCAAATCTAAGCAAACAGCTAACTGTATAGAGTTTATCAGTATTATTTAATCCCATGTTCAGTTCCCAAAGGTCTATAAGCAATTTAAAATGTTCTCCAACTTATCCTCACATCACCCAGTAATTAATCCCAGGAACTAAATATTCACAATTCTAAAACTCATCTACATTTGTAAGAAAAATACTAAGTACTGCTTCTTTTCCCAGTTATTCTTTTGGTCTCACTTAGGTATGTAGACTTTGCAGCATGTAAATAGTCATTTAAACCAGCTCATTCCATGAACATAAGCAATTCTGAGATAATGTCCCTCACTACAACGTTCGTGCTAAGAAAACAAAGACATGCCTGCATGCACAAAACATGTTTGTTTTTTAAATATAAACGAGAAGATTCAGTAGGACTGAGAGGATGGTCAGCAGTTTTTAAGACCAGCCTCTAAGCTACACGCTGTTTTCAAGGTTCTTAAGAGTATTAAGAGTTTTAAGTTTAGACAATGTTAAAAAAAATAACCTGGGAGCAGCAAGGTATTACGGTGGAAAACTGAATAATGTAAATAAGGGATATTGTTCCAGGAACGGAATAACTGAACTGTATCAAAATGCAAGGGACTGGTAAATCTCAGACACCCAGGACTAGCCCTCCGTCAGCGAGATGTATCAGCACCGATACGGGAGCACTCTTACAGCTCCTGTGGTGAAGGATGGGACCCAAACCAGAGCCAAAAGAAAAGATACCTGCTCCATTCCTCTTTCCTATGCACAATCCATGAGAACTCATCAGCACTTTTCAACAATGCCTCTCCGGGCCTCTCTTGGGCAGCAGTTTGGGAAAACAACTGGACAGTGAGGACAAGCCTGTGGGACGGCGGGAGGAAGGCATGGGCAGGCTGTGTGGGGTGTGGGTTGTGTGTGTGAGGGTGTGGTAGGGTTTGGAGCTCTGCCTGTGGTGTCCCACGACTCTGCATGGGGCAGAGCGAGTGATGTTGGAGCGAGGAAGCTGTGCTCCCCGCAGGAGGGACTGGCAGGTCGTGTACGTGTGTATTATGTGTCCACGTGTGTCGTACTTTTATACCCTTTATTCCCTGGCTGTGTGCTGAGTTTGTGGGATGCCGAGGACCACTTGGAGTGGTACACACCCTGTGTGTGCACGGTTCCAAAACCTTTGCCGAGGCCAGGCCAAGCCGAGGCTGTACAGATCACAACAGCCCACAGCTCGGAACGGAGAAGGCAGACAGAAAACACGTAACACACAACCTTTACCCCAGCAGAAAAGGTGAGCAGCACAGACCCCCAAAGCATGTGAGATCCCTACCCAGGGGCTTTCCGTCACCCTTCTGTGCACAGCCAGAAAAGTCCCCTTAAATCAAGCAAACAAACAAAAACTCACAGAAAAATCAGAATAAACACCCAAACTCCCCAAACCCCAACCTCACATCTCTTCCTCAAAGTTCTCCCAAAGGTCTTGCTGGTGCCAGGAGCTAAGGGAACCGACTCTGCTCCCTTCCTGGACCGGCAGAGCGCTCGGTGCCTGCTTTAACCCGCTGCTCAGCCCATTCCGACCCCTTCCCCAGCCAGAATTTCCCGGGAAGCTGAAAGTCGCCGGCCGATTTGGCTTTAGTCGGCTGGAGATTATCTCAGCTGGAGCCGCGAGAGCCATTAATTAAGCCAGCTATTTAGGATTTTAATGCGATTTAAATTGGCCCTTGGAATAGAAAAAAAAAAAAAAAGGAAGAGCAAAAAAAAAGACAACAGTGCTAATGACAGTGCATTAGGATCTGAACACAATGATGGGCTATTACAAGAGTCCCGAGGCTCTTGTAAGGTTCAGAAGAGCCGGGAAAAAGGAAGGAAGAGGACAACAAAGGGAAGACAAGGAGGGGATCTGCCCTGCCCTCGGCTGGGCCCGGGGACCGCCGCACCGAGACCGCCTTCACCGCCTGGAGCTGCCGAGGGTCTCTGTCCCCGTCCCTGCCTTCCCCTGGGGCGGGACACAGCAGAGCTGGGGGGCAGAGGGTGCCGGGAGGGGGGAGCGAGGGGACACTCAGGCACCTTTCAGGGAGGTGGGGTCTGTCCAGGTAACTCCAGTGGGTTTGCCACAGCAGGGGAAAGTAAGGTGAAGAGGGATGTCCCCTCTGCCCATTCCTGCATCCCGGGATGCCTGGATAAGACAGCGAGGGGGTGCTAAGACACCGGTACCCTATTTTTTCCCCCTTTCATCTGCACGCAAAATAGCCGGGGAGAAGATTCTCCTGTGGAGAAGCGCAAAACCCTCAGCCCCTGCCTTCATCCACCTCCTCCAACCTCTTGCCCAACGTCTCGCCCTTAATGACTGAGTCATTAGGCGGGTCGTTTGGAGTGTCAAAAATTAAAATGAGAAGGGGGAAGAGGATCAAGGCTCAGCGAGCCCTTTCAAATGAGAGGCGATACCACGACTAAGTACATAAAAGGCAGAGGCGAGAAGGGGAGCGTCTTTCCCCGGATTTTATTGGCAGATTTTATGGTGACTGATGCTCGAGCTTTTAAGAAGAAGGCGGTTTTTCTTTCTTTCTTTCTTTCTTCTTCTTTTTTTTCCTCTTTTTTTTTTTTTTTTTTTTTTTTTTCCCTTTTTTTTTTTTTTTTTTTTTTTTTAATCAAATAAGATCTGAGAGTTGTTCCTAGCTAGGCACTAATGCATTCGGATGTCAGTCACCTCTAAGCGATTTGACAAACTCAAGATCTCTTAAAACGTGCAGAGTTCAGATCATATTAATTCCCCAAAAATGTTTTGATTCAAAGTAGTTTGTATTTTATGTTGCCAAGGGCAATCGAAAAAGAGCTATTGCCGATAGGTTGGCCCTTCTCTCTTCATGGCCCAGAGGCGATAGCAGTATTTAAGCTTCTGAAATTAGCCTGGGGCAGGAACGATGGATGATCACAAAGCGAAACAAGAGCTTTTTTTGGAGTTTGCCATCTCGATTTCATGAAACGATGCAGGCCAAATGTCACCGTGTTGTCTTTTTAATCCAAATATATGGAGGTGAGGACACCAAGCCTGCGTACACTTCATGGCCAAGGGATGGAGAAGAGATGGGTGTGGAATGGGGCTTGGAGGGCATTTTAAAAAGAATAGCAAACGCCCCCACCAAAAA